>BMAC01000200.1:380296-422882 GCA_014905375.1 Phtheirospermum japonicum
CAACAACAAGATACGATTGATCGATGAACTCCTTCGGTTGGAAACGTGAAGCGACGTAGCGTCGTGATTTTAGATATTGGAGGAGGTGTGCGTCTCGTCGTTGTGGAACCACGGGGGTCGGACGTCGATCGTTTAGTGCGCGTTTTCTTAGTATTTACCGTAAAAACACAATCATATTTTTGAGTTGAATTGTAATTAATGTTTTATTTTTGCAGGAGGTTTGTTATTGGGATCCGGCGGTGTATAGTGAGAAAGACATACGGAAGGTATTTTTTCCGATGATCGGGGACCTTTACGGGAAGAAGCTTAACGAGTATAGGCAGCATATTGCCTCCCATGCTGGTGGTCGGCCAGAGTGCCTGACCGAGGAGGTCTAATGGTAAACGATTCTGTTATGTGTTTTTTTATTAAATTAGAATTTTTTTATTTATAAGTATGAATTATATCGTATCTTATATATCATCCATTTCAACTAGGGCTTAGAAGACTGAGTGGGATAAGCCCGAGAACAAGAAGAAATCCGAGCAGTGCAGCAAGAATAGGAAGAGCGAGCCTACTGGACCGGGGACTGGGATGTCGAAGCACACGGGGGGTGCTAGATCTACCATCGACTATGCCTTGGATATAGTAAGTAACGGTTATTTATAATATAATAATATTATTTATTATTTTAATGTTAATTATTTGAAAATTCTATTTGAATACAGGAGCGGGAGACGGGTTCGTCGGCTACGTGCTACGATCTTTTTAAACGTACGCACCAGAAGAAAGACGGCGCGTGGATCGTCACGAGATCTGCGAATATTAACGTTAGTCTCTTTTTTATTTTTAACTTATTCTTTGATTTTAACGTAAACTTTTAATAACGAGTTGTATTTCAGGAGGAGTACGAGAGACATCTAACCCAGGAGTAGGAGCGTGCGTCTTTCCAGGAGGAGAGTAACGAGGTTGACTAGGACCAGGTTTTTCTCGGCGTCGCCGGTGTGAAGAAGGGACGGCTTTACGGCACCGGCGCATATGGGAAGATAGTGGCTGCTGCAAAGGGTTTACTGAAGGGCGACTCTTCCACCTCCTCCTCATCCCAGACTGATAGAAGACAGATCAGAGAGCTCGAGGCGCAGGTCGAGGCTCAGAGGGCGCAGCTTGAGGCGTTGCAGCAGCAGGCAGCCGAGGAAAGGCGACAACGTGCGGAGGAGCGCCGGCAGTAGGAGGATTTTAAGGCGCGGACGAACGCCCAGATGGCTGAGATGTACGCTCGTTTCCAGCAGCAGTTCCCCGCTCCCTATCAGCAGCAGCAGCAGTTTCCCCCTCCCCATCCATAGAACACTTTTATTTATCTAATAAACTTTGTTACTGTTTCGATCGAACGCATGTAATTCATAAATTTTCAAATATTCTTTTTATTATAATTGATTTATTTCTTTGAATTTTCTTTAATTTCTTTTTTCAATTTTTTGGGAATTTTAATAATTAAACAAGAATTAAAATTAAAACAAAAAATTAAAAATTAATATAAATTAATAAAAAAAATTAAAAATACCGAGGGAAAGTTCCCTCGGAATTTTGAAAAATCCGAGGGAATGGGACTCCCTCGGAAGTCCGAGGAAAATATATTCTATCGGATTTTTTCAATTTCCGAGGGAATATAATCCCTCGGATTTCCGAGGGAATGGAAATCCCTCGGATTTCCGAGGGAATGGAAATCCCTCGGAATTCCGAGGGATTTTATTCCCTCGGAAATTGAAGTATTCCGATGGAAATGTTCCCTCGGATTTCCGAGGGATTGTCCGGTAATGGTTCCGAGGGAAACAATCCCTCAGAATTCCCTTGGTTTTGTAATTTCGAGGGATTTATTTCCCTCGGAACTGATTTCCGAGGAAGGTTTTTTCGAGGGAATTTTTCCCTCGGAATTTCCCTCAGTTTGACCAAAACCGAGGGATTTTTTCTTAATTCCGAGGGAAAAATCCCTCGGAAATGCTGAGTTTTTTTGTAGTGGAGTAAGAACACTCGGAATAGAAACCACCTCCTCTTCGGACGGAAGGACAGACTTATTATCAACCACCCCACCACTTCCAAGGACCGTGACCGCATGAGTAAGCGAATGTTGGCTTGGCAATTTTTCTTTCTCTTTAGCTTGATTTTTCATATTGACATCGCTTGTTAGTTGCTCCATGTTAATGTTTAACCCATTGGTCATAGCCTCAAGAGCATTGAACTTAGCATCGAACGAGGCCGACATAATGGGAGAAGATTGTATTTGTCGCATAGAGACCAAGAGATTTGGATCGGAAGGTGGAGTAGGAGCACTCACTGGAGTCGGTGGACGAGATGGGCCCACATGAGGAGTAACACCCGCATTTTTATTGGCATAACTATAATTTGGATGCATGCAGTTGCTAGGATGAGAAGAAGGATTATGAGTCGGCGAGTGAGCAAAAGATGGTCTAGCCAACTGGGTCCCGCTTGATACCTATGACCCCCATACACTTCCTCCAAATGAGGCATCGGCATATTAAACGAGGGATTTGAAGGACAAGACGTGGTATCTTGACCAAAAATTCCACATGATGCACACGGAGGATCAGGGTTCGGGTTAGATAACTTAGCGATTCGAGCCTCCATAGCCGCTATTTTCTTTTCCAACTCAAGCTCCCTAGAGGAAGAAGCTCACTCACTTCATTAGCACTAGAATACATCATTTGAGAAGATTTTCACTCAGGAGGAAGAGATACGCAAGATGAAACAGTCGCCCCCACAAAGGCTTTGTTAACCTCTCTCACAGTGAAGATGGGTGGGGGGGGGGGGGGGGGCATTTTGGGCATTGGTGCTCACACCTCAAAACAACGCACACGGATCGGGATTTTGAGCATTATTGTCAGTACCAATCGGGGTATGATTGAAATTGTAAGTATGAGGACCTCTATATGGCTGGGATTTGGATTTTGGCCACTCACATTCCCATTCGGACTCACAAAGCCACCATTATACATATTCAGACAATGATTGGGAACACCATAACCTCCATACGGACCGAGATTCAGATCTTGGCCACCAACGTTCCCATTCGGACTAACAAAGCCTCCATTATACATATACGGGAATTTATTAGAAGCATCAGAACCACCATACAGTCCATTCGTACCCATGAAGCCGCTAGAACCAACATGGTTTGCACCATGTCCTCCCACGTTGCCAAAACTATTATAAATCATCCCATTCCAACATGGTTTGCACCATGCCCTCCCTTGTTAGGAATGTTGCCCCCATTGCCATAAGGATTAGAAATGTATGCGTTACCTTGGGGTAGGCTCATGTGTGAACTGACTTGCATACACTCAAGAAAAAGGCAAATACAAAAGAAAGCTAGAAACACAAAGAAACTACAAGCAAATCGAAAACCTTAACCAAGCCGAGTTGCAACAGCGCCATTTTATTTTAAAAAGTTTTGTGGGTGTAGTATAGATAAGGTTCACGTGGCTTGGTATTATCAGAATTCGATTGTTCATAGGGATCTATGTGTTTTTAGCCTTAAGATATTGAAGGAAAGCGAAAATAAATGGAAAATTACGAAAATAAATGGGAAACTACGACGATCTATGAAAAGTAAAGCAAGTATTTCGAATGCCTCATGTGTATGCCATATTGAAATTGCAAACAATAATCAAAATAAGCAATAAAAAGCAAAGAAACAACAAAGTACAACTGTTAAGGTATATAAATAAATAAGAAAATGAATATAACCAAGCGAGAAATATAACACATGTTTTTATAGGTTCACTTTCCCAAATATTAGGGTGTAAAAATAAATAACTGAGCCAAACAAATTTGCTTCTTTCAAAAATAAAAATAAGTTAAACACTGTACGTCTACGTTTGAAAGGTTTTAGTTCGCCTGCAAGAGAATGGGGTCACTGTAGACTGGCAAGTTAACTCGAGTCGATTCTCTCGAGGAGTGAAAATACAGAGTCATCGATGTTTATTATATCAAAAATCACAAGTACTAATTCTAAACACCCGATCGAAAAGGGTTTCTGAATTGAGTTTCTTAACTAAACTAGAGAATTGAAAACTAATCTTGCAAAGAGAGCATCAATCTCTATGCCCTAAGATCTTACCAAACAAAGATGTTTTTTCATGACCTTTTTTATCCTTTTTGTATCTTTAAAACCCCCATATTCATTGCATGCGTAACTGAAGATCTTTTAAAAATCTGAGTTTGTAACGCTCGCATCCGGCTGGATGGTCTGAGGAATCCGACCGGATAGGGATTGTTGTCAGCAAACCCGGTCGGATGTCAGATCCATCCGACCGGATGTGAGCCCAGTGGGTTAATCCGGCCGGATGTCAGATCCATCCGACCGGATGAGTGTCCTTGTGGCTACTTCTTCGCGCTGTCTTCCAAGTCCTTGTCTCTTGATTCTTGTAACGGTTTACGAGCTTAATCTTCTTGAAATCTAGGGGCCATCTAGCGCTCTAGCTGCATGAGAAAATACAGAAGTTATCTCAAAGGACCAATTATCGATCGAAAAGTCGGAAAGTTAAGTAAAAAGCCGTCAAATGCAAAATTATGCAAAATAACTTAATCTCAACCCAAAATAGATAACAAAAAGACTCAAACATGACTCGAAACATATACAAACACATAACAAATAAGTACAAATCAACCACCCCCCACTTTATTGGTTTGTGCATCCTCAAACAAACAAAAGAATTAAAACCACGTAAGCATAACAAACCATGTTGTGCATAAAATATAGTTTTGAAAATATAAACACTTTTGTCAAAAACTCAAGCTAAGCTCGTGTTACCTTTTCATCTTAAAATCAAAAGAATGCATCCTCATAAAAGGGAAATATATAATGGTGCACTCATTCTCTCGTGTTTTTCAAAAGGTAAGTGTATCCGCTCAGATTAACAAAAATGCATTCAACGACTCGTGAAAATCAAAAACTCATATATAGCATATCTGTGCACGTTTAGTCAAGAATCAGATGAGGACTTTTAGGGTTGTAAAGTAGGCTCTTTGATAAGGTATGGAATATATATAAAGATGTGTGACTAGCTTGCGAAAAAATACAATCAGTAACTCACTCAATCAAAACTCTAAGCATAGAGCAAAGTCTGCTCCTCATTCCTCCCAAAACAACTATGTATTATTATACTTAGCTCTTTAGTAACTAAGGCTATATCTCACCCTAAACCCGAACTAACTCATTTGATTCTAAGGAACTTAAGTATTAGTTCCCTTATATTATTTTGCCTTTATAAATAGGCTTTACTCTAACATCTAGATGCCCTTAAGCACCCTTAATAATTTTTTTATATACCCCAGTAATTTCCACCCTGCAATCATCAATCTCAATTGACCAACAAAGAGCTATAATTACGCTCGTGGCTAACAAAGAGACGGGATAAAGGCTCGAGGGGACTCATTGGTAATTATAGTGGTTTTTATTTCTGAATAAAGCCGAAAAAAGGTTTTATATGTGCCTATCGTCATTTCCAAAACCAAATGTACACATGCAACTTTAGAGACTTCTCAAAACACTTATCGAATCAAAGCATGAAATGTTGATAAACACACAAGGCCCTTACTAAGGTTTATTCAAACTTTTGAAACCAAGGTGATCGCATTTTAAAAGCTTCGCCAAATCGCTAACGACTAAATGTTGTTTTAAATAAATGTATATATGTATGTTTTGAAAAATTTGCACTAAACAAGCTCAAAAGACTCTAACGATAGATCACACAATACATGATTTCGATAGGCAAGCAGTACAAGCACAAATAAGCATGGGAATGATCTCAACGTACCTTGACAATAAAATAAAAACTCAAACTATTTGACTGAAACAACTCGAACTATGCATGCGTAAAATACGACTAGCATATTGCACACAATCCAGTCGGATGTAGCATCAATCCGGTCGGATGGTAGTACGATGTGTATTATTCAACTAGACACCTGCACCAATCCGATTGGATGACAAAACAAAGATGGAATCCAACCGGTTACCTGCACCAATCCGGTCGGATGGTGCTGCAAAGATGGGATCCAGCCGGTTACCTGCACAAATCCGATCGGACTACCCCACCCCCCACCCCTCCACACACACAAAAAAATGAGAAACATCCTCATTGGTATAGTATGAATCAACATAAGGTGATAGAAGAAATGCCGAAACAAATATCATGCAAATAGTTTAGTCAAATAGTTAATACAGACACTCACGCACACATAACAGAAAAGGTCAAATAAAAATAAATCACTACAAATGAAAAACAAGAGTTTGGATAGAAAATTGATACATTTGGGGCACGGGCCCACCTACATGTCCATGTGGTCTAGAGGGCGAGGTGGATAAAGTTTCTTGAGCCGCATGAGGCGTCTGTCAATGGAAATGAGGTAGTCGTTATTAGCCTCGACTTTGTTGTTCAACCAGACGAGATTCTAATTTATCTCGGCATTATTAGCGTCCAATCTATTACATAGTTTCCTCGAGTCTTGCTCGAGCATTCTCCCGTACCTCCTCGCATGCTTCCCAAGTGTCTTGACAAGCATCTCTTACATAGTTCTCCTGATTGAGGCTCATTTGCCTTATCTATTCCATGACGCTCGATTGGAAGTCCAATTTCTACCTCCACTGCGCGTCGGAGTAATTAAATTGGTAATCGCTCGGCCTACTCTCGTAGGCGTTACCAGCGCCGCAGTATCCTCCGCTATATCCACTACTATATCCTTCGTACTTAAGTCCCTCTCCATAATCCCCATGCTCGTAACTCTGTAAACCTGCGTTTTGATTCCCTTCGCTGTCGTCCTCCTCGTCGTTGTTCTCTTTATCATCATTCTCTTCGTCATCATTCTCTTCGTCATCCTCTGCCTCTTTTCTGTCGATATACCCCAAGAAGGTCAAAATAGTCACATTTTTTCCATTCTACGTCCGACTCTTGACTTGCATCGCCACACTCATATATGTGATGTCATCGTCGTAGGGATCACAATTATGATACCGGGCGAGCTCGATGATGAAGGTGCCAAGTGTTAGTTTGGCCAATTTCTTTTTGTGCACTCTTTGCACGTTATCAATTATTGTCGCGAGTAGTGGATAGAGGTTTGCGTCTCCCCGGTGGAACGTAATCCATAGTGCTCGTAGCTTGGCCGACGACATTCTTGTGATGTCCTCTTTGCCCAAAAATCCTTAGACGAGGAACTTGTACGTCAAGCACGTGACATGGGATCGAAGGAGGTGGAGTTGAAATGGCACCCCGGTTCTGGTGGTTCTACAGTGAGTCTGGTCCACCACGCCTTTTTATCGTATTCTTCATATTGTACCGATTCATCTGAGTCTCGATTGATGCCAAAAATCACGTCGTGGTTGGTGTTGGTGTTGTGGAGTGAACGGTCATGGAGCTTGAAGTTAAAAGAACCGTCGGCGAGGGACTTGAAGGTCGTGAAGAACTCGAGCATAAGTTTTTGGTGGCTTGGTACCTTAATATTGGCCCACATTTCCAAATGAGCGCCTTGATACCCGATAGGAACCTTTCAGCAGTCTTGTCTCCTTGTTTGGCCTTTTCCATCAAGAAGGCCACGTCGATGTGTCGAAGGGCGTAAATGTCCCGTGTGATTAGATATTTGTAAAGCTTAATCTCGCTCTCGTCCTCCAGGTGGAACGGTTCTAAGAATCCCGCGACATTTCTCAGTTTTCTCCCCTGGCTCACTCCCTTGCCTTTACTCGCATTGTTTCCTCACCTAGATCTAGAACCGAAAGCCATTATAAGTTGGAAAAACTTGAGAATCTAGGAGGAAGAATCTTTCAGGCGATTTGTCGAACACTTGCTGTGCGACTCAAACTCAACGCCCAATCTTGCTCAATTTCATTAAAACAAACAACCACTTCTCCGAATTCCTGCAATTCAATCAAGTTGAGTTTTCAAGCTATTATACCTCGTAGAATGACGATGGCCATTTTTGATGTTTTGGCAAGAATTCGGGCTTGGAGCCTTGCTTCTTCTGGTCGGATGCAATTGCTTAATTTGAGTAATCCGGTCAGAGTGACTGTTTTGCAGTTGGTTGTGCTTGATTTGTTAGGAAAATGATTGGGAAGAGATTTGGGAGTGTGTTGTTTGGAGAAGTTAGGAAGAATTGGGAAAAGATAGAGTGAAAATGCTGGTAGGTGATGGTTTTAAAGAAAATTGCTGCGTCATCCGGTCGGATGTGTCTGCTATCCGATCAGATTAGGCTCTAAAAAGTTAATAAGTTAATCCGACCTGACACTTGCTCCAATTTGGTCGGATTGTAGGACAGTGTGTTTTGTCTGACTGGATTCTTCTTCAATCCGGTCGGATGGTACTGGAAATGGTTTTGTCCGACCGGTCCATACGCCAATCCGGTCAGATGGTGCTACAGTGTGTTTTATCTGACCGGATTCTCCTTCGATCCGACAGGATTGTTTGGGGCTACTCAATTTCATCACTTCTTGCACACTTAACACACCATCATCAAATTTATCCAACTCTAATTTATCACACACAAAAATATGTACAAAAATAATAACAAAGATAAAAATAAAATAAAATAAAACTATGGACAAAAACGACAAAAATTTGGGTTACCTCTCAAGAAGTGCAACTTTTAACGTCTTTTGCTTGACGATACCTCACTTGAGTCTTAAACGTCTCGGGGTGGATCGTTCCGTAGCACAACTTCACAATCATGATTGCGCCTTCCGTGGTACAATTTCTCACGATGCTCGTTGGCTTGACCGAACTTGTTGAATTTCGGAATTAGTTTCTTGTCGTGCTTCTCCTTCATCCTTTGCTTGCTCGTCCGGTCCATCTCATAGGAATTTTCGTGAATCTCCTATAATTCGATCAACTCCGACTTATGGTATCATCCCGCTTCATCTTCGATTTGAAATAGATCGACCACCCTCTCCGCTTTTGGATCAAAATCATTGTTATCGATGTCTCCCCTTCTAACGGCATGACACCGTACAAATCCTTCACGCATTGATCCACATAATTGAGATAAGTGCAATCGGAACCCAAAAGAGGTGATGGAGCATTTTGTGTGTCTTTTAGTGAGAATGTTATTGACTTGTCAAAACTGGACAAGGTTATCTTACCTTGACGCACGTCAATCATGGTGTGTGAGGATGCCATGAATGGTCGACCCAGGATAATAGTATGCTCCTTGACTACTTGGGCCACTTCTCCGAATCTAGAATTACAAAATCCACGGAGACTACTAATGAGCTGACTTCTACCAAAACGTCTTCGACCACTCCCAGCGGGTATCTCACCGAGCGGTCAGCTAGTTCAATTCGCATGCTTTTTTGCTTCATTTCTCCAAGATCGAGTTGTTTGTATAAGGCGTAGGGCATCAAGTTGATCCCTGCCCCTAGATCGAGCATTCCCCATGCCTTTTGCCCTACCCCTATATTCATCGTGATGCAAAAACTCCCGGGATCACTTACTTTTGGCAGTACCGCTTGGTGGCATATGACACTCACTTCCTTTGCCGACACAATTCATTCATTTGTTTCTAATTGTCTCTTTTTTGATGCGAGCTCTTTGAAGAACTTTATGTATGCCGGCATCACTTTGATTATGTCGAGTAGTGGATAAAGGTCGACGTTCACGTTCTTGAACATGTTATATAGTTCCATGAACTTCTTTTTCTCCCAGCTTTAGATGACTTGGAAACGACACTGAGTCTCGAATGACTCGTTGCATCTTGAAATGGCTGGACTGACCATGCTCAAGAATGGTATTCGACCGGATACCTTCACCGGTCCGGTCGGATGAAGCTACTATCTTGTTGTTCGATCGGATTCTTAGTTCATCCGACTAGATAAATCTTCCGTTCTTGCAATCCGGCCAGATTCTTGGGTCATCCGGTCGGATGTTTTGGTTGCACTTTCCTTGCTCGCATTGGATTTCTTGGATGGAAAGTTCGGTGATAGAACATGGAATGTATCTGTTTTGGGATTTATGAATCCCCTCAATTGTCGCCTTTTTGCCGTTCGAGAACAGCACATCAGTACTTGCTTCTTCTTCTTTCAAAATAGGCTCGTCCGTAACCTCTTCTTCCTCCAACTCTCCGACCCCATTATCAAATTCTTTTCCTCCTTGGTGCACATGTATTGACATTGCTTGTTCGTGTTGACTAAGCAACTTCCTGGGGTTGGTTCTGAGCTTTGCTAAAGACATAGAGATCTGCCCCATCATCATCTCCAACTTGTCCATTTGCTTCATTGTGCGATTAGTTTCCTCGATGATACGAAGAGTCTCTTCTCAATTGCGTAATGTTTCGAATTTTTTTCGCTGTCGCCACAATCGCAACTCTTTTTCGGGATTCAAAGGAGTTGGAGCTTGTTGTTGTGGTTGTGGAGTTTGGTATTGTTGTTGGCTTGAGTGATTTTTCCTTTGCGAAGGGCATTGTTGATATTTCCCTTGACCTTTGTTCGGATAGGAATTGTAGTTACTCGGGCCTCCTTGATTTCTGTTTGGGGGAGGTGGTGCCAAGTATTGAGGATCCGTCTGTTTAGGCACTGGCACGTAAGAAGGATTCCTCAGGCCGTACTTGAAGTTCAGGTGATCTCGGAGACCTGGATTGTATGTGTTAGAGTAAGGATCGTAGTTCTTGATGAACGTTTGGCCCTATCTGTTGTTGGGCTGAAAATTCTGAATGACGTTCACCTCTTCTTCCGCATATTCGTCAAACGTCAACCGACATGCATTAGCTCCATGTCCGAATGCTCCACAAATTCCACATAATTCATGTGACGATTGCGATGACTCCTCATCTCGTTTCATCATACTATTCAGCAATGCCACTTGCTTCGTGAGTTCCTCAATCTTGTCATTCTCCTCTTGAGAAGTGACACTTCATTAACTTTGACTTTTCTCGACCGGGAACTCGTTTGGTGCGACTTCTCACCCATTAGTTCAAAAAGATCCCATGCTTCCCTTGCGGTCAAGTCTCCAAAATCGCCCCTTTTCTCCCCCACTTGTTGCTTATAGATTGGAAACAAACCTTCATGGAAGTAGATGTTGACCATTTTGAAACTATTATTATGATGTGGGCATGCATGGAGTATCCTCTTGTAATGCTCCCACACTTCAAGGAACGACTCCCCATCCATTTGCTCGAATTTGGTAATTTCTCTCCTCAACTTCGCCATCATTTGGGCCGAGTAAAACCTGCCCACAAACTTCTTGTAAACCAAATCCCAATTGGTTAGGGAGTTTGGTTGCAATGATAGAAGCCACCGCTTCACTTTTTCCTTCAGGGTGCTCGGGAAGAACCTCATTCTCAGTTGCCCTTCGGTTAGTCCTCGAGCTAGAATTCCGGACACCACTGCATAGAATTCTTGAATGAAGTCGAGTGGGTCTTCGTTTGGCATACCGTAGAAAATAGGTAACTGGCTGGCATGGTTAGACTTCAAGTCTTAGTCTTGAGCTGCGGGGCCTAAGACTATAGCTGAGCTGAATGAACTGATGGTTGGGCACACGTGATTGCTTTGTCGGTGCTTGTTCAGATATCTTGGGGCTTGTCCCCCGCCGAAATTAGCTCGCCCTCCATAATCTCTTCATCCACCATATTCTTCCCTATTTGCGTAGTATTGCTCATCCTCATAGTGTTGGTAATCCTCATCATCGTATACGTCATTTCGGACATTTCCTCCCTGCCAAGCACGGTACGGTCGCTCCTCTCCTCTGTTTGGGAAATGATTTGGTTATCGCTCCCGGTTCTCAAATTCGTGGTGGTTTTGCTGGTTATGTTGGGGCTGGGGCCCGTAATTACCAACGTGGTTGTGCTCGAACTCCTGATTTTCCCAAACATTGAAGGCTCAGGACTCTTCTCGGTTCCAGATATGTTGTGGTGTATGGTCAATTGGATTCTTCGGCATCATGATTCGACGATTGTTTTGGGGCTGGGACCCCCTAATATTTCCATCTTCGAGGATCTCGAGTCCTCAGGGTTCCTCATCCTGATTGTGCTCTTGGTTATCGATAAGAGGAAAGATTTGTGGGTCTTCATCCCAGGAGTCGTATTTTTGATCTCTCACATGCATGTCATCATCGGGTGGCATGTCGTATGGTTGATCGCGAGGGGGAGTGCGGTTGTTGGGTCCTCTCCCTCGACCACCATTTGTTCCTCCTCTTCCTCTGGTTCCTCGGCCGCCATATTGTGGAAAGTTTGACATGGTGGTGGGGGTTGCTTCGGATTGATTCCCATATGGGGAAAGAAAGAGTCTTCTTGGTCTTCCTACTCGTTCGATGTTGTTTATAAACAGGACAAGTTCACCTCTAAGGCCTCTACAACCTTGAATCAACAACAAACAACATCAACGTATCGAGTGGCAAACTAAAATCAATTATACATAAATCAAACATAAAATTTAACACGAATAGAAATCGTCAACACCTTTGCCACTCCCCGGCAACGACGCAAAATTTTGAGCCGAACAAATTTGTTTCTTTCAAAATTAAAAATAAGTTAAACATTGCACGTCTACGTTTGAAAGGTTTTAGTTCGCCCACAAGAGAATGGGATCATTGTAGACTGGCAAGTTAACTCAAGTCGATTCTCTCGATGAGTGGAAATACGGAGTCGACGATGTTTATTATATCGAAAATCACAAGTATTAATTGTAAACACACGATCAAAAGAGGTTTCTGATTTGAGTTTCTTAACTAAACTAGAGAGTTGAAAAGGGCAATCTATAATTTAAAAACTAATCTTGCAAAGAGAGTGTCAATCTCTATGCAAGAACGTAACTAACGATTATAAAAACTAAGCAACGATTTTAAGAACAAAATACAAAAATATTTGAAACCTTAACAAAAGGACTATACTAAAAATAAGAGCTAGAACATATTATCTATCACTTGGGATGCATTGACGAAACGTACTTCTAAAAGAACAATTACTAAATAAATGATTACAAAGTAGCAAGAATATTAATCAAATGAAATATCCAACACAAAGCCTGATCATATCAAAACCTAAGGATTACCAAAACAAACCAAAATGTTCCAACACAAAATACCCAAAAAAAGAATTATTCAACCAAAACAATTACCAACTACAAATGGGAAAATAGTTCAAGAAGATACTAAATCGAACAAAGGGACGATAATCTTTGAAAGGTGAAAGCTAAACTATTTCCAGCGATTTTTGAGAAAAGATCCTCTATGCAATGAACCCGGGTGATTCAAACTTTTCCGTACCTACTTTTGTAAATATGTTTGTCAAATGTTTAAAGTCCGCTCGCAAGAGTACGAGGACACTTGTAGGCTGGTAAGCTGACTCGAGTCGAATCTCAAGGAACAAACAATCGGAGTCTTGGATATTTGTGTAATCACAAAGTCACACATAAACATGTATAATTGGGGGGTTTTGTTTGTTTTTGATTTTATAAAAAAAGAATTGAAAAGCAAGAACAATTATTTAAAACTAATTAACTTGAAATATTTAACCAACTAGTGTCTTATTGGGGGGTTTTGTTTGTTTTTGATTTTATAATCTGGCACGTTAACAGTTGGCTTCGCGGTTAGAGTAACCGTTAAGTTATGTTGTTAATCTCTATATTGACCCATAACGGTTGAAGTAACGGTGAAAATAGAGGTTCAATGGCCGCTAGGGATTAGAGTTTAGCGTAACCGTTAACCCTACCGTTAACTTGTAAAAATTTCTACTTCTTCACCGAATAGCTCATTTTTCATCTCTGCGTTCCAAATCTTCAACACGAGCTTCCTTGGCTACTTAGCTATATGGGGAAAAACAGAGAATAATCACCCATTTGCATCAATTATTATCAAAACACGGTAAAATAAGCTGAAGGAAGGGAAAAAGAGAACGTCCCTAAAGTCTAAAATAGTCGAGCCGCTTAATGTTGAATTTATGCAATTGGTCGTCGTCTCGAAATGCGTGAGTTGAATTGTCCTGAACAAAAACTACGAAAAACAAACTACGAAGAACAAACTAAACAAATAACTAATAACTAATAATATTTTGGGTTTTCATAAATTACTAAGAAAAAGAAAAATGAAAAGCAATTAAAAGATAAAACTCCAACCTTGCTTAATAGCGTGGAGGCGCTCCATTGAACGGGCCTTGGTATGGACCCTGAAAATGGACCTGGATACGGAGCTACGTCCATCGAGTTAGAAGATGGAGCAGGTGGCCAGCTGATCATCATATCCATCTGAAATTGAGCGAAATTAGCCGTCAAGGCCTCCTAAAGCTCGAGATTCCCTTCACTAGCTTCACGAGCTAGACGCGTATTCTCATGCGCAAGACGGGCCTCCTCAAAAGCTAAATGGGTGTCGTCCCTAGCCAATAAGCATCATCTTCCACAGCGGACAGGCGATCGTAAACGTTACTCTTAAAACCCGCATAATTAGCCAGATAGGCGTCCAATTCGGCCCTTCCAAAATGTGACGACTGACCCACCGTCCCATAAGCACACCCACCGTGGGTCCCAACATCTGTCCTAAAATCTATCCCAGCATCTACCCCAGCAGATGTCCCAGCATCCTCATCACTCCCAACTCGCCACCCGTCGTCATTCTCTTCATCATTCGTGAACAGGTTCCACAACTTGGTAACCTTCAACTTTGTCCCCTTCGCCTGTCCGGGGAAACGTACTGTCCTTGTCATGAGCATGCAGCGAGATAGGAAATGATACACCACATATAAAGCGTTATCCTTAACAATTATCAGCGGATACTGGCTCCTTGCATCGGGTCCCGAAAGTCTGATCTCATCCCAAAAACACCACTCGAAATAAGTATCGTCACGTTCGACAAGGGTCATTATGCCGCTAATATCAAAGAACGACTTGATTGCTTTGGCGGTGAAACTTCGCTCTTTACCCCCGAAATGACACAAGAGTGTGTAGTCGCCCAGAATCTCAAAAGAAGTATAAAAATCGAGCATCATTTGCTCGTAGGCAGGGACTTGAGTTCGAGACCACTCGACACAGCCGAGGGCCTTGATGTAATTCACGAATCGCTCGGTGCAGGGTCCAAAGAGTAAATCTTCAAGTTCATCGATCCTCTCATCCGCTTCCTCCAGAAGTTCCTCCATATTGGCCAAGTTAAAGAGGTGTGTTGCTTTGTTGAGCAGAAGATTTTTATTATCGAACTCTAATTCTCCAATCGTTTCTCTAAGTTCGTGATTTTCAAACCCTAACTCTCGAATTATGGCTTTAGCCTCGTCCACAAGATCGGTATTTTCGGATGTTAATTCTGTAATCTTGGCCTCTGCGTCCTTCAATTAATCTTCCAGTCTTGCAATATTCTATGGAAAGGATGCTTCATTGAACAAAAGGTCGGTGTTTTCAGACCTCAAATCTTGAATATTCTGGTTAGCTTCGTCCAATTGATTCTGCAGCTCCTCCATGGTCTCTTCATGTTTTCTCTACGCACTAATCCGCGTTCCTAGTTGGCAGGTGATTAATACATTTTTGTTACACTTTTGTACATATTCTGAGTCATGTTTGAGTCTTTTTACCATCTTCTTAGGTCAAGAATAAGCTATTTTGCATGATTTTGCATTATTTGGCCTTTTGCTTAGCTTTTCGACTTTTTGTTCAATAATTGGTTATTTTCGGCCATTTTTCTTATTTTTCTCTTTCAGCTGAATCACTTGACAAAACCCGGGAGATGAAGACAAAGAATCAACACTCGAAGTATCCAGAAGAACACCTATCCGATCGGATGAACTCAATAACCGGTCGAATTGACTTTCAAAATACGCACCAATCGGATAAACGCTATGTCCGACCGGACAAGAAGACAAAAACTTTCATCTGATCGGACTCGTACGTTACAAATGCAGATTTCCAGGATTCTTCAGTTACGAAATAGTTTTTGAGCATTTAAAACTCAGAAATTCTCAGAGAAGACCCATCTTTTCATCCCTAGACTGGATCATATACATTGGAAGAGAGAATTGACAACTTTTTGACTTATAGCCCTTATGGCAATCTTATTTAGAAGTTCGATTGGTTTGTGATAACAGTTGGAGATGGAGGTTCGTGACAAGCTTCCCGGATTCAGCGAGGTTCATCTCATTTCTTGGAATAACTGGATTTGGCAAGGATTCATCGTAGTATCGTGATTGAGTTTTTCTCACGATTTAGTAAACTCTACACTTTTATCTCGTTAATTAGCTTTGTGGTTCATGTCAGATAGTGATCTTGTGATAACATTTTG
Source organism: Phtheirospermum japonicum (assembly GCA_014905375.1). NCBI lineage: Eukaryota > Viridiplantae > Streptophyta > Magnoliopsida > Lamiales > Orobanchaceae > Phtheirospermum > Phtheirospermum japonicum. The sequence goes on from BMAC01000200.1 coordinate 396,526, forward strand.
GGATATTTCTTATAAATCATTTATGATTGAGTTTTTGTGAACGATTTGGTGACGGATTATTTTATGATAATTTAGTGATTCGTATCATTCCGATTTGGATAAACTGGTGTGTTAGTTTTAATTAGAATTGCTTTTAGATAATATTTTGTGAATGCATATCTATTGTTTGAAGAATTGTTTGAATGAGATTTGGTGGAACGGTCTTCAGATCAAGTAATAATAATTGTTGGTGAGTTTGTGAATCGATTAAACTACTCTTGCGAAGAGGTTGACGCCCTCGAAGCAAGATAGGTTCATCGAGTTTTCATAAATTAATTTCTTTGGAAGTTTTCAGAATAAAAACCCCCTTTGATCGTGTTTAGAATTAGAACTTATGTTTTTTTATTAATAATAAACATCGTTGACTCCGTATTTCGACTCCTCGAGAGAATCGACCCGACTTAACTTGCCAATCTACGAGTGACCCCGTTCTCTTGCGGGTGAACTAACTTGTTTTCAAACGTAGACGCGCATGGTTTAACTTGGATTTTAATTTTGAAACACAAAAGTTCGGATCAAAATTTGGCGCCGTTGTCAGGGAGTGGCAAAGGTGTTTACGAAGTTTATTCATGTTAAATTTCTGCTTGTTACTTTTATTTTTGTTTTTGGTATACCACTCGATATGTTGAGATTGTTTGTTTTTTATGCAAGGTCGTAAAGGCCTAAGAGGTGAACTTACGCCATTCATAGAAAACACCGAACGAGTGGGAAAAACAAGGCGACCTTTTCCTTCCCCCGACGAGAACCAATTTGAAGCAACTCAAGAATTATGTCGACCAATCCACTTAATGGCGGCCGAGGAAACGGAGGGAGAGGAGGAAGAAAAAATGGTCGAGGTAGAGGACGAGACAATCGCGTTCCTCCTCACGATCAGCCATATGGCATGCCACCTGAAGATGACATGCAAAATCAAGATCAAAATCCACAAAATAAAATCCAGAATGAAGTTGCACGAGTATTCGCTCAAATTGTAAATCAAGAGTATGATCGTGTCGAAGAACTAAGAGGACACGAAGTCTTAGAACATTTAATCCACCGACGCACAACAGGGTACCACAACCCCATGAAGACCGTCGAGTGATGCGAGCCCCAGCCCCAAAATAACCAACAAAATTATTTTAAATTCGAGAACCGAGCACGAGGACCGAATCATCCAAGAAACGGAAGAAATGAACAAATGTACCGTGTTTGGCAAAATGACGAGTACGATCAAACTTATGAAGACAAGCAATACAATGGTTATGGTGGAGGAAGAAATTTTCGTGGAGGCCGAGAGCAACGATATCCAAACGAACGCCGACAAGAAGACCTAGTATGCCCAACCATTGGCCCATATAGTTCAGCTATCGTCTTCGGCCTCGCGGCCCGAGACTATGAGTTGAAGTCTAACATTGTCAACCAATTCCCAACCTTTTATGGAATGCCAAATGAAGACCTGCTTAATTTTATTCGAGAGTTTTACAAGGCAGTGTCCAGAATTCTAGCATTTGGATTAAACGAGAATCAACTTAGGAAGAGTTGTTTTCCAAGTAGCTTGAAGGATAAGGCCAAACAGTGACTTTTGTCATTGCAACCCAATTCCCTAATTAATTGGGATATGGTGTTTAAGAAGTTTGTGGGAAGATTTTATTCGTCTCAAACGACGGCCAAACTGAGAAAAATCACCAATTTTGAGAAAATGGATGGAGAGTCATTCCACGAAGTGTGGGAAAGATACAAAGGACTTCTACAAGCATGCCCGCATCACAACAATAGTCCCGAAATGGTAACAACTATTTCCACGAAAGATTGTTGCCAAACTTTAAGCAACAAGTTGAGAACAAGGCCGGCGTCTTTGGGGACTTAACCGCAATGGAGGCATGGGATTTGTTCGAACTTTTGGGGGAGAAATCAAGGTAAACGAGTTCCAGACCAAGGAAAATTAGAGTGAACGAAATATCGGCATCAAAAGGGGATAGTGGCAAACTTGAGGAGCTTACAAAAAAAGTTACGTTGTTAGCTGGAATGATGACGCGCGAGAAGGAAACAACTCACCCGTCACACAAAACGTGTAGAGTTTGTGGAGCATTTGGACATGGAGTCAACACTTGTGACGCAACATTTGAAGAAGACGCGGACGAAGAGGTGAACGCCATGCAAGAATTCCGATCCAACAATAAACTTGGTCAAAAGTTCACTAAGACTTATAACTCATACAATCCGACTATCCGAGACCATCCAAACCTTAGGTATGGACCGGGAAGTCCCAACTACGTACCACCTCCCAAACAAACGGATCCTCAATAATTGGCACCACCACCACCAAGCAAAAGTCAAGGAGGGCCGAGTAAATACAAATCCTATCAAAACAAGGGCCAAGGTAGTTATCAACAACATTTTCCGCAGAGGCAAGGTCAACCACAACAACAACAATATCAAGTTCCACTACAACAACAACAAGCCCCAATACCCCAAGATTCCAATGAAGAGTTGCGACTATTGAGGAAAAGGCAAGAGATGGAAACACTGCGCAATTGGGAAGAAACCTTTCGAACCATCGAGGAAAATAATCGAACAAAGAAACAAATGGACAAATTGGAGATGATGATAGGGCAACTTCCCGCATCCATGGCAAAACTCGGAGACGACCCCACAAAACTTCCCAGTCAACCTGAGCAATCAATGGCAATACATGTGCTCCGGGGAGGCAAGAAGGTCAATAACGGAATCGGAGTGACGGAAGGGGAGGATCATGATGACGAACATATTTTGAAGGAAAAGTCAGCCAAGAAATCCGATCGGATAGAGCAAACATCCAATCGGACTTAAGAACATAAAGTTTGTCCGACCGGACAGGAAGAATTCCGATCGGACCGGAGGACAGGAAGTTTTGTCCAACCGGACAGGAGAAACTTCCGACCGGACTGGAGAACAGAGAGTTTTGTTCGATCGGACGAAGCACAATTCCGATCGGACCAGTGAACAGAAGGTCTTGTCCGATCGGACAAGAAAAGGTATCCGGTCTGATACTACTCAGACGCAAGAGAATTTGAGCAGTATCAAATAGCAACGAGTCATCCGAGACTCTGTACCATTTCCAAACAGACTCAAACCAGCAAAAGATAGCAAGAAATTCATGGAGCTCTACAACATGTTGAAGAACGTGAATGTAAACTTACCACTATTTGATGTGATCAAGGCACTGCCGGGATACGTGAAATTTTTCAAAGAACTAGCATTAAAGGAAAGGAAACTAACTAGAGGCAAACGAGAGAATATTGTTGTCAAAAGAAGTGAGTGCAATTTGCATCAACCACTACCACCAAAAGTGGGCGACCTAGGGAGTTTTTGCATCACGATAACTCTTGGGGATGGACATAAAGCTAGAGGAATGCTCAATTAGGGGCAGGGATCAACTTAATGCCCTACGCCCTTTATAAATAGTTTAACCTAGGGGAGATGAAACCAATAAGCTTGAGACTTCAGTTAGCCGAACGATCAGTACGACATCCTCTGGGAGTGGTCGAAGACGTTTTGGTAGAATTTGGTTCCCTAGTAGTCACCGTGGACTTTGTGATATTAGATGTCGGGGAAATTGCAAAATCGAGCAAGGAGCACACAATTCTTCTGGGTAGACCCTTCTTGGAATCATCTCACACCTTGATCGACGTGGGCCGAGGAAAAATGACACTTTCAATGTTTGATGAATCGGTCACGTTCTCACTTAAAGACATTCAAAGTGTTCCTTCACATTTAATGGAGCCCGATTGTTCTTATCTCGATTCAGTGGATCAATGCATGAAAGAATTTTTCGGCATCACACCTTCCAAAGAATGGAACGTCAAGGACAATGATTTTAATATGGAGGGGGTGGTCGACCTATTTGAGATTGACGAGGAGCACGCGAGCGAAACATCTATTCAACCCGTGTTAGAACCTAAAATGGAGTTGAAACCACTTCCAATCCACCTTTATCGAATCCAACGAGAGAAAACACGTGATAATTTTCGCGGAGCTAGCTGAGAATGAGGAAAAATAATTGATTGAGGTACTTAAAAAGTACAAACAAGAAATTGGTTGGAGCATCGGAGACATTAGACGAATAAGTCCGATGACGTGCATGCATCGGATTGAGCTAGAAGAAGGAGCCAAACCAATAAGGTATGGACAAAGACGCTTGAATCTGACACTTCAAGAGGTAGTCAAAAAGGAAATTTTCAAACTCATTGAAGAAAGGAATTATCTACCCCATGTCCGATAATGAGTGGGTTAGCCCAGTGAACGTCGTTCCGAAGAAAGGAGGCTTTACAATTGTGGAAAATGAGAAGGGAGAGGTTGTTCCAACGCGCTTAACCACCGGGTGGCGCATGTTCATTGACTACCAAAAACTCAATGCAGCAACTAGAAAGGATCACTTCCCACTTCCATTCATGGATCGAATGCTCGATAAACTGGCAGGGCACGAATACTATTGCTTTTTAGACGGCCTTTCAGGCTATTATCAAATAGCGATAGCTCTGGAAGATCAAAAGAAGACCACATTTACGTGTCCTTTTGGCACGTATGCTTACCGGAGGATGCCATTCGGATTATGTAACGCACCAGCAACATTCCAGAGATGCATGCTCTCCATCTTCACCGAGTTCATTGACGACTTCCTCAAAGTCTTCATGGATGATTTTTTGGTATATGGCTCATCTTTCTCTCATTTTTTAAATAATTTATCTAAAGTGCTTGAACGTTGTGTAGAGTCTTATTTGACGTTGAGTTGGGAGAAATCGAACTTTATAGTGAAAAGTAGGATTGTGTTTGGGCATGTTGTGTCAAGTAATGGGTTAGAAGTAGATAAAGCCAAAATTAATGTTATTGAAACCCTCCCACCACCTAAAGATGTTAAGGGAATTAGAAGTTTTCTAGGGCACGCGAGATTTTATCGGCGTTTTATAAAAGATTTTTCTAAACTTGCCGCCCGTTGTGTAAATTGTTAAATAAATATGTGCCTTTTGAGTTTGATGATAAATGTCTTGATTCTTTTAACATCTTGAAAGAAAAACTCACACAGGCACCGGTAGTAGTTGCACCCGATTGGTCACTACCATTTGATATTATGTGTGACGCGTCTAATGACGCGGTAGGGGTTGTTTTGGGGCAACGAGTCGATAAACTGCTAAGGGTATTATATTATGCTAGTCTCATGCTGAATAGTGCACAACATAACTATACCACCACTGAACGTGAATTATTTATTGTAGTGTTTTCATTAGATAAATTTCATTTTTATATTGTTGGGTCTAAAGTAATTGTGCACACCGATCATGCATCCTTGCGCCACATATTTGTAAAAATCCAAAGTAAACCAAGGTTGATTCGTTGGGTTCTTCTTTTGCAAGAATTCGACATTGAAATAAGGGAAAGATAAGGATGTGAAAATGTGGTTGCTGATCATTTGTCTATCATGTTAATATATAACAAGTCTAGCAAACTTGATTTTGTTGATGATATTTTTCCTTATGAGGATGTTAACATTATCGAAAACATTAACGAGCCTTAGTATGCTGATTTTGTCAATTATCTTGCATGCAATATTATCCTTCACCACCTTTCTGCACAAGAAAGGAAGAGATTTTTGTCTAAATACAGGAGCTTCTTTTGGGATGACCCATACCTGTATAAACGATACAAGGATGGACTTTATCAGAGGTGTATACCAGACGAAGAAAAAATTGATGTGTTGAGGTTTTGTCATGACGAAGGAGGTTCGGAAGCCAAAAAATAGCATTCAAAGTCCTCCAATCCGGTTTATATTGGACCTCACTCTTTGCCGACGCACACCACTATTACAAGACATGCGATAATTGTCAAAGATCGGGCTCAATAGGGAAGAAGAACGAGATGCCATTGATTCTAATCAAGTTATCGAAATATTTAATGTGTGGGGCATCGATTTCATGGGACCATTTCCGAAGAGTGGAGAGTATGAGTACATCCTTGTTGGAGTTGATTATGTTTCTAAATGAGTGGAAGCAATCCCAATCCGAAAGGCTAATTCTGAGATCGTCCTCAAGTTCTTACACGAGAACATTTTCAGCCGTTTTGAAGTGCGAAGAGCGATCATAATTGACAGAGGTAGCCATTTTTGTAACCGTGCTTTCGATCGGTTGATGAGCAAATACGGGGTGGACACAAAGTAGCAACCCCCTATTATCCAAAAACGTCGGGACAAGTGGAAACAAGCAATCGAAAATTAAGGGCATTTTGGAGAAGACAGTGAAGCCAAACCGTAGAGATTGGGCGATAAAACTCGTTGATGCATAATGAGCGTATCGAATGGCCCACAAAACGGTTTTGGGCATGAGTCCCTTTTGATTGGTTTATGATAAGGCTTGTCATATTCTGGTTGAGTTAGCATACAAGGAGGAATGGGCAATACGAAAACTAAACATGGATATGAACGAGGCTAGTGAATTTTTGAAGTTGGAATTAAGCGAGTTGGAGGAAATAAGAAACGAGTCCTATGAGATAGAGTGGGCAAGCAAGCAGAAGATGAAAGATATGCATGACAAAAAGCTTGTTCCAAAAGAATTGGAGGTAGGGAAACTAGCCTTACTATTTAACTCACGTTTCAAACTTTTCCTAAGAAAACTCAAGTCGAAATGGAGTGGGCCATACTTGATCAATACTATCAACATATTTGGGGCCGTCACTCTGTACGACAAGAAAAGCGATTCCACATTCCAAATCAATGGGTAACGAGTGAAATTATATCATGGGGGACCCATCCCCAAAACCGATCGTGAGGTCATGCTACTTAATGATCCACCTCAAGAGTCTTGAACCAAAACGAGGTAACGTCTAGAAAAAGATGTTAAAATTTGCACTTCTTGGGAGGTAACCCAAGTGTTTTTATTTCTTATTTTCACTTCTGTGCATATTTTTCATATTGGAAGTATTATTTATGCTTTAAGATGTTTAGAAAGCTTGAAATCAACCTTTAGCACAAAGCATCCAATCGGAGGGATGAAGGTAACAAGTCGGATCAAACTTACTGGACTATTATTTGACCGGATACAAATATGACCGATCGGATATGACGACTACACACCATCCGATCGGACAACCTACAATCCGATCAAATATTGCGGTGAAATCAGCCTGATTTTGAACACATATTTGGTAAGAATATTACATAAAGTAAGTCTGATTTGGTAAGGATTATGCTGAATATTAACTAATTTTCAGTCCTTTATTTTTGGTACTCAGGGAAAGAACTAGGAATATCTTGATTCTAAAAGATCCTTAAAACTCCCATACTCTAAGCCTCTTATCCCTATAGAAGCCCATCGTCAGTGTTCTTATTCTTCACAGCTATCTTTTTCTTTACAAATTCTATGGTGTTTGAATACATACTGAGAGCCATGAGCGAAAACCCATCTCCCATTAACTTTGGTTACGGATGGGTGACTAGAAAGAAATACGAGGATATGGTAGAGAGTTATGAAATTAAACTGGAGGAACAGAGAGAAAGAATGAGTGAGATGAGGGCGGATATCTCCGATTACATCTGCGAGGAGATGGCCCTGACGGAGGACATAGCCACCCTCCACAAATATTTGGTCGAGGCGAATGACAAAATCGTCGAACTCAAGTCCAAGATTACTGAGATGGAGGAGGATATAAAAAACCTTGAAGATGTGGCTTATAGACCTAGAACATAAGATCTAAGTTCCTTGTTTATGTTAATTTTATTTCCAGCTGCGCTAGTGTTTAAGAATTGGTTGTTATCGTTTGGTTGAATTTCAAGTTTAAATAAAGAGCATTTATGCTCAATTGTTGAATAATAAAGGATTTGTGTTTGCGCGATTTATTTCTATTTAACGAATCTTCTTGTGAGTTTTGCAGGGACAAATCAATGTAAATACGTTAATTAAAATACAAAAAAAATTATAAATAATAAAATAAATTAATAAATAGAAAAATTGTCACAGCAAACAGTGTCATCCGACCGGGTGGAGGGCCAAACCGATCGGACTAAAGTTTCTGGAGAACCATCCAACTGGACAAAAGCTCTATCTGATCAGACCAGACATACTGGACTCACATTCGATCGGACAAGACCATAATCTGATCAGACGACTGCGCAGATTTTATATAAGTCAGTTTTCTTAAACTCGAGAATCTCACAATTCAACTAATTATTCTCCTATTTTACAGAGCAAAAGAGCAATAGTCATTATCAAATCAATCTTAATCCCATATTCTTGCAAGCAAACATATCCCATCGGAGAACTAATTCTAGCAACTCCATCGTTCGGAAGGAAAAAATCAATCCCAATTGGTTCCCCTCAATCCTCAAGAACACAATTCTGTGATTCAAGAGGTAAAACGGCTTGAACTCAAACTCTTTAACTGCTTGGGAATTGACTTGCAGGGATTTTGAAAGGGGAGTGATTATTGGTACAATTTGGAGGTTGTTCTTGGTTGAAAGTGTGCTGCACAGTAGGTGTTCGACGAAAGTCCTGAGAGTGTTTTTTGTGCCCAAATTTTTTAGACTTTTATCGCAATGTCTTCTGGATCACGGCAAAGGAATGGAAGCAACTTTGAAAGAAGTCGTGGGAAAGAATGAGCAACACCGGGGGAGGCTTGGCTCCATTCGATTTAATCAATGAGAGGGAGGTGACGTTATTTAAATCCTTAATTGCAAGAGACGTTTACGCTCATCGGAACATCAATACGGACTTTTAGGATCGCCAAATCGCAATGGGTAATAAAACGGCGGAGAAATTCATGGCGGGCATCAAGGCCCTCAACTTGGAAAAGTGGGCGGACGTTAAGCAACCCGGCTACCGAATTGTAATGCTGGAGTTTTTCACAACTTACAAGCCGATTGCCAATGACTTTTTTGATTGTCGATTTTGCAACCGCCCATTTCATACCAAGAAAGGAGACCTCGACGCCATCTTCGGAATAAACAGCGACAAATCAGGGGACGAGTCGTTTCAGCACGATGATTACAACAAGAAGGTTTGGTGGGAGAAACTGTCGGGAGCACCACCGGATCCCGGATGCCGTTTTAATAGCACTTCACGGTCGAACGCTCATGCAAGTGTTTTTGGGGAAAGAGGACATCATGTGGATCTCATCATCTGAATTGCGAGCCTTGTAGATCGTGCACCACCGGGGTGACACGAAACTCTATCCGCTACTGATATCTTCGATAGAGAACGTTCAATGAATTAACAACAGGAAGGCGGCAAAGCTCACCTTGTGCACGTTCATCACCAAGCTCGCACGACACCACGGCTTTGACCCTTACGACGATGATGTTATCTATCCGAGTGTGGCAATGCTAGTTGAAAGCCGAACTTTCAATGATTGGAATATTAGCATCCCGACTTTCTTGATGCCCTCGGAGAAGAAAAGGGCCGAAGCAGTCGAAGACACTGACGACGACGAGAGTGATGAAGATTATGATGATGATGACAAGGGTGACGAAGAGAATGAGGACGACGAAGAGGAGGTCGTAGATGACAGAAACACGGGTTTCCAAGGATACAAGCACGGAGACTACGGGGAAGGTCTCGATTATGGTGGCTACGGTGGTGGATACAGGGGAAGCTCGTATGGAGAAGGGTCGAGTAATTACCAATATTACTCGGATGCGCAATGGCGGCAGCAACAGGATTTCCAAGCGAGTATGATGGATCAAATGAGGCAACTGAGCCTCAATCAAGAAGAGTACGCTCGGGACGCTCTCTAGTATGCGTGGGAGGCACGAGAGGAAGCCAGGACGTTTTGTGGTTCCCTGGAGAGATTGGACGCTAGCATGGCAACAACGAACCAATATCTCGCCAGGTTGAATGACAACATCGATGACAACCATAGATACCTTGCCTCCATTGATGAACGATTGACGAGGATCGAGAATCACTACCCACCACCTTCGGATGACATGGACCAGTAGGCGGGCCCGTGCTCCACTTTGTATCATTTCTATCCAAAAATCTACTTTCTTTATTTTTGTTTTTTTTATTTTTTGTTTTGGGTGCGTGGGTGTCTGTATTAAATAATTGATTCGAATTTTTGCATGTTTAAACTGTCCCTACCCCGTTTATTACTTATTTTGTTCAGCAACCAGGAGATTGCTAATTTCTTTTTGCATGGGGGGGTGAAATTGGCCGAAATTCAACCGAGAAAGGCATCATCCGGTCGGATGGACAGTAATATCCGACCGGATGAAACCTACTACCCTCTTATCCGACCGGACGAGAACATTCACTGGTCGGACGCGTTAATTACACTTCATCCGGTCGAACGGGTGCTATATCCGACCGGATGGACCAGTCTGCATGCATAATTCAAATCATCTTTATCATTTTATTTACCTTTTGTCATTTTCTTGAGTAACTACGTATAAATAACCAATTTCTTATGTCAGCTTTAGTTGAGATTATTCTCATGCTTATTTGTGTTTGTACTGGCTTGCTTGTCGAAATCATGAATGGTGTGATCTATCGCTGGAGTCTTTTGAGATTGTTTAGTGCAAAAATTCTCCAAAACCTATTTATATATAATTATTTAAAATAACACTTAGTCGTTAGCAATTTCACGAAGCTTTTGAAACTCGATCACCTTGCTTTCAAAGTTTGAATAAAACCCCTGTAAGAAGCCTTGTGTGTTTATCAACATTACATGCTGTGATTCGATAAGTATTTTGAGAAGTCTCTAAGTCACATGTGTACATATGGTATTGAAAATGACGATAGACACATATAAATCCCAATTCCGGCTATATTTAGAAATAAAAACCACTATAAGATTCCTAATAAGCCCCCTCGAGCCTTTATTTCATCTCTTTGTTAGCCATGAGCATCATTGTAGCTCTTATTTTGGTTAATTTTGTGAGATGAGAGTTTATTCTGGGTTTAATGAGATCAACGATTGCAGGGTGGGAATTAATGGGATACTATTATAAAAACAAAAAAAGAAAAGAAAAAAAAGGAAAAGAAAAAAATTAAGGATGCTTAAGTTCTTTAAGAGCATCTAGATACTAAGAGTAAAGCCTATTTATAAAGGCAAGCAATGTGTTAGTTCGGGTTTTGGGGTTAGAAATAGCCTTAGTTATAAAAGGCTAAGAACAGTGTTACATGGTTGTTTTGGGAGGATTAAGGAGCAAACTATGCTCTATGCTTAAAATTGCTTGATTGAGTGAGTTATTGATTGCGTTTGTTCGCAAGTTAGCCACACTTCTTTATATATGACATACCTTACCAAAGAGCCTACATTATAACCCTTAAAAGTCCTAATGTGATTCTTGATTAAATATACTCACCTATATGCGATGTACGAGTCTTTGATTTTCACGAGTCGTTAAATGCATGTTTATGTTGACCCGAGCGTATACACTTACCTTTTAAATAACACGAGCCAATGAGTGCACCATGATATATTTCCCTTTTAAGAGGATGCATTCTTTTGATTTCAAGGTGAAAAGGTGACACAAGCTTAGCTTGAGAGTTTTCAACAAAAGTGTTTATATTTGCAAAACTAAGTTATATGCACAACATGACTCTTTGATCTAACTACCTTCATTTTTTCTTGACTTTGATTCTTTCGTTTATTCGAGGATGAACAAACCAATAAAGCATGGGGTGGTTGATCGTACGTTTTTGTTACACTTTTATACATATTTTGAGTCATGTTTGAGTCTTTTTACCGTCTTCTTAGGTCAAGAATAAGCTATTTTGCATGATTTTGCATTATTTGGCCTTTTGCTTAGCTTTTCGACTTTTATTCAATAATTGGTCATTTTGGACAATTTTTCTGGTTTTTCTCTTTCAGCTAAATCACTTGACAAAACCTGGGAGATGAAGACAAAGCATCAGCGCTCGAAGTAGCCAAAAGAACACCTATCCGACTGGATGAACTCAATAACTGATTGTATTGACTTTTAAAACACGCACCGATCGGATAAGTGCTATGTCCAATCGGACAAGAAGACAGAAACTTTCATCCAATCGGACTCATAAACAATTCGATTGCACTCATACGTTACAAATGCAGATTTGGGAATCTTCAGTTACGAAATGGTTTTTGAGCCTTTAAAACCCAGAAATTCTCAGAGAAGACCCATCTTTCATCCCAAGACTGGATCATATACATTGGAAGAGAGAATTGACAACTTTCTCAACCTTTGACTTATAGCCTTTACGACAATCTTATTTAGAAGTTCGATTGGTTCGTGATAACCGCTAGAGACGGAGGTCCGTGAGAAGCTTCCCGGATTCAGCGAGGTTCATCTCATTTCCCGGAATAGCTGGATTTGGCAAGGATTCATCGTAGTATCGTGATTGAGTTTTTCTCACGATTTAGTAAACTCTACACTTTTATCTCGTCAATTAACTTTGTGATTCATGTTAGATAGTGATCTTGTGATAACATTTTGGGGTATTTCTTATGAATCATTTATGATTGAGTTCTTGTGAACGATTTGGTGATGGATTGTTTTACAATAATTTAGTGATTCGTATCATCCTGATTTGGATAACTTGTGTGTTAGTTTTAATTAAAATTGCTTTTGGATAATGTTTTGTGAATGCATATCTATTGTTTGAAGAAATCTTTGAATGAGATTTGGTGGAACGGTCTTTAGATCAAGTAATAATAATTGTTGTTGAGTTTGTTAATCGATTAAACTACTCTTTCGAAGAGGTTGACGCCCTCGAAGCAAGATAGTTTCATCGAGTTTTCTTAAATTAATTTCTTTGGAAGTTTTCGGAACAAAAACCCCCTTTGATCGTGTGTTTAGAATTAGAACTTGTGTTTTTTTATTAATAATAAACATCGTTGACTCCGTATTTCCACTCCTCGAGAGAATCAACCCAGTTTAACTTGCCAATCTACGAGTGACCCCGTTCTCTTGCGTGGGAACTAACTTGTTTTCAAACGTAGACGCACATGGTTCAACTTGGATTTTAATTTTGAAACAACAAAGTTCGGATCAGCAGGCGTTAGCTGGACTCGCTTCATCATGTTGCCGAGGTTAATGATAAAACTCGATGTTTGGAGGTGGTTGAGACGAGGCAAAAGCTTGAAGGGATTATGAATAGTGGAGTTTTCAAAAGGGGGGGTTTATATAGGAATTAACTGCCTTGAAAATAGGAGTCCTAGATTCTCTCCAAGTCTAAATAAGGTAGGATTTAACAGCTCACCTAATCAAAGCAGGACTCTAAAAAGGAAATAGATCTAGACTCTTAATTAAACCAAAATTCGCCCCAAAACTTACCATAATAAAACTTACCTGTGAGATTAATTTCCCAAAAACTCGCAGCTCAAGATCTTCCAAAATTCGTGGAGTTTTTTACACTAGCGGTTAGGCTTACCACTAGATCAACCGCTAAGTGTCTCTGAAGGTGGCTAACGGTCACTTTAATGGTTATGGCTACTATTAAGTTGACCGTAAAACTCTCTATTGCGGGATAGCGGTCACCTTAACAGTTCTGGTAACCGCTAGGTCGACCGTAAAACTCTCAGTTCCCCGTTAGTGGTGAACTTAGAGGTTCTTGTAACCGCTAGGTCCACCGTTAAAACCCTCTGTTTGACGCTAACAGTACGTTTAGTGGTTGATCCTCATCGTTACACCCTGGCAAGATGCTAACGGCCAGGCTAGCAGTTATAGTTACCGTTAACTATCTGCTAGGTCTCCGAATTCGGCAAAAATTTCATCTTTTCTGCACATTGACACACGCATAAATGTACCACAACAATTAACTAAATCAAACAACATATATACAGAAAAGATGGTTAAGCACAATATTACAATATTACAAGCGAGATAATTTACAAGCTCCTTCACTTATGTAAAAATTTCTTTCGTTCTTAGTAGGATAGATGGTTAAGCACAATATTACAAGCGAGGTAATTTACTATGTCAGAATACCAAGGGGTAATTAAATTCTCAAGAGAATAAGCATTCTCATATGGGAATAAATCGTCAATCATAATATGCTCATTTACATCTTTCTCGACTACCATTCTAGACAAGTGATCAGCCACCACGTTTTCACAACCACACCTATCTTTAATTTCAACATCAAATTCTTGCAATAATAAAATCCACCGAATGAAGCGTGGTTTACTTTGAGGTTTCGTAGAAAAATGATGAAATGTAGCATGATCAATATAAATAATTACTTTCGCTCCTATAATATAAGATCTAAATTTATCCAGCGAAAACACAACAGCTAGCAGTTTTTTTTCAGTGGTGGTGTAATTACGTTGGGTATCGTTCAACATGTAACTTGAATAATATATACTCTAAGTAATTTATCCACACGTTGTCCTAAAACAGACCCCATAACTTCATTAGACGCATCGCACATGATTTCAAATGGTAGGGTCCAATCCGGGGCAACTACGACAGGTGCTGATGTAAGCTTTTCTTTAAGTTCGTTAAATGCATTCATGCAAGCCTCACCAAACACAAAAGGAGTATCTTGAGTCAACAGTTTACACAGTGGGCGACTAATTTTTAAAAAATCTTTTATTAATCGCCTATAAAAACCCGCATGTACAAGAAAACTCTGTTCACCTTTAACATCACGAGGGGGAGTAAGAGTTTGAATAACATCAATTTTAGCTTTATCGGCTTCCAACCCCTTTCTAGAAACAACATGACCTAAAATAGTACCACTCATTACCATAAAATAGGATTTCTCCCAACTCAATGTGAGACTCTTTTCAATGCAACGTTCTAACACCCTAGACAAATTGGATAAACAATTTTCGAAAGACAAACCAAAATTTGAAAAATCATCCATAAATACCTCAAGGAAGTCGTCAATAAAATTGGTAAAAATGGATAGCATGCATCTTTGGAATATCGTTGGGTCATTGCACAAGCCGAATGGCATCCTCCAAAAGGCAAACGTGCCAAATTGGCACGTGAAAGTCGTCTTGCTTTGATCCTCCGGGGCTATAGCGACTTAATAATAGGCAGAAAGGCCATCCAAGAAGCAATAAAATTCGTGTCCAGCAAGCTTGTTGAGAAGTTGGTCAATGAACGGCAAAGGAAAGTGGTCTTTTCTAGTGGCTGTGTTTAATTTTCTATAATCGATACACATATGCCACCCAGTCGCCAGTTGCGTCGGGACTATCTTGCCTTTTTTGTTTTAGGTTATGGTGATGCCTCCTTTCTTCAGAACCACATGGATTGGACTCACCCATTTACTGTCGGAGATAGCAAAAATAATCCCTTCATATTTTAGCTTCAAGATCTCCTTCTTGACCACCTCATAAAGTGTTGGAGTCAATCTTTTTTTGCCGTCTCTTACCGGCCTCGCATCGGGTTCGAGTTCGATTTGGTGCATACAAGTAACGGGACTTATCCCTCTGATGTCGCTGATGCTCTATTCTGTGGCTTCTTTGTACTTACTCAACACTAGAATCAGCTCTTTTTCCTCATGTTCCGCCAATGCTTATTATATGATGACGGGTTTCTTTTTGTTGGGCTCGAGTAAAACGTATTTCAGATGGCTAGGTAATGGTCTCAGCTCCACTTTTGGCTCGAGCTCAGGTGCGTTAGTCATCACGCACAATTCATTTTCAAAATCTTCAAACTCCTCTAAAATATCACCCTAATTAATTCCCAGTAATTCGGCTACCTCCTCCCTGCTCAAAAATTCTACGTCCTCCTGGACGCGTAACTCGTCTAAAATGGTGATTCCTTTAAGCTCATGAACACAAGATGCAATCGAATCAATAAATGAACAATCATATTGCATGAAAGAATAAGGAGTGTTGTGAATGTCTTTAAGTGAGAACGTCACCGATTTGTCCTATAAACACATCTATCAACGTATGGTAAGTAGACATAAACGGCTGGCCTAATAAAATTATGTGTTCGTTATTTCCACTCGGAACCTCACCAACATCAAGGATGACAAAATCAACTGGAATCACTAGCTCACCAACTTGCACCAGAACATCTTCAACCATACCCAATGGCTGCCTGATTGATTGATCTGCTAATTATAGTCGCATTGTGGTTGTTTTATTATCCCAAGATCAAATTCCTTATAGAGAGAATATGGCATCAAATTTATTCCGGCGCCAAGATCTAGCATTCCTCGTGTTGTTTGCCCATTCCCCAGTGAAATAGTGATACAAAAACTCCAAGGATCTTTTTCCTTGGGTGGCAGTGATTTCTTGATAATTGCACTACATCTTTCATCAATGCCACTTGCTGGTTTGCCGCCAAATGCCTCTCTCTTGAAGCAAGCTCTTCGAGAAATTTCACATAAGGAGGCACTGTCTTGATCACATCCAACCGAGGGAGATTGATATTAACGTTTTTTAGAAATTTATAAAGTTTCATGAATTTTATATTCTCTTTTGCGGTCGTAGATGGCTAGGAAAAGGGAGAGTATCTCGAATCGTGGTCGGTAACTTCTCTGGTGTAGCTTTCAATGACTGGTCGGGCTCGATAATTGGCATCTGAGTGGTAGCTTGGGGCGGTATTATCCCCTTGACCAGGGGACATAACGATTAGGTGATTTGTGTATCTGTTCTACTGGCTTTGGTATGTCTTCTTTTGGTGTGGTCGGCATCGGATTTCTAGCAACCTCTACTTCGTCTTTGTTTTGCTATATTATGCAATTATCGATCTTTTTGCCACTTCGGAGAAATGAACAACATTGGCCTGCTTTGATTGACTTGGAAGTTTCCCTTTCTCGTTAAGTAATTTTGCCATAGAAGCCGACAATTGACCCATTGTTGCCTCAATATTCTTCAAGCTCTTATAATGGTCATCTAACACTTCACCCTACTTATTCACTTGCACAGTTAATTGTGAAAGTCCGTCTCAATTACGAATAATCTCGGTGACCTAGTTTTGCTGCCAAACTAACAAATGATTGTTTGGTTTCACTAGAGTAGGTGTTGGTCCCATTGTCGGATATTTGTTTGTTGGGGGTGGGGGCAAATGTGGGTCGGTCTGCAGAGGCATCGGCACATGATTCGGACTTCCAAGACCAAACTTGAAATCCGGGTGATCACGCCACTCTGGATTATACGTGTTTGAGTAAGGATTATTATTCTTGGTAAATTCCTGTACGGGATTAGGTGGATGGTTCTGATAGTTCTGAACAGCGTTAACTTCCACCTCTTTCTCGTCGTCGAACGTCACTGCGCACACATTCGCCAAATGCCCCGGTACTCCACATTGAGCACATATGTCATTTGCTTTTTTCGAAGATGCAAGCTCGGCCTTCAGGGCAGCCATGTCTTTGGCCATTTCTTCAAACCTCTTGTCTTATTCTTTCGGTGTTACAGGAACTTTGTTAACCTTTAACTTTCAAGGACAAGAATTCGTCTGTCTCGACTTTTCGCTCATCTTTTCCAATACCCTCTTGGTGGCTATAGCAGTCAAATCTCCAAAATCTCCTCCAGATGCCGTCTCAACTTGAGTTTTGTATATTGGAGATAACCCTTCATAGAAAAAATGATTAACCATACCAAGAGTGTTGTTATGATGTGGGCACGCTTCCAACATTAGTTTATAATGCTCCCATGCCTCGTGGAATAGCTCCCCATATTTCTTATCAAAATTCACGATTTGCCTCCTTAGTGCCCCCATCGTCTAGGCTGAATAGTACTGGTTCACAAATTTTTCATAAATCATATCCCAATCTATCAATGATATCGACTCTAGAGAGAGGAGCCAAGATTTATCTTTATCCTTCATGGTGCTTGGGAAACATATCATTTGTAACTCATAACGATGAAGTCCCATGGACGGAATTCGACTAACTTCAGCATAAGACTCCCGTATAAATGCCAACAGATTTTCATGAGCATGACCATGAAACATCGGAAGATGGGTAATGTGGTGTGGTTTTAACTCAAAAGTCTCTGGCAGTCCATCCCAAAACGATAGCGGAACTGTAAGGGCCCACCTGTGGGCATGCCAAATCGCGCTGTCGAGGCTCGTGTGCGCCTCTTGGATATCTATCTCCGTCATTAGCTCTCGCATAATAATCTTCATTCTCGTCAAAATTAAAATGGTCATTCTGGTTGTTCAACCATTGGTCCACGCGTCCATTTCTGGAGGGGGGTCTTTTGTAGTTGTCAGCACGTTCATTATGCTGACCATCTCTCACTCCCTCTTTGTATCAATCTCTATCCTCATTTTGGTTATCCATATTCCATTGCAGGGCTTCCCAATAAGCTCTGGGTTGTACCAGACCTCCGAAATAAATTGTCTCGCTACCATATTCTCCCCTATTGGGGAGTGGAGGGCGTCTGGGTGGCTCATCATCGATGATCTCATCATGAACAGAATTCCCCCTTCTTGACATTGTTTAAGGAATCTTGTCGCAAACGAAATCAGTAGTGATGGAAGATTCACTTACAGAAACGGAAATAGG
Organism: Phtheirospermum japonicum; assembly: GCA_014905375.1. Taxonomy (NCBI): domain Eukaryota; kingdom Viridiplantae; phylum Streptophyta; class Magnoliopsida; order Lamiales; family Orobanchaceae; genus Phtheirospermum; species Phtheirospermum japonicum. The sequence goes on from BMAC01000200.1 coordinate 414,966, forward strand.
CGGGGGTCTTGCTTGATTGAAAAGATGAATGTTGTCAATGAATGGTGCAAGCTCTAGTCTAAGTGATCGTCTAACCTGCATCCAACACAACCAAATCAAACATACCAAATGGCAACAACTTAACCTATTTCAATTATGCAAATAGACGGATAAACAAAAAGTAATACTAACAAACATCTTCAAATCCTTTGCGTTGATCCCCGGCAACGGCGCCAAAATTTTGATTCAGAATTTTCCGTACCTACTTTTAATATGTTTGTCAAACGATTAAAGTCCGCTCGCAAGAGTACGAGGACACTTGTAGGTTGGTAAGCTGACTCGAGTCGAATCTCAAGGAACAAACAATCGGAATCTTATATGTTAGTTTAATCACAAAGTCACACATGAACATGTATAATTGGGGGGTTTTGTTTGTTTTTGATTTTATAAACTAAGAGTTGAAAAGCAAGAACAATTATTTAAAACTAATTCACTTGAAATATTTAACCAACTAGTGTCTTAAGAATCTTAAGTAACTAAAAGCTATGAAATAGATTATTCAAAATTGAAAAGCTATTAAAGATTAACAGCATGAATAAATTATCATATAATCACCAAGCATAAATTAAAGAAATAAAATTGAAATTTGAAAGATTACAAACTATATTATTCAAGAAATACAAAGTATCAAGCATGAAATAACTCAAGATCCAAAATAAGAGCAATTTATCTAAAAGCATAAATTAACAGAAAACTAAACTAAAAAGAGATTAAAAGGGTTTAGAGTACTTATTGGAACTAGAAAAAGCAGTAAATCTCCAGCTATTCCGGAGAAAAGAACGATGATCTAGATCGAAGAAGGAATCACGAAAAGAGGAAGGAGCTTAGCACTTGTAATCTCGTGTCTTCAATCTTGATCTTGTATCTACGTAAGAGGTGGTGGGAACGGACTCTCTCTGTGTCTTGTAACTCTAGGAATGTGTGTAAGTGTCCCGAAGACGGATTTTAGAAGGGTATTTATAGTTTTCCCAAGACTTGGAGAACAAGTTTCCTTATTAATTCCCGATCTGGCACGTTAAATATTGGCTTAGCGGTTAGAGTAACCGTTAAGTTCTACCGTTGATTAGAGTAGATTTGTCCTTGTTTTTATTAGTATTTTAGTACGTTTTTCTATTTGTTTTTGGTATAAGTTGGACGATTTAAGCTTAATCTCGTATTTTTATAATTCCAGCTTATTTTACCGCACTTTGATCGTAATTGATGCAAGTAGGTGATATTTCGTTGTTTTTCACCCTACAGCTAAGTAACCGGGAGAGTTTAACGCGTAATAGATGAAGTTCGATGTTCAAGAAGTGAAGAACAAGCTTTCTGGTGAAACGAGTAGCAAAAGATCGAGAATTGGAGACAGACGTGCAGTCGCGTCGACTGACGCGACCGTCGATGCACCGTCGACGCGAGCCATGCCTGCGAGTCATGACCGCGTTAGTCGACGCTCCGTCGACGCAACGTCCACGCTACGTTCTGAGGCGTCGATGTCGACGCACCAAGGTCGACGCTAGCTGCTGAAGCGTCGATGTCGACGCACACCGTCGACGCACCTGCCCAACCGATGCGCAAACCTGCCGACCAAGTCTGTCGAGTCCCGCCGAGCTCCTGCTCGCGTCAGTCGATGCTCCGTCGACGCGACGGCCCAGAATTCGGATTTTAGGGTTTCTTATGCGCCAAGTCATGCAAAATCTATATAAACCCTATATATTTCGGATTTTAAGGAGAACACACGACCCCCTAGGGTATTTGAGCTGATAATACACATAATTCCACATCTCATTACGAGATTTGAAGATGGAGATCAAGGATCGAAGAACAACGCGTCCAAAACGTCGAATTCGAGTCTGGGATTCATTCTTCGCCCAAGATCAACGTTCAACCTCTGGAATAGCTGGARCTTTTTACYGCTTTYATTAGTTCCAATAAGTTCTCTAAACTCTTAGTTAATTTCTAGTTTAATTCTTAGTTAATGCTAGAACTAGTTTAATTAGCTTAATCGTTTATGCTTGTTATTGGATATTGGTTAATTTAGTTGATTTATGCGATTGATTCGTGCTTAGTTATTCKTTAATCTTAGATTCATATGATACATTGCTTAGTGATAATTTATTATATTCATGCTGTTAGATTAGTTGCTATTAAGTCTTAGTTCTTGAGTTCAAATAGTTTAAATTATTGCTCGTAGTTGGTAATTTAGTTTAGAGTAATTAGTTTAAATAGATTTAGTTTAATTATCGTCGTAGTTCATAATGATCAAATCAATTTCTTTTAAAACCCCAATTGTACATGTATTTTATTTCAAAAATTGAGAAAAACATCCGAAAGACCGAACAGTTGTTTCCTCGAGAGATACGACTCGAGTCAAACTCATCACCCTACAGTTACCTCGTACACTTGCGAGCAAACTGACGTGTTTTAAATTAATTTCTTAAAAAGGGGTGCACAAAAGTTTGAGTCAAAAATTTGGCGCCATTGCCGGGGGAAGCAACGAGTAGGAATTAAAGATGTTTCTCATTTTATTTTATATTTTGTCGTTATTTGTATAATTGCACTTGGTTTGGATTTTTGCCACTTGGTACATTGATGCGTTGTTGAGTGTATGCAAGGTAGACGATCACTTCGACGCGATCTTGCGCCATTCTTCGAYGACATCCACCGCACACGTCCAACGAGACCAAGACCCGAACCAGCTTTCGAGAGCDATTCTTCTTTAGATACGAATTTTGTGTGTGACGAGATTCCCAAATCCATGGCGGGACGATCTAGTCATGGAAGTGGACACGATGAGTTGTTGGAAGCACTAGACAATGAGTTACCTTTCCAAAGTCATCGGGGAGAGTATGGAAGCGAGCCACGATACCTTTGAGGTCACAATCAACCACCAAACAATCAAGCCCCACCACAACTACGACAAGGAAATAGAGGAAGGAACGCTCAACATGACGAAGAAGTGCATGAAGGTTATCCTGAAGGACCGATCCCAAGACGAGAGTTTGTAGATGAATGGTTCAATGACCAAGATTACGAAGGAAATTATGAGGCTGCCTATCACCGAGAGAGAGCACCAAGACGCCCCCAAGCGCCTCGACAACGAGATTTGGCACGCCCGAAGGTTGTGCTTTATGGGTCTGCAATAGTTCTTGGCCCGACTGCAAGGGAAGTAGAGATTAAACCGCATCAAATTAATTTACTTTCGACTTTTCACGGAAATGCCCATGAAGACCCTTTAGCGTTTTTGAACTACTTTATCGATGAAGTGGGCAGATTTGTAGGCCATGGCCTAAACTGGGAGGAGATGCAAATGATTTGTTTCCCTTATAGTATGAAAGACAAGGCGAAGACATGGTTACTGTCCTTAGAACCAAGGTCATTAACTGATTGGGAGATGATAAGCGAGAAGTTCCTGAATCAATACTATTCGGCACAAACAACGGGGCAAATTCGGAGGCAGATTGCTAACTTCGAACAAGTGGAGGGAGAATTATTTCATGAAACATGGGAGCGTTACAAATCACTCTTACAAGCATGCCCCCATCATAGCTATTCCCCCGAGATAACTAATCAGTTTTTCTTTGATGGTTTGTCGCCCATGGGGAAAAGACAAGTTGAAATAGCAGCAGGAGGAGATTTTGGGGATTTAACGGCCCACGAGGCAAAACGAGTATTGGAGAAGCTGAGTGAAAAGTCTAGAGAAACCAACTCTCGGCCTCGTAAATTGAAAGTAAATGAAGTTTCCACCACCGAGACAGATAAAGAAGAAGGAGTTAAGGTTTTGGTGAGAGATGGTCAAACGATCAAGGAGATGATTAGGGAAGTACTTAATGAAGATTTAGAAGCAACGAGAGCCCAGCGAACAAGTCAAGTCTCTTCGAAGAAGACTAATGCGATGTGTCACCAATGCGGATCCCCCGAACATTTAGTCGACATGTGCCCGTTCAACAACGAACAACGAGGAGACGTCAACGCCATCCAGCACTATTCGAATCAACAACATTCGGGGCAGAGACCACCACACATGCAAACACCTGCTCAGTCGACTGATCAACTTTTCATTTGGCAACAGAACCAAGTTGCCGAAACTATTCGGAACCGAGACGGCCTCACACATGTTCAGGAGGAAATGAAGGGAGTTCGAGACGATATGAAAGAATTGAGAACGATGATGGCTGAGATGGCCAAAAGCACTCTTTAAAATTCGTCAGGACTAAGAAGATTGGAGATAATGGTAGGACAATTGGAAACTGACATGGCATCATTGAAGAAGGAGAAAAATACTCTTCCAAGCCAAACGGAACAAGCCTCGGCTATTCATGTGCTGAGAAGCGGGGAAGAAGTGGATAACTGCATCGAGCTAGGAAAGCAGGAAGATAAGAAAGAGACCGAGACCCTAACTCCGGAAGCAGCGAAGAACAAGAAATCGACAGCAACTGAAGACCCCGTCGATTCTGTGAATTCGCCGCCCAAGAAGTTGACTGTTTATGATCATGTTCCCTTCCCGAGTCGCCTACGTCCGGCCAAGGAGAATAAGAGATTCATGGAGCTATATAATTTATTGAAAAATGTCAATATTAACCTCCCCCTGATAGAGGTGATAAAGACAATGCCGGCATTTTTGAAGTTTTTCAAAGATCTAGCATCAAAGGAAAGGCGTTTGGCTACAAATCAGCCTGTAGCTTTGATAAGAGAAGTTGGAGATATGTTTAAGCAACCATTGCCACCTAAAGAGAAGGATCCCGGGAGTTTTTGCATAACTATTTCTCTCGGGAATGGACAAACGTCAAGAGGAATGCTCGATCTTGGCGCTAGCATAAATTTGATGCCCCATTCGATTTACAAGGAATTTGGCCTAGGACTGCTGAAGCCAACCACGATGAAATTACAATTGGCGGATAGAACGATAAGGCTACCTTTGGGGATTGTGGAGGATGTCTTAGTACAAGTAGACAAGCTAGTAGTGCCGGTCGATTTTGTCATTATGGATGTTGGTGACGTACAAAGCGAGAACCGAGAACACACCATTTTGTTAGGACGTCCGTTTATGTCTACAACGTTTACGGTGATCGATGTAAATGAGGGGAGGGTGACTATGTCCGTGTTGGGCGAAACGGTGATGTTTTCACTTCAAGATTTTCACAGGAGTCCTGCATCATTTGTTAAGAATGATTGTTCTACTATTGATTTAGTAGATTCTTGCGCGAATGAGCTCTTGAGCATCGGCACGATTGAAGAGTTTGATAATATAGAGGCATTTGATGATGGATTGCCCATGAAGTTGAACGTGCCTGAAAACGAGCCAAAGGTGGAGTTGAGACCACAACGAGATCGTTCGAAGTTTGAGCCAGGAGAAGAGACGAAGCTACCGCATTATCATTCAAGATGTGTTTCCCTCAACCCCTACAAGAATTTTAAACGTACGAAGAAAAGGGGCGAGGCTAATAGTAAGGATTGGACAAAGATGAAGGGGTCGACCGAAGTTTTTAACGAGAAGTTCAAAGTTGGTCAACTAGTGCTGTATAATTCCGATCGTAAGTTTGATCCAACCAAGTTCGAAGTTGCATGGAGTGGACCATTTTTAATAAGGGAGATGGATGAGTATGGAGTCGCCACTATATACGACGAGAGTGCAAACACGGGATTCCAAGTCCACAAGCATCGACTTAGGCCTTATTAGGAGAGATATATGAAGAGTTGAGATGGGAGCAAGAAGGAGTTCGTGGACCCACCACGAGCTAAAAATTGATCGAGCAATTGCGTCGAGCATATGACGTTAAATGTTGCGCTTCTTGGGAGGCAACCCAAGTGTTAGTTAGTTTTCGTTATATTTTCTTTATTTTCTTTTATTTTATTTCTGTCTTTTTATATTGTGTAAATTGTCGTGGTACGTTTATGTGTGTGTTGATGTGCAGAAAATACGATAAATCGCTTATTCTGGACGACGGTTATATAGCGGAAGCTCGCTACCGCAAGGCCTTACCGCTAGTTCTACTCGAGGTGTTAACGATGACGATCAACCACTGAACCTACCGCTTAACGCAGCAATCATGGATTACGATGATTTCGCCAATCGAGGTCGCAATCCGACCCAAGTTAGCCGCAGTCCGGCAACCTTTTGATGAGCTGCAACCCAGCCATTTATGACGTTGGCCACAACCCGGCCGTTTCAAATCCAAAAAGACGTGCCACCGGGCACTTGCGCGTCGTAATTGATCACAATCATGTTTTGTTTGTTTATTTTTATAGGTTTGTTCGGGACAATCTAGTCGCGCGATCTAAGACGAAGGATAACTGCACATACGTTTTTCGAGAGACTCGGCCATCGAATTTTCAGGGATGTTTTCTTATCTCCCATACTCTTATTTTCTTTAATATTTATGACAATCAGGAGATTGCCAAGTTTTTAGGGAGGGGGGTGGTTGAGTATGGTTAGTGCAATTTGATGTCTTTTGTTTTGAAATGCATATTTTTGATGTGATTGATCGCTATTTCGACGCTTATTTGTGTTTGTATGGCATGCCTGTCGAAGTTGACTATGTATGATTATTTGTTCTAGTTCTTTGAGAGTGCATAAGTGCATAATTTTTCAAAATTTATTATTATATATTATAAAATGGTACTTGGACGCAATCGATTTCGCAAAACCTTAAAAGCAGCGTCAATTCAAAATTTTTCATGCAAAAAGCCAGCGAGTAGCCTGAGTGTTTATCATCATTACACGTACGTGAATAAGTTTTAGTTTTGATATCTCTTTGAAACCGCTGTGTGTAGTCGACTTTGAAAATGACGTTAAGGCACATATAAAACCCTATTCCAGCCATACCTATATACTTTTAGCCACTATAAATTTCGAATGAGCCAATCATAGCCAAATATCCAGGCCTATAGCCATGAGTGTTTTTGAGACGACCCCTACAACCCATTAAAAGCGTGGGGTAGGAGTTCGTATTTTTACTGGTTATTTTAGTCTTGGAAATTTTTATTAGGAATTTATTATTTTTGTAATTAAGGACCACCATCCAAAAAATTAAAAAAAAAGGAAAAAAAATTAATACCCCATAAAAAAATAATAATAATAAAGGGGGAAATAAAAAAAATATAAAAAGATAGAATGGTGGATATGTTGATTAATTGCCTACGCGCTTGTAAAGGCTTGAGTTTAATTGTTTATTTTTTTTGAAGCCTTATGTTTAAAAGGAAAAAGAGTTGTGATTAAGTGGTTTGAGCTTTCAGTCGGTTTACGAGTTTTTGAGTTGGGAAATAGCCTATATTTTAAGGCTACGCTATGAGAGTTAAGTGAGGTTTTTATTTTTTGAGCAAGGTGAAGCAATTTGCTTCTCGATTAGATTAGGTTGAGTGAGCGGTTAGCCACACGACTTATATATTCCACACCCGTCCAAAAAGCCTTACACTACAACCCGTAAAGACCTTTTCCGATTCTTAGTTTTGACAGCACACTTAATTTGSRATTGAAAAGAGATTGRTTTTCTRTGCTTATTTACTGTGCTTGTAATTGTGTGATTTGAGTGTATACACGTCCCATGCAGAAAATACTTGAGTGCTTTTGAGCGTACTTTTATATATTATCCTTCATGAGGAAGCATGATTTTATTTTGAAGCGACATTGTAATAATGGTCAAGTGTTTGACGTTGCGTGACTTGTACCTATATTTTCAAAATTATGTATGTAGCATAGCACGACTCTTTGCTTGAACTGATTTTCATTCTAGTTATACTTTGAAATCATCGTTTGTTCGAGGACGAACAAACCAATAAAGCGTGGGGTAGTTGATTAGAGTATATTTGTCCTTGTTTTTATTAGTATTTTAGTACGTTTTTCTATTTGTTTTTGGTATAAGTTGGACGATTTAAGCTTAATCTCGTATTTTTATAATT
>BMAC01000200.1:435785-467556 GCA_014905375.1 Phtheirospermum japonicum
ATCCTTTTGAGTGGAATGTGCTTGAGCAAATTTAATAAAACTCTCGACTCCATCCAGGACAGAAGCTGAAATGTCCATGTAATCATAGCAGATGTAGGAATAGTGGTTACCTCGATGTCGACGAGATCAAGTACCACTTGTTTAGACACGGATTCAAGCCGAATTACTATAGATGGATTTACCACGGAGAAAGTCGGATCGCCACTTCTGGACGCTGCCACGATTATCATATTGGAGGACCCTCCAACCCTCGTTCTGAAGAATCATCAAATGCATACGTTAATATGGTTCGAGATGCATCTAGTCCCGATTTTGACGTGGTTGCCGATTAGGAAGAGTCGCCGAACCCTGATGCAAAAAAATTTTACGACATGCTGAAAGCTGGAAATCAGCCATTGTATCCGGGGTGCGAGGGACATACGCAGTTGTCACTAGTCTCCCGTCTTATGAATTTGAAGTCAGAGAATCACATGTCTCAGAAGTATTATGATCAATTGAGTGAATTAATCAAAGAGATAGTACTGAAAGACAATCTCGTACCCGATAAATTTTATAACAGTAAGAAATTGTTAAGGGGTATGGGCTTACCAGTCGAGAAGATAGACTGCTGCAAGAATAATTATATGATCTAATGGAGAGACGATTCTGATTTGACAAGCTGCAAATTCTGCAATGAACCTCGGTTTAAACCCGTTTATCAGGGAAAAACAAAACGACAAAAGGCTCGTGTCGCGTACAAGAAGATGTACTATTTTACATTAACTCCACGTCTGCAGAGGTTGTACGCATCTAATGCCACAGCGAAAGATATGAGATGGCATGCTGAACACGTCGTTGAAGACAATGTTATGCGACACCCATCCGACTCAGAAGATTGGAAACATTTCAACCAGAAACATCCAAGTTTCGCGCCTGAAAGTAGAAACATGAGATTGGGTCTTTGTACAGATGGTTTTCAACCCTTTGGAAGTTTTGGCGCACAATATTCATCGTGGACCATCATAGTTACACCCTACAATTTGCCTCCTTGGATGTGCATGAAAGAGCAGTTCATGTTCTTGAGCGTTCTTGTACCAGGGCCAAAGAATCCAAAAGACAAATTTGATGTGTTTTTGCAACCTTTGATTGCCGAATTAAATCAATTGTGGACGGTTGGAGCTCCCTCGTAGGATATATCTAAGAAACAAAATTTTCAATTGCGATCAGCCCTCATGTGGAAAATTAGCGATTTTCCTGCGTATTCTATGTTGTCCGGATGGAGTACGGCCGGTCGAATAGCTTGTCCGTATTGTATGGAACGGTCAGACGCCTTCACTCTTAAGTGCAGCGGGAAGCAATCGTGGTTCGACAATCACCGAAAGTTCCTTGAGTGCGATCACCGGTTTCGAAAAGACAAACGACGCTTCAGAAAAAGAAAATCTGTCAAGACTCCACCGCCGGAAGTGCGCTCAGGGACAGAAGTTCTGGTAGAAATAGAAAGATTGGGGCTTATGAAAGTCACTGAACCGGATGCAACACTTGTTAATGTGCAAATATCTCGAACGTCTGGTTGGAGAAAACGAAGCATATTCTGGGATCTTCCATATTGGCGCACAAATCTAATTCGTCACAACTTAGATGTTATGCACATCGAGAAAAATGTGTTTGACAATATTTTCAGCACTGTGATGAACGTCAAAGGAAGACCAAGGACACACTTAAATCTAGGGAAGAGTTAAATGAGTATTGTAATCGGTCAGAGCTGGCACCTGATGGGTCGGGAAAGTGTCCTAAAGCCTGTTACACACTTGATAAGCCATCGAAAGCTGCCGTTTGCGACTGGGTCAAGTCCCTTCGATTTCCAGATGGGTACGCATCAAATTTGTGGCGTTGTGTCGACAAAAAGGAATCGCGTTTAATCGGGATGAAGAGTCATGATTGTCATGTATTCATGTAGAGACTGATCCCAATAGCCTTCCGTGAACTGCTTCCTCCAAATGTGTGGAAGGCTCTAACCGAATTGAGCCTGTTTTTCAAGGATCTAACGTCGACAGTCATTCGCACCGAAGACATGAGCTGAATTGAACGTGACATTCCGTTAATACTGTGTCAACTGGAACTGATTTTTCCTCCGAGTTTTTTTGATTCGATGGAACATCTGCCAGTTCATCTTGCGTATGAAGCGAGAATTGCTGGCCCTGTGCAGTATAGATGGATGTACCCGTTCGAGAGGTATCTTCGCAAACTTAAAAACAGCGTGAGAAATAAGGCGAGCGTTGAAGGGTCGATAGCAAACGCATATCTGGTTGATGAGGCATCAACTTTTAGTTCGTACTATTTTGAGGATCACATGTTAACCAAAAGAACAAATTTTCGTGGATGGTTGGAGCTCCCTCGTACGATATATCTAAGAAACAAAATTTTCAATTGCAAGCAGCCCTTATGTGGACAATTAGCGATTTTCCTGCGTATTCTATGTTGTCCGGATGGAGTACGGCCGATCGAACAGCTTGTCCGTATTGTATGGAACGGTCAGACGCTTTCACTCTTAAGTGCAGCGGGAAGAAATCGTGGTTCGACAATCACCAAAAGTTCCTTGAGTGCGATCAACGGTTTCGAAAAGACAAATGACTCTTCAGAAAAAGAAAATCTGTCGAGACTCCACCGCCGGAAGTGCGCTCAGGGACAGAAGTTCTGGCAGAAATAGAAAGATTGGGGCTTATGAAAGTCACTGAACCGGATGCAGCACTTGTTAATGTGCAAATATCTCGAACGTCTGGTTGGAGAAAACGAAGCATATTCTGGGATCTGCCATATTGGCGCACAAATCTAATTCGTCACAACTTAGATGTTATGCACATCGAGAAAAATGTGTTTGACAATATTTTCAGCACTGTGATGAACGTCAAAGGAAGACCAAGGACACACTTAAATCTAGGGAAGAGTTAAATGAGTATTGTAATCGGTCAGAGCTGGCACCTGATGGGTCGGGAAAGTGTCCTAAAGCCTGTTACACACTTGATAAGCCATCGAAAGCTGCCGTTTGCGACTGGGTCAAGTCCCTTCGATTTCCAGATGGGTACGCATCAAATTTGTGGCGTTGTGTCGACAAAAAGGAATCGCGTTTAATCGGGATGAAGAGTCATGATTGTCATGTATTCATGTAGAGACTGATCCCAATAGCCTTCCGTGAACTGCTTCCTCCAAATGTGTGGAAGGCTCTAACCGAATTGAGCCTGTTTTTCAAGGATCTAACGTCGACAGTCATTCGCACCGAAGACATGAGCTGAATTGAACGTGACATTCCGTTAATACTGTGTCAACTGGAACTGATTTTTCCTCCGAGTTTTTTTGATTCGATGGAACATCTGCCAGTTCATCTTGCGTATGAAGCGAGAATTGCTGGCCCTGTGCAGTATAGATGGATGTACCCGTTCGAGAGGTATCTTCGCAAACTTAAAAACAGCGTGAGAAATAAGGCGAGCGTTGAAGGGTCGATAGCAAACGCATATCTGGTTGATGAGGCATCAACTTTTAGTTCGTACTATTTTGAGGATCACATGTTAACCAAAAGAACAAATTTGCCTAGAAATGACGACGGTCAGAATTGTGTGGATGACGCTGATGAAATTCCCTCAGTGTTTAAGAAATGTGGAGAGACGTTTGGTACTAAGGAAAAAAGATATCTAAGCGAGACAGAATACAACGCCGCAAGGATATACGTGTTGCTAAATTGTGAGGAGGTCCAAGAATATGTTAGGTACGCCTTCACTCTTTTCAATTTACACCGTAATTGTGTATATGTATATATATATATATACTGATACTTTTTTACTCAATTGTCTAACAAATTATGTAGTATTTTCACGAAAAACATTCAACGTCTCCAACCAAACATTACCGATGATAGGCTCAACGAAAAATTAGAAAATGAATTTTCCAATTGGTTCAAACATTACGTAAGACGTTCGATACCGAGATGCATATCATATAATTACCGTAATATATTTCTTAAATTAAAAATAATTATTCAATGTCATAGACTAGAGATCGTTCGAATAATGTGATCGACGTGAATATTAGGAGCTTAGTTCAGGGTCCGTCAAGATGTGTGAAAACGTATACCGGATGTAAGGTAAACGGTTATAGATTTCACACATTGGAGCACGGATCTAGCAAAATAATATCGAGCAGTGGAGTATGCATTAAAGGGTCAAATTATGGGGCAGCCGAGTATGATTATTACGGCCGTCTCATAGAAATTGTGCAACTTGAATACACCGGCCGGATGGAGAGAAACACGCTATTGTTCAAGTGCGAATGGTTTGATCCAACTCCTACAGGCACAAAAGTTCATCCAAATCATAAGCTAGTCGATATCAATCATAAGCGTAGGTTCAATTGATATGAACCTTTCGTACTTGCTTCTCAAGTTGTACAAGTGTACTATTGTGCGTACCCAAGTTTGAGACGAGACAAGATGGATTGGTGGGCAACGTGTAAAATTAAGGCGAGATCAAATATTGAATTTATCGAACCTCTACCAGAAGAATCATTTCAAGAGGAAGCTGCAGATACACGTAATCTAATTCAACTCGACGATGTCGATTTTCAGTTGCACGACCCCAATGATAATTACGTGGATGAACTTGGTGACGAGATAAATGATGATGCAGAAGAACAGTTACTCACCGATCAAGATACAGATCAAGACACAGACGAAGATGAGTTTGATGATAACCTTAATAGTGAAAGTGATTAGTTTGGTTGAAATTTATGTAATCTAATTCTTTTTAAAACTTATTTCTTTCATGTTTGGATTTTATTAAAACGTTTGATATATAATATGCACTTGTGTTCTGTAAAATGCTCGTATTATTATTTAATAATTTTATCAGATGCCGAGAGGTCGAGGTTCCAGCAGCATTGGTCGATCCGATATGGGTTCGGCTAATCGTTTAGCTGATTTCGAGGATGACTACGTGGGTCTCGGTGCTGATCATTCAGCGCCGACACTAGATACACCCACACATACACCGACACCGACATCACACACAACGCTACATACACCGTCTGATGTGGGTACATCGCGACGACAGTTGGTCCCACCACAGGGGGGGGGTTCAGGTTTATATTGTAGGGGGCAAGTAAGTAATTTAAAGATTTTAAAATTTTAATTATCGTTATGATTAAATTATATTCGTAACAAAAAAAAATTGAATACAGGCTACACAGTAGACATGGTAAGGTGACTACTATACTCTGGGAGATCTTCGAGAAGGATCTCCATCCCGCTGGGTGGTGCTATAAGGCGGTCCCTCTGGAGACTATGGAGTTTTGGTGGGAGATGTTTCAGGTAATTTGTTAATTTGTAGTATAACTACATAATCATATGTATCAATTGAAATGTAATTATTATTTTCTTTTGTAGGGGGTTTCTTATTGGGACTTGGAGGAGTATAGTGTTCATGAGATACGGAACGTATTTTTTCCGATGATCGGGGACAAGTACGGAAAGGTTTTGAACGAGTATAAGCAGTATGCAAATTCTCGTCCTGGTAAGCTGCATCGAAGCGTTAACGAGGAGCTCTGGAGGTAATTGATTCTTTTATATATTTTCTTATTAAATTAGATTTTTTTTTTTACTTATAATAGATAATTTATAACACATTATATATCATGCGTCTCAACTAGGGCTTGGACGGTCGAGTGGGATAAGCCCGAGAATAAGGCCAGATCTGAGCAGTGCAGCCGGAACAGGAAGAGCGAGCGTGCTGGGCCGGGTACCGGGATGTCGAAGCACAGAGGGGAGCTAGATCTAATATCGATTATGCTCTGGATATCGTAAGTAATTTTGGAATATAATAATATATTATTTATTTATTTAATTTTAATGTTAATTATTTGAAAATTCTATTTCGATACAGGAGCGGGAGATGGGCCAAGGCGCACCAGGTTTTTGTACGTACGCACATGAAGGACGATGGCTCGTGAATCGATGTGAGATCCAGTACTGTTAATGTGAGTCTCTTTGTTATTTTTAACTTGTTTTTTGCTTTTAATGTAAAATTTACTAACGAGTTGTATTTCATGAGGAGTACGAGCGAAACCTGGAGAGGGCACGCGCGTCTTCCCAGGATGCGAGTACCGAGGTTGACTCTGATAGCGTTTTCTTCGACGTCGTCGGGTCGCAGAAGGGAAAGATCTACGGCACCGGCTCGTTCAGGAAGGAGTTCGCTGCTGCAAAAATTTTCCTTAGAGGCAGCTCTTCTTCCACCTCCTCTCAGTCTGATCGGACGCAGGTCAGAGAGCTCGAGGCATAGATCCAGGAGCAGAGAGAGGAGTTGGAGGTCACCAGACGAGCTCAGGAGGCGCAGAGGGCGGAGCTCGAGCAGATCCAGCAGCGTTATGTCGATTCTGATCGACGACGTGAGGTGCAGCGCCGGCAGCAGGAGGCATTTGAAGAGCAGCGCTGGCAGCAGGAGGCATTTCAGGCGAAGGTTAACGCCCAGATGGCCGCGCTGTATGCTCGTTTGCAGCAGTCCCACCCCCCACCCCCATCCTAGGATATTTTGATTTATATAAACTTTGTTACTGTGTCGAACGGATGTACTAATTCTAAATTTTCAGATATTATTATAATAATTGGTTTATTAATTTGTATGTTCATTAATGATATTTTTCATTTTTGGGAGGATTTTTAAATAAACAGGAATTAAATTTAAATTTTAAAAAAAAAATTGAAAAACCGAGGGCCGTTGACCCTCGGTTTTCCGAGGGAGGAGGACCCTCGGTTTTGCCCTCAGTTTTTCCGAGGGTCGTCGACTGGATTTAACCGAGGGGACTGACCCTCGGTTTTCCCCTCGAAAAAAATTTTCGAGGGAATTTTGTCCTCAGAAAATTTTACCGAGAATAGTTTTTTCGAGGGGACGTTGCCCTCGATTTTTGGAGAAATCGAGGGAATTTTCCTAATAACAGAGGGAAAAATCCCTCAAAAAAATGTTTTTTTTTTTTTGTAGTGCTCTCTGTTGTATTGTTAATAAAACAGAAAAAAGAGAAAGAATGTTGCTTGTCTATTGTTAATGAATGAGAAGTGGAGAAAATAGGAAAGACAGAGTAAAAAATATAGTGGGAATGAAGGATTGAACTGTGTTTATCGACAGGACTTTGGGTGCAAAAACCACAGGAAGTTTTTATTTTTGGTCAGCTATATTGGCCACATTCCAAAAAAGGTACGTTATGTTGGCCATCATCAAACAACGTCTGCTAAGTTGGCCAATTCATCAAAGAATATCCAAAAAAAAGCCCAATCGGCCTTTTTTCTGACGTGGCGTGATTCAATACTTTCTTAACATTTTTCTTTGATTTTAAATATTAAATTGAAAATAAAAAATTAGAAAATTTTTCATTTTACTTCATTATATTGGCCACATTCAAGAAAAATGTAAGTTAAATTGGTCATCATCAAATCATAGCCAATCAATTTTTTGGACCTTTTTTGATGAATTGGTTAACTTAGTAGATATGATTTGATAATGGCCAATTTAACGTACATTTTCTGAAATGCGTCCAATATAATGGACCAAAATGGAAAATTTTCCAATTTTTTATTTTCAACTTAATACTTAAAATTAAAGAAAAATGATAAGAAAGTATTGAATCACGCCACGTCAACAACAAAAAAAAAAATCGATCGGACTTTTTTTGTACCTTTTTTAATGAATTAACCAATTTAACAGACGTTGTTTGATAATAGCCAACATCACGTAAATTTTCTGAAATGTGGCCAACATAGGGACCCACAACTGAAAATTTCCCCGAAAACCACCGTACCAACCTTTAGTTTAGTCCTCTTCAGATGTCACTTAATATATTAACGAAATAAACGATAATTCCTATGCAATAGTATTGTTTTTCAAAAATTTTGGGGACGCAATAATCTCCACACGAACATAAGTAGATTCGTCCCCGGCCTCGGCCCACCCCGTCCATGTTCCACCAGTAATAAAAAAAATGAAAGAAAAATAGAAAAACAGTAAATTCATATGAGTTTTTCTTTAAAGAATTATCTGACTTATCCTCATCTCTGCCCTCACATTATTTATTATAAGAAAATGGGACTTCTATGATAGCTTAGGAAAAAAAAATCCCCTGGTTCAGCCCAGCATCTATCCTAACGGTGTTAAAAACTAAGAAAAGGTAATGAACTTTATTAATTTATAAAAAATCATCCGGTCGAGCCTACGGTTTCATTCTTGGCTCCGCCACACATATATATATATATATATATGGAGGATTGAATTCAAATGAGTATTCCGTCATTATATGTGAACCTAGGTACTAATCCTGGTTTTAAATTTAATATTACACAGTGCAATTATATGTCCAGGTTATATTTCATTCAAAACGAATAAAATTTGAAAAAATTATGGTTTGTTGAAGATTTGAGTTTCATTTCAAATTTTTGAATTTGCAGCTTATAGACGAAATTTGCGATATTTTTTATACAATCGTTGTGTTTTTTTTCTTAATCTATTGTGCTTTCTAAAGAACAATGTAGTGTTCTTTGTAAACATTGATATATGTACAAAATACTATTTTTAATTAATTAATATATTTTTTTACATTATTACATGTTGACATGTCATGATCTCAACCATCAAGATTATTCAATCTAATGGTAAAGATGAGTCCCTAGGTTCACACATATAATGAGGTTCTCATTTGAACCCAACCTTATATATATATATATGGAAATGACCCTCCTGCATTTACATTACATCCCTTGATCTTATCATTATCCATAATCAACTTTGGATCTAATAGTTCTGATTAAGTGGGGAATGATACCTTCACGACACCGTAGAAGTCCCCTATATACATTATTATATATAATATAATATATTAGTCAACATGTACACATGTAGTTTTATCTACGTTTCTGAAAGCAAAATATCAGCATCTTATCTTAGTTTTATAAAATTCGTAATGTCACTCTTAATTAATAAAGCTTACATACTGAGGGTCAACCAGAATACAGAAGGATTCTTGGAGAAAAAACATCATGCGTGATGTCAATTTCCAAGAAGAGAAAGGGACATTCTTGTCATTCCACTCTTTTTTAAGACCACTAAAAAAATCCTATCACAATTAAAGATGGAAGAAAAGGACAAAATAAGGACCAGAAAGCAGTGCAATGGAGAGAGAAGAAGAAAACCTTAATACAGACAGACAGACAGGCTGAGAGGTGGGGGTGGGGTGGGGGTGAGGTGACAGCACATCATAAAAAAAAAGAAAAAAAAAAAAGAAAGAAAAACCCAATACTTGTCAATCTTCAAAACAGGGAATAACAAGTAAACTGGAACAGAAAGGTTAGGCTAAACTACAAGTATTATGAAAATTGTGGATATTATATGTTTATAAATGAATATTTGTTATAGTAAAACATGAAAATTTACATATTTGTCACATTAAACATATTTTTTCTACCTACAATGTACATTTAAGTATATTTAAAACTTGCTGGGGCAAAAGTCCGGCCCACTCGTGTCTCCGCATCTACTAGTGCTAAGCTAATACAACAACTGGCATAATTTGAAGAATATTTATCAAATTCAAAGATTTACTCAATACACACTACAAATATTTCAATTGACATTTTAGAGTTTCTGTTGAAAATTATAGAACATGAGAATTAGACTATAAAATTTTAATTAATTAATTATATTTTTATTTAATCATACTTTTCCTCTTTATAATTATTTTCTTACCATAAATTTACCTTGATTTTTCAAAATAAATAGGAATAAAACTAGAATTAAACGGTAAAAAAAGGCTTAAAATGACCAATTAATTTGTAACAAAATTAAGTCCTACACGACAATTAGAATAAATTGGAGGAATTATTAAAAACTACTATTTCAAACTAAATGAATAAAAACCTGATTAAACCTGGTCCATCCAATAATAAAGTCTCCATTTTCATTTATTTCATTGTCTCAGAACCACCTTCCAATCATTCATTATATGGTGCACTAATGCACCACGAATATATAGTGCAAACAGATATATCAATTAAAATTATTAAATATATTATATAATAAATATATATCACTATATTAAATATATTATACAAAAACAAATATTATATATATATATATATATATATATATATATATATATCATTTCTTGGGTATCTTCGTATATTTTGTTTTCTACTTTGTTAGTTTTGTTATTTTCTCAAAAGTAGCCACATGAACTACTATTGTTTAGGGTACAAATCATTTAATCTTAATTAAGTTTCATAATTGCATTTATATATATATATATATATAGGGTTGTGTTCAAATGAGAACCCGTCATTATATGTGAACCTAGGGACTCATCTTGACCATTAGATTGAATAATCTTGATGGTTGAGATAATGACATGTCAGCATGGTAATAATGTAAAAAAATACAATAATTAATTAAAAAAGGTATTTTGGACATATATCAACGTTTACAAAGAGCACTACATTGTTCTTTAGAAAGCACAATAGATTAAGAAAAAAAAACACTACGATTGTATACAAAAAGCATTGCAAATTTCGTCTATAAATTGCAAATTCAAAAATTTGAAATGAAACTCAAATCTTCAACAAAGCATAACGTTTTCAAATTTTATTCGTTTTGAATGAAATATATATCAAATTAATCACATTCTAAAGATCTACAACTTAAGATACATATTGCATGTTTTAAAACGTAAAAAAATATATGTATATAATTAAATTAAAAAAATTTGACTGATTTTATCACAACAGTACTGTGTAAAAAGCACAATGAACCTGGACATATAATTGCACTGTGCAATATTGGTTAAATGAGTTCAATTAATTTGAGGTTTGGTGTAATTCTTAAGTTTTTATGATCAAAATTTCTATTTTCATAGATAAAGGCAACTTACATCGGTAATTTTAACTGATGTAAACGTTACAAAATTCAACATCAGTTATTTTAGAAACGATGTAAAAGGAAATTTTGTTAACATCGGTTATTAATATAACTGTTGTAAAACTATTTTTTAAATTTAATTAGATCTAAGGCCAGGATTAGTCCCTAGGTTCACATATAATGACGGGGTTCTCATTTGAACCCAATCCTCTCTCTCTCTCTCTCTCTCTATATATATATATATAATATGAGAAATTTGGAAAGAGAAATTGACAAACTTCTTTTCTTCCCATTGTTTTTTGAATTTTAGATATCACCTTTTATTTTAGGTGAATAATTATTGTCAATCAATACCTATAGTTAATCTTTTCTTATCAAGTCAACTTCTCAATGTTTTATAAACCTTCTTATACAACAGCAGAAGAAAAAATCGTATATTCATCTCTCACCATTAGATAGATTCACTATAATCATCTTGTGTGATCGTTAATAAATTCCCTTAATCGCAATTTATAATTTTAAAAATATATCATATTCACTATATCAGGAAACATGTTTATCATGATTAATTATTTTGAATTTTAAATTTTAATTTTAAATAAAGACCGTTGATCAGTCTCCCCAACTTCAATAACTGAAATTGACAAAACACACATACATATACATGTAATCAAATAAAAAAAATACTCCCTCCGTCTCACAAAAATAATTCAGTATTCCATTTTCATCCGTCTCACAAAGATAGTCCAGTTACCATATTAACATATCATTAATTCTTAATTTCCACATATACCCTTAATTAATATTTTTGAAATACTAGCTTTCTACCTCGTAAGTTGAGAATTAATGATTACAATGCAAAATCTTACTATTCCAATAACAAATATACTAATTCCAACAGTGATTTTTATAATTATTAATTGATATTAATAAATTCAAGAAGGGTATAATTGAAAAATACTAACTAAATTAATGAGTTAACTATATAAACTACTCATTTTTTAATTTGTGTGAAACCAACTGCAGGACCATCATTTTGGGACGGAGAGAGTAACAAATATGAAAAATTCAATTACAACACAAAGGTTATATATAGAGAATGAAATAGAGATATTATAAAGTTCTATTCATTATTTTTTTAGCATAATATACACTTGAAATATTTGCTAAATAGTTATTTGAAACTGAAGGGAGAAATTCTCCAAAGTTTTGACTTTATATTTACGGAAAGATTGTTTTTTTTAATTTATTTATTTAATATGAATTATATATATATATATATATATATATATATATATATTAATTAATTATTATTATTATATAAATTTCTATATTTTATTTAAAATAAATTCGTTAATAATATTTAATTACATACTTAGATGCAAGTAACTCGTAATTTAGTTATATTATATATTTTAAATCCTCAGACTAAAGATATTTAATTTTATTCTAAATACAACGTATTTAGATTATTAATAAATAATTAAGTTTTTTTAATTAATATTATTTTATAAGTAATTTATCTTTTAATTAAGATACATAATTTGAAATTTTCTTTTCTAACTATATATGACTTATTATATACTTATATTAGAAGAATAAAAGAATATATTGAATTAGACAAAATATAATAAAAAAATATTAAATTAGGTAAATATAAAAAAAAAGATTAAGTTAGGCAAAATATATTAAAATGAAATATAAAATGATGTCATATTCTCAACCCGTGTCGTATTACTGGTGTCTAATTAATATTTATTAATTTTTATTGTATAAATTTATATTGTAAATTTAAATTGAATTCGTTAATAATATTTAGTTACATACTTAGGTAATTTCAAATAACTCGTAATTTAATTAAATTATATACTTTAATTTCTAAGAATAAAAGTATTTTAACTTTTGTTTTAAATACAAAGATAATTGCAAGTAACTCGTAATTTAATTATATTATATATTTTGATTTCTAAGAGTACAGCATATTTAGATTATTAACAAGTAATTAAATTTTTTTTAATTAATATTATCTTATAAGTAATTTATCTTTTAATTAAGATAAATAATTTGAATTTTTTTCTAATTATATATGACTTCTTATATATTTATATTAGAAAAATAAAAGAAAATATTGAATTAGACAAACATATTTAAAGAAAAATATTAAATTAGACAAATATAAAAAAAATAAAAAAATTAAGTGAAAGTAAAATATAATAAATGAAATATAGTAATAAATTAGATAGTAATTAGTATTTTTATACTTAAGTAAGTTTTCAAATCTTCGTAATATTCTTTTTAAACAGACACATATAAAATAAATTTTTTAATTTAGTAAGTAGGTGCGGGCGATATATATGAAATTGCACCATAGTAAGTGCACATTGCAGTATAAATTGCGCCAAAGATTCATCAACCCCTCCAAGAAATGGGGGCCACGAATAATTTAATGAAAGAAGAGATGCAAAAGGAAAGTTGATTTGTCAATCAATATATTGATGATATATACCACCCCACAAGAATCTTGTCTGTACTAACTTTCCCCTTAAGGCAAACATCTACCTTAAAAATCTTCTAGTTGCATACCCTTTTGGGTTAAACAAAACCCATCACAATCCACCCCACCCCCAATCACAGTAATTAAATTTTGAGATTTGAAAATACTTAGGTAATTCTTAAATTCACATTATAGGTATTATTTATACAGGGGAACTTCCCATATACTACCAAAACATAAGTCTTATATACCATATAATTCATTAACTATTTTTATTCTCATATAAATCAATACTTTCCATTTAATCAAAAATTACATTTAAAATATCAAATTTACCCTTACACTTTAAAATCTTAATTAATATATAAAATTATTCTCTCTCTTTCTCTTCGATATCTCTTACCTTATTTAGTATATAATTTTTAAATGTATATCGTGCAAATAGTTGCAGTTATGAATTTCTTTTAATAAATTATGTTACAAAGATTTTTATACATGATCACGCTTGATCGGAAAAAATATAATATTTAATCTTTGTTAACTGTGTAAAATTATATTATTTTTAAGTATAAGTAACAAAACCATCATTTATCCACAACATATTCGCATTCAATTTGGAAGCCCTTCACATTTTTATAACAAAGAATGGCCACAGTTAAAACGAATTATTTAAAAAGTTTGTCAACTAATAAACTTTATTTGGGTGCGTGAGTTTTAGATTTTCCCTATTCATAACATGTACAATTTTTTTAGTTAAGCCTTGCCAAAATATTTCTTCCCAAATAGTTAATTCCTAATTTGTATATAAACAGTTAATAAAATATTTTTTTCTAAATAGTTAATTTAAATCTCTAACTTCCCACTTGATTCAAAATATAATCTCAAATTTTCTTTTCTATTTTCTTTCAAGTTTAAATCATCCAAAATTCATACTATTATGTGTTAATTTCATACTAACCACCAATCTTGAACAATTATGATTCTATACTACATAAAAAAATGCATACTACATTTAGAAATTATATACTATATTTATTACATTGAGAAATTAATTTCATACTACTCACAAACCTTGGACAATCATAATTCTATACTACATAAAAAGAAATCATACTACATCGAAAAATTATAAACTACATTTAGAAATTAATTTCGTATTAATTTCATACAACTCACCAATTATGGACAATCATAATCAATACTACATAAAAAGAAATCATACTACATTTAAAAATTATGTACAAAATAAGGTTAGAGAGACTAAAGAGAAAGAGAGAGAATAGTTTTATATATTAATTAGGATTTTAAGGTGTGGGGGTAAATTTGATATTTTAAATGTAATTTTTTATTAAATGTAAAGTATTTGGTTTATACGAAAATACAAATAGTTAATGCATTATATGGTAGATAAGACTTATGTTTTGGTAGTATATGGGAATAAAATTAATATGAATTTTATTTGAAAACATGGGTAGTATGGAATAGTATGGAATTCGATCATGGATAGTATAAAATTAATTTGAATTCTAATTGAAAAATTGGAAGAAAGAAAATATAAATTGAAAAATAAAACAAAATTAGGTAGTAAGAGTAAACTTGTACACTTATGTATGAAGTCTGATTAGATAGGGAATTAAATGAGTAAATGGGAAGTTAATATTTTAAATGGATTGTTTAGAAGAGAATATTTTCCTTTTTGAATATATGGTATTTAAACAAATAGGCTATTATATAAAAATTAATAATATATTCACCCGGGAAGGTTATTAAGGCTTAATTACAACAAATCCCCTTATATTCTACTATTACACGTAACTCTTTAAAGTTTGTATTTTCCTTAAAAATATCTCTCAATCTCAAGAGGATGCACTTTCATAGACAAATAAATATAAGAGGTTATTTGCAATATTGAAAGAAATTATTTGTTATAATTAGGCTATACATTTGGGATAGTTTTTGTAATATCCCTAAAATTCCATTATCCAATTAATGATATATATTGAACATTATTTTAATGTGTTAAGAGAAGATGTAAGGTATAAGACTGGAAATTTTGAGAGATCTCAAGTTCGGAACATAATCGCAATTAGTATTCAACACTCATGGTCGCAATTTCATTATCCAATTAGTAATCAATGCTCTCATAATCGCCATGCATATGTATTTAACAAATGGAACATAATATATTGTAATTTACTAAAATAGGACATGAATGTGGAATAAATCGCATTAGTAACAAAAGTTTCGGAATACTTTATCAAATAATAGCTTAGGAATATTATAGGTTTTCAATGTCGTGAGAATTTCTTGTACCTCAATCGAGTCATTTACAAAATTTCGGAGAATTTCGTATCATGCCTCCATCCATCCAGCAGTCAATAGGTTTACTAATTAGGATACAAAAATAGAAACTTTGTGCAGTGTATTAATTGTATAAAAATTGGTTGACATTATTTGCTGCCCTAAATTTAGGTGGTGTTAATGTTACAGCTGCCATTGACAAGGATAGTTGATAGTACCTGCCTAACATATGTTCATTTGTACTTTCGTTTTGGGCCTTTGGTCATCTTTAATTAAGACAGTATATGGGAAGTTATATCGGCGCCCATGACATTACTTAGTTGTATTTGTTTTATTTTATTTGCAAAAATATTTGTAAATATATTTTAAATATTCTTATTAAATTCTTACACATTCTTATTTATCTTAATTATTAAACACATTCAAAAAATATTATTAAACACACTTACTAATACACACAAATATATAATAATATTTTTAAATTATTTATAACATTTTTTCTTCTTCTCATTTCGATTATCTTCAAACCTAATTCTTCAAATATCACAAACAATTAATAATGAAGGATCAATGTAAGTATTTTTTTTTCTGTTTATTTATTTTTTGGTATCTTTATTTTCAGTTGTAACTTAATTTTTTAAAAATTTGGTTGCAATATTTTCAGTCGTATAGCACTAAATATTGAACTTATTTGCAGTCTTGATTCGTAGAAAACATAACTTATTTTCAGCCCTGGTCTGCTGAAAATTGTTGTTATTTTCGGCAACAAGTGGCTGAAAATTGTTGCTATTTTTCAGCAACTAGTGGCCGAAAATAGCAAGCAATTTCAGCTGGTTGTGGTCGAATTTTGTGATTATTTTCAATCACTATCTGTAGACGATTTTCCTCATTTTTGGCCATTAGTGACCGAAATCGCAAGAGTATTCCAACCACTGATCGAATTTGATGTATTTTTAGCCACTAGTGGAGGGACAATACACAGAAAAAACATACATGTATTCTCTCTATCTATCTCTCTCCGCAAATTTGTAATAAGAATCAAACATATGTTTACAGAGTCTACTTTAGTCCATTAAAAATGAGTTGGTTATGCATTATACAATTGACTTCACAACACACTAATATCTTGTGTCTCTTAAATATTTGATAAGTTGGATACGCACGATTGCGAATGAGCATGTTATGGTGATTATGGTGAAATGTTCAGACACTAGAGTTAAGAGTAAGTCTCGAGTAAAGTTAGCTTGTGAACGTAGTGGGGCATATCATGAATCTAAACTTAAATGGTTGCGAGGGAGAAGCGAAAATATTGAGGTAGAGGACGAAGTTCGAGATGAAGAAAAGATGATGATGAAGAAGAAGAGAGATACTGGAACAAAGAAATGTTTGAGTCATTTCTTTTAATGGGTAAACAAGTATTAGAATATGAATGAGAAATTAAATATTGAATGTGATGTGCATAATCATCCCATTGCACTTGATTTGAATGGTCATCCATATATTAATCAATTCACAAAGGCCAAAGTAGATTTTGTGTTAGGAATGTGTGAAGGCAATAGTCGACCGAAGGATATTTTACACATGGTGAAAAAGATATTTAAAGGTAACAAGTTAGCAATAAGAACTTTGTACAATTTTAAGGCAAGCCACAGAGTGATTAAGAGGGGAGGTAAATTTTAAAGGAAAAATGATCATTTCATACACTTTTGAACAAATAAAATTCCATACAATCCACTCAAATCTTTTATTCCTATTAAGGTCATATTAATCCCATTAAATCATAAATTATTATTTAAATTATCAATTATATCCTAATCTAATACATATGGAATCTTCTTACATGGTAAGAGCACTAATCATACTTTCCAAATCTTCTTAGTATAATTAGTTTTCTCCTCACATGTTGATCAGTTTATAGCCTATAATTGATTACCTTTGAACAACATCTTTTATTAAAGGAATTATTATTCAATAATTAAGGAGTAGAATTAGATACTTCAAAATAGGTAATCAGTGCAATATCCTTGAATTAACGATATCTTTGAAGGTTAGATGTAGTATGTAATTCAACATTAAATCTTAGAATACAATGCATAAATGAGACAAAGTAGTATGGATTCATATAGAATCTCATACTAGTTGAATTAGTAATTTATAATTAATATTAGTCGTGGTTAATGAGACATGAGAATATGAATTCATATTAAATTTCATACTACAACTAAAACATGAAATACAATATGAACTTAAATAATTACTCAAGAATAAGCTATATGTTAACTAGTAGTAAAAATTAATAATATATGTAGTATATAATTCAATATGAAATTAACGAATACAATGTCTAAATAAAATGTGGTAGTATAGACTTATAGGGAATTTCATACTATATGAATTAGTAGTTTAGAATTAATATTAGTTTTATTTAATGAGGTAGGAGAATATGAATTTAATATAATAGTTTAGAATTTCAATCTAAACACACACACATATTATTAACTAATAGTATTANGCTTTGATTTAGGATTTTTTTTATTATATTCATAATTAATGGGGGTGATTAGTACTAGTAATAGTTATTGGGAAATGGGTTATTAACTAGAACTAAATGAATTATTTATTACTCCCTCCGTTTCTTAATAAGTGTCGTTTTAGAGTTTTTATTTACAATTAAGGAACATAATATTTGACCAACATATCCTCATTCAATTAATAATATTCTCATTTAATTACTTCAATTCTTTTCCTTTAGTTATTCTATTACCATAAAATTGTTTATACTTCTTAAAATAAGCGGGGATAAAATTGGAATAAAGTAGTAAAAAATTCTAAAACGACACTTAATTTGTAATAAAATTGAGTCTCTAAAATGACATTTATTTTAAAACGGAGGGAGTATTCCTTTTGGTGTGTATGGGAATTGTCCCAATTATAAATGCAACATCTCATGAGTAAAGTACATGAGTATAATTACATATGTTATTTAGGTGATGTGAGAAGACTGACACGGTGAAGGATATTTTCTTTGCTCACCTTGCTAGTGTCAAATTATTGTGTGCATTTCCAAGAGCGTTGTTGATGGACTATATATATAAGATGAATATGTACAATTTACTATGTTAGAGATAGTTGGTGTGATGCCGTTTGGCATGACATCCCAAGTTACATGTGCTTATTCGGAGAAAGTGCTGGAGGACATAAATCAATGCTATTTTCGGCCATGACATATGGAACAGTGTATAAATCCCACTAAACACACTGTTTACTATACAAAAATCAACCTGCATCATTCGAGTAATATACGAAGCATCATAATTCAAATAAATCACAATCCATGTTAATATCTATAATAGTACATAACTCATGCTAAACTCATCAATTATTTCTGGTCTGTCATTACGCCATGAACGTAGAGGACGACCCTCAATTGGTAGACCTGTAAGAAAATGCACGATGTCTAGAGTGATAGTCATCTATCTAAATGGCATATAGAGTCTGTTAGATTCAAGGTGCCATCATCTCATAAAGGCTACAATTAGGTTTTCATTACAACCCTCGTATAATATGTGACTCATTTTCCATAAGCTAATAGTATTACTTCCATAATCGAGTTTCTAAAATTCTAGTGTCAAACTTCCACTCTAATAGTTTTGATATGTGACAAAGGGATCTCAGCACATCTCGCTCATTTCCTACCCATATACTTGCAATAATATGATCCTTAAAGGATGCTAGTACTGATCAATCTTTTGGACCACATAAACTCTCTTCACCATCACTATCGCCTTATTCCAGAGCATCCTCTCTATTCATGTTTGAGGGCTTCCCACTCTTATTCTCGTTAGATGGCGGTGGACATAGCAGTGATTGGGCTTCATCTCTTGCCTTTTGTTCCCTTTTTCTTCTTGCTGAAGTTATGACCTTTCTACCCTGCCTATGGTAAACTAAAGTTCAAAAAAGAAGAAACCAATCAATACATTTATATAAAAAAAATTATTCGATCAGAAGTCAACAAAAATTGGTGCAATTATTCCCTACTGAATGAAAATCGTACCAATTTTCGTTCACTGCTGAAATTGGAGAAATTTTCATCATCTTCCTAACGAAAATTGGCACGAACCCTAATTTCTCAAAATAACAAATTCATAGATATAAACCTCATTTTTCATTTGAATATCAACTTAAACTCAATCTATAACTATGTTTAGATAAAAAAATATATATGATTTCTGTCTACAACTTCAAAACAAAAAAGGCAAAAACCTAAGTAAATTATCTAGGGGTTACTTGTCTCTCATGGTGGAGGTTGTCGTGCATATGGTTGGAGGTCATTGCCGGTGGGTGGAAAATGTGTTGATTGTGTGGAGGTGGCCACCAAAGTTTATTTCTTCTACCTGCTGCGCTGCTACTTTCTCTCTTTCTAATCTTTTTTTTTTGTTTTGTTATAAAAAAAAAAGGGTGTGGTTATTAAAGTCCGATGGGTTAAAATACAACCATATCCCTCAACCGCATCATGAGTTGTAGCGGCCAGAGTTCATGGTAATTAACTAATCTTTTCATTTGCAACACATGTATATTTGTATTAATTAAATTATTTTATTTTGTAGAAAAAATTTTATTAGGACCTGAGTCTATACACTGAGAGCACCATGCATATTGTCTTGGATTCCACTATTGGTGCTTAGTAAAGCAGAACTGAGTTCTAAGGGGACGTGGCCCCCGTGCGTAGGAGAGGACATCTAGAGGAGGTGACAAGCAGAGTGAGATAAGCCCGAGAATAAGGCGTAGTTTAAAGATGCGATTAAGAATACGATGAGCGAGCCAATGGCTTGGGTATTGGGATATCAAACATAAAGGCGAGTCACGATCTGCGATTGGTCATGCACGTTAGCTGGCAAGTAATTTAAATTTGTGTTTGAAAATTTCCCCCATAAGTAATTAATTACTAGATAACTAATGGTAAATTTAAATATTTATTAAATATTGAATATAGAGGAAATGAGTAGGGACCTCTGCGTAGGAGTATTTTTCTTTACTATGCACTAGAGAGCTGGCTATACATTTACTGACCCCGTATCACAGCAGACATCTGTAAGTATATATATGTGTATAGATAGATAGATATAGATATAGATATAAATATATATATATTTTATTTTTAATACTAATTAATGTTTATATCATCCAAAAATATTATAGGCACGGTATTAGAGACATGTGGAGGAGAGACGTGAAGCGCCATAATACCTAGACGACGTTGATGAGGACGAGGTCTATCTAGATCTCATCGGGGTGAACAAGGGTCGATATAAACGTACAAGATTCTTCGGGGAACTTGTGAATTTAAAGATTCTCAGAGACGGTAGTGCATCCTCTCATTCCGATAGTCATATCACGGAGATCCATATACAACTACAAACTTTTAAGAGTCAGGTCAAAGCTCAGAGAGAGGCGGACGAGCGGTCCATCAGGAGCAGCTCCAAGAGCTCTGCGAGGCATGTGCGCTAGAACGTCTAGAGATGTAAGCGATACTGCGGCATCAAGTTATGGATGAGGTCACCTCAACGCCGAGTGCTCAGCCTCGACCTCAACAACCTCCATTTGATCCTCCAGTAGAGCAGTAGTGATATTAAGAAATATTTTGTTGTAAATTTCTATATTTGATATTTGATGTAAACTGTAAGTATATATTTTAGAAATTTATGTTTCATATCTGATTATAAATTTGACACCTTCGACGTTAGTATTTACCGACGGTCCCCGTCGACCAATACTCGTCAGCAATTCACTGACGGCTTCCCATCGGTTATCTATCAGCATATGTCAATGGTAATCGATCGACAGTCAAAAGATATTCCAATTGTCCTTACTCATCGGCATTGCATCTGTAAAATATCGACAAGTAAGAGAATCCTACCAGCGTTGATTTACTGACACGAAAAATACCGACGGAGGATAACCATCGGTATTCTCGTCGATAACCCCTCCGTTGATAGTTTGGCTCGTCAGTATTTTTTTACTTTTTTTAGTGGTGTGTGTGTGGGTATATATATATATTCGTATACTAATCATACAAATACAAATAGAATTTGCCTAATCTTAGAGCCACGTGATAGGATATAATTCTCATATGTACCCTTCTTTTCCTTTTTAACTTGATGTCTAGTGAAATCTGATGTGATCATATCCAGCGGCGGAACCAGCACCTGGCGAGCTTGGGCGGTTGCCCTAGCTGGATCCGCCGGATTCTTGGCTAGAGTTATAATTTTAAATATATACTTTAATTTGTTTGTCTTAAAAACTGGTACCGCATGCATTGAACAAAAGAGAGTTGGGGTGTAGTGGTTAAGAACCTTTGTTTTTGTTGTTAAGGTTTGCAGTTCGATCCCATCTGTGTGCCATTTTAATTTTTTTATTCGAGGTTATTTGAAAAACAAAAACTGGCTTTTTTAACATTAAAAAGACCTTTTTACCTAAATAAGAAGAAAAAAGAAATAATTATGAAAAATATATACAAACTTATATTTTTGGACACCACTAAAATTGTCTAATGTTTTATCATTATTATTTGGGGCAATTGTCATATACTATATAATAGAAAATATATTTATCAAATACTCTAACATATTATAAAAAATGTCTAGTACTCCATACATAATTTTAAAATGACAAAATTAACCCCTGCAGTTTTAACCCCCCAAACCAACCATCCCTTGTCATTTCTCATGCAACCTCTTCGATTTTTTTTTTCCGTTTTCTTTCAAAAATTCTCACACAAAAAACTGAAAAAAAAATCTCAACAAATCCAGTATTAAAAAGAAATTAGTTTCTAAGAAATCAAAGAAATCCATCGCACTTGAAGCGATGGAAAAATCGAAGAAAAAGACGCGAGATCTAGCACAATTCAAGGACGTTTCATCGTCGTACAAGAAGACCAGACCATCGCTGGAGAAGAAGACCAGTCCATCGCCGGAGAAGAAGACCAGTCCATTGCCGGATAAGAAGAAAAATCCAAAATCATGGTAATCGTTTCTGTCTTTTCTGATTCAGTAGGAAATCTGGATTAGGTTTTCTGAATATTTTGTTCAAGTTATTCTGTGAAAAACACCTTCGATTTCCCACTATTTTTTCTGATTCAGTAGGAAATTAACATTAGGTTTTTTGAGTATTTTGTTCATATTGTTGTGTGAAAAACACCTTCGGTTTCCCACTGTTTTTTCTGATTTAGTAGAAAATTGACATTAGGTTTTCTGAGTATTTTGTTCATATTGTTGTATGAAAAACACCTTCGATTTTCCACAGTTTTTTCTGATTCAGAAGGAAATTGACATTACATTTTCTGAGTATTTTGTTCAAACTGTTGTGTGAGAAATACCTTCGATTTCCCACTATTTTTTCCGATTCAGCAGAAAATTGATATTAGGTTTTCTGAGTACTTTGTTCATATTGTTGTGTGAAAAACACCTTCGATTTCCCACTTTTTTTTTTTTCTGATTCAGTAGGAAATCGACATTAGGTTTTCTGAGTATTTTGTTCATATTGTTGCATGAAAAACACCTTCAATTTCCCACTTTTTTTTCCTGATTCAGTAGGAAATTGACATTAGCTTTTCTGAGTATTTTGTTCATATTGTTGCGTGAAGACACCTTCGATTTTCCACTGTTTTTTCTGATTCAGTAGGAAATTGACATTAGGTTTTTTTGAGTATTTTGTTCATATTGTTGTGTGAAAAACATATGGTTGATCTTTTGAACCCACTCCAAGCCACGATGACTAATCAAACTTCGATTTCTCACTGTTTTTTCTGATTCAGTAGGAAACTGACATTAGGTTTTCTGAGTATTTTGTTCAAATTGTTGTGTGAAAAAAACCTTCGATTTCCCACTGTTTTTTCTGATTCAGGAGAAAATCGACATTAGGTTTTCTGAGTATTTTGTTCAAATTGTTGTGTGAAAAATACCTTGGATTTTCCACTTTTTATTCTGATTCAGTAGGAAATTGACATTAGGTTTTTCTGAGTATTTTGTTCAAATTGTTGTGTGAAAAACACCTTCGATTTCTTACTATTTTTTTTGATTCCGTAGGAAATTGACATTAGGTTTTATGAGTATTTTGTTCAAATTAAAGTATGAGATTTGATACATGTTTTTATATACACATTTGATCTTATTTTAATTGATATTGATTGATTTTTGACCATTTTTTAGGTCTAGTGACCAAATGAGGTCTACAATGGCTACAGTAATAAAGACTATTAGAGGCATAAGAGATCAGTTGAAAGAGGAGCATCTAAACGTGATGGCTAAAACCCCTTTCTTTTTGCTGTTTAAGTACATATATGATGAGAAGTTAACTACTGCAAATTGTAGAAAGAATGAGAAGAATATAGTGTCTGTAATTCGAAATTTCAATAAAGATACACGAACAATTAAGCTTGGGCCTCATGATGTTGGAATACATGCGGAGGATGTTAGATTTATTTTTGGGTTGGTTGATGGAACATGTCATATCGAGGTTTATAAGGGTAAGAAGCCTGAATGGGAATTCGCTAATCGTATATTCAGCGGTGTGGAGGAGAAGGAGTTGACTGTGAAGCTACTCAAATCGAGATTGGCGTTAGTCTTGAATACTGAAGGTGATGTTGCAGTTGAAGACACTGTCAGAATATTGTGTTTGATAACCATTTGTTCTCTATTCTTCTGAAAATATGGGACTTCGATATCGTGGGAGTGGGTTCAGTACGTTGAAAACATTGATGAGATCAAGACGTATGACTAGTGTGACGCTATATTGAGTACTCATGTTCAGTCCATGGTTGAGAAGCATGATCAGCCATCAAAAAATCTTGGATGTACTACATTTTTTATGGTAAGATATTTCTCCATCAGTTATAATTAAAAATATCATTTATTCAATTTCTATTTAACTAATATAGAATCTGTTTAGGAATAAAAAAATATTGTAGTATTAGCTTTGCGAGCATGAAAGAATAGCTACCCCGAGAGAAGGTGACCTCATACCAAGAGTTTTGAAATGGCATCTGCCCAGTGTGTGGAAAATAGTGGACAAGGACAGTTTGCTAAACTTGACAGATGACAAGGTAAATAGATTTTCAAAAGTTGTTACATTATTTCTGCTTTGCCTTTTTAATATGAAAATAGTTTGGCATAAAGTTAGTGACAATGACATAAAGTAAGTAATGACAAAAGCCTATTATTCTTGTCTGGCGATGTAGTAGGAACACATGACATAAAGTAAGGAATTTAATACATGTAGTAGGAAACAGTGACATCGAGTAAAAAATTTACATGTGGTAACACTGAATTACAAGTGATCACCGGTGCTCTAACACCCACAATTAATGAAGCAAACATGTTCAAGAATTTGAAGACTGTTGTGAATGAGAAACTAATTAAGGTGAAGTTGAAACTCCGACAAAAAACTAAAGCGATAGTGACTACGCCATCGATTGAGGGGGGAAGATTTGAGGAAACTCAAAACTTGTTGGAAGAAAATGAACAGCTTCAAGAGGAAAGACATCAAATAAATGAAGAGATAGTGACTGCTCAAAAACTGTATGAAGATCTTCTGCTGCAACACAATGCTATCGAAGCTCAGTACACAGTTCTCGAGGAAGAAAATCAAAAATTGAAGGACAGGATTAGTGTGTTGGAGGCTGAGCAGATCAAGAAAGATGAAGAGATTTAGAATCTTAATACTGAATTATTTGGAACTCAGGTTGAGGGTGATTTTGATCTACAAACTTTGAATGGGGATCAGTTGACATACAATGAGGATGTCGATAAACTGAGTTGCTTGGAGGAAATCAGGTCAATGGAACTAAACGAAGCAACAACGAAAATTGCTGCTCTTGAAGAAGAAATCAAGTTTCTTAAAAAAAAGCAGATCAAGAAAGATGAGATCATTGTGGATCTTGATGCTGAATTTTTCGCAATTCAAGTTGAGGATGAGGTACATGCAATCACCCAAGCTCATTTTGAGGGAAAAAATAATGTTGAAGGTGCTGAGAGCAAACAAAATTCAATGTGCCAGAAGATCAAGAACAAAAAAAGGAAGCCGACTGAAAGTAAGGATTATGATTATGGGGAAGGGAGAAAGATGTCTAAGGTACAAGAAGAGGTTCCCGATTGCAATAGAATAGTGGACTGGGAATACTCTGCTGGTCAAATCAAATTCCTTGAAAAGGTAGATAGACAGTCACTTGCAAATTGTGGATGGGATTTGCCCCCATAATGTTTGGAAATATTCATACTACTGGGCCAGAAAGGGATAATGTACGATTTCTTACTTTATGTCACAGTTTAATACTACATCACTATTTTATACTCTACTCTTCTAGAATCTTAATATTATTATTATTTTGTTATTTTATTTTTTTTGCAAACAGGGAGACACTTTTCTATGACAAAGAAAATCGCATCCTTGTTACTGTGGAGAATATCTTGGATATATTCAGTTGTAAATATATCAGTAATTGTGTAAGTTAAAAAAAGTCTTAATCTATTTTATCTTCCAGTATTAAGTTTTTTGTTATGTATATTATCATTGAGAAAGTATTGTTTATTGTTGACTCATTACATTATTTTCAGGTGATTGATGCCTATGCACAACATTTGTTGAAAACAAGTAATTTGGATGACAAGGCAGTGATAGTTCATGCACATTGTTGGGTACTTTCTTAAAAACTAGTTAGTCTTACATTAATGTCAGTTTACAATTATATCATATCATAATATTTTCTTGCCCAAAAAAATGCAGACTTCTATTTTTAAGCAAAAATCTATCAACAATCCCATTTACAAATAAGTGGTTGATGTATCGGCAGTCAAGGATGCAATTATTTTTTTCCCAATCGTCTCGATAGGATACAACAAAGAAACAAGCCCATTTCATTGGACTCTCTTAGAATATGACGTTTCTGCAAATAAGTTTTGGTTCTACAATTCCATGAAGCCTAAGAAGAGGAGAAAGGATGCATTCCGTGAAGATGCGAATGTTATGGTATGACAAAATCTTTGCTCAAAATAATGTTAGTTTCACTTACTTTCTTACTTTATTGAGTAACAATGCCATCGATTATTTTTCTATTAACAGAAAGAACTTATAGAGACAAATGTGGCTGAGATTTTAAGCAAGGACAAAGAGTCTACTCTCTTACCACTCGAGAGTGTAAGAGAAATTCCTCAACAAGGAGCAGACACGTAAGTTTTTTGAAGAATAAAATTACTAGTTTATTGTTACATACTAATTAGCTTATTGTTCATATAACTATTCTCATGTTAATCATTTTCATGCCCCAGGAATGACTGTGCAATTTACGTTTGCTATTTCATGAAGAAAACCATGTAAACAGAGAAGATTCCAAAGAAGCTTTCAAAAGATGATCTTCAAGTTTTTAAAGCAGAGATTGTGAAGGCTATTGTAATGAATGGCTAGAAACTTTAAAACAACAATTTGGGGAATCGTTTGTTTTCTATTTTGATGTGACTGACATAGTAAGAAATATCTTGACGTGGGTTTGTATTAATTTTAATGTGGAAAGGATTTAGTAAGAAATGCTTAGATATGGTCGTGTAATTCAATCGTATATCGATCAAAATAGTGAATTGGCAAGTTTAATGCAGTGTGTATGCATGATCATTGAAATTGCATGGTTTTTGAATCTATAATCACAATTATTTGATTACCTGTATATATGTATGCATGTATGCGCATTTAGTGATTCAGTACACGTATAGTAAGAAATTTGTTCAAAATGTAAGAATTATTGGTATTTTCGTAAGTAATTCACATATTACGTAAGGGTGTTTTTTAAAAAATGTAAGGAAACTTGGTTACTTAATATGTGAATTTCTTACTGAAAACCAACAACAGGTATTAACTAAACATACCAGTATGTTTAGTTAACAAAAATGCACATAAATGCTTATAGTCAGTACAAATCTCATTTCACTAAAAACAATAATAAATCAAACAAACCAGTAGGTCAAAAAACACCAACACATTAAGAAAAAGCACATAAATTCATCACCTTAACTAACAAAATAATAATATAAGTAAGAAAATGCTTATAATCAGTGCATAATCTCATATAACTTAAAAAACAATAGATCGATATTTGTGTCTACTAGAGATTGAGAAATCTAACAAGAGGTCCAGTGCATGTTTTTTTATTATGATTGCCGATATGTCCACATCTACCACGTTCCATAGCTCTTGGAACACAATAGACTCTTCTTTTTAGGTCTTCCAGGAGGCCTCCTGGACTCTGGTGGGACAATCAAAGCATGGTCCGGATGGGCTTGGGGTTGGTCAAACATTGAAACAGGATGAATGGGTGCTGAATATGACTTTATGTAACTATGGGCATGATAGAACTCATCAAAAAAAAAAGGTGCAGAGGTCTGCCTTCGCTCATTATGCATGCCACTGCATGCGAACATGGTAGACCGGTGATTTGCCATTGTCGACAAGAACAATTGCGCTCTGAAATATTAACTACAACTGAAGGAACACATTGCACTTCATAAATTGAAGCCGACGATCCAAAAACAATCCATGTCCTCCCTTCGCCGATGAGCATCGTCAACTTCTTTTCAATTGACGGACAGAATACATTGGTCCAGTTCCGACAACTACCTCTTCTATCTGAGAACAAAATAAACAAATAAATTATTAATTTCTAATCTGATTAGAAATATATATAAAAATCACAACTAATCTCGTACTAAATCAACAGGATATGAAAAGTATTTTTATATAATTACGAAAAATTATCAAAAAAGAATGAAAAATTATTACATACCAAAAAATGATTTCATCATCTTTACTCTGATTGAGTTAACCAAAGCTGTGATTGGGAGATGCCTTTCTTGAAGGATCCAATATTAAATGATTCGGCCGCATTAGAGCTCATCTCTCCATATCTTTGACCCACAAAATACGCATTAGCCCAATAGCATGGATCAATATTTTCAAAAGAACTTTGTGTCGTGCATCCACCTTCTTTTAATAGATCATTCATGTTCTGTTGATATGCTTCGACTGTGGGGGCATATGCATAATTCATCAAAAGTCAAATGATTCTATTTCGCAAGACCTTAGTCGCTCTTTTTCCGCTAAATTTGTCCTTCAAATTCATCTTAAGATGGTTTAAACAGTAACCATGGGGGAAACCTGGAATGACTTTACTCATGGCCTCAAGTAGACCAAGGTTCCTATCTGAAACAAAAGTTACCATACGAGATGGTGAAATAATCTTCTTAAGGTTTTCTAAGAACCATTTACAGTTTGAAGTGTTCTCAGAATCCACAATGGAAAATGCCAATGGGTATAAACCTGGATATATAGTGAAAAATGAATTAAATTAGAGAGTAGTAATTATAGAAAATATAGTAAGTAGTACATTTAGTAGGGGCTTTACCTCTATCACCATCCTTGCCTGTGGCAACAAGTAAATGTCCTTTGAACTTCTCTCTTAGATAAGTTCCATCAAGAAACAACAATGGACGGCAAAAGTTAAATCCATCAATACAACATTTCAACGATATGAAATTTTTTCGAAATTTGCAAGATGTTGCATTCACATCCAAAACAACATGTGAGCCCGGGTTTGATTCAGAAATAGCCTTCAAGTGTCTGCTTAACATTTCGAATGACTCGTTTTCATCACCATGGATGCACTTCTTCGCCTTCTCAACACCATCAAATGCAATGGTATACGATATATCCAAACCATATTCGTGCAAAAATAACTTTACAATATTAATTGGCCGAGTCTCTGGATTCTTACGAACTTGGTCTAGAATCAAGTTACAAACCAAATCTACACACACACGGTTATGTTTCAAAGATCTAAAACATGAACCACATGTATGTACGTTATTCATTAACTTCACGTAAAAGTAACCATTGCTAGGCTCCATTGACGCATACACATACTAACCACACCCCGTACTCTCCTTCTTGATGCATGTTGCTGAAACTCTTTTAGAATCATTCTTCCCCAAATTGAAATCAAAGCCAGCACCAATTGCCATTTTACGCAATGCAATACGAAACTCTGTAGCTCCACCTTCAAATTTCTGACCAACACCAGTAATTACTTTATCCCAACCATCCGTTAAAAGAGTCTTGTTATTCGAGGGACAAAAACAGAGGAAGTAAATCTCTTTCAACACCATTATTATCGATATCTGTCAAAAAGCTATTCTCGTTATAAGACGAACAAGTAGACTGCTCGCAATTTCCAATGCCATCGGGATCTTTCTTTGATATTTCAACTGTCAAACGGTCTAAGTTATATAACACAACCAAAGACACCATAGTATTAAAGTCATCATCAGTAGCCAAAACACAATTAGAAGAATCACGAGTCGAGTAGTGCATTGTGAAATTATCGCTGTGCAGTTTCTTCCACTGACTTTGTATTTTCAGCAAGAGTTTTTCGAACGAATCACTAATATCCATCTTATAAGCTAAAGTCTCACCATAATACAAGAAAAATACAAATATCCCACTGCCAATAGCGTTACCTGAAATCAAAAAAATCAACATAACGTAAGAAATCAAATTATCAGAAAATAACATAACGTAAGAAGTCAAATTACCAGAAAATAACATAACATACAATATCAAATTACCAAAAACTAACATAATGTAAGAAATCAAATTATCAGAAATCAACAGAACGTAAGAAATCAAATTACCAGAAATCAACATAATGTAAGAAATCAAAAATTGGGGAAAAATGCACTCGAATCGGAATCATATACAAAAAATCATAATCGAGAACAAAAACTAATCAAATAAAATTAATCAAAATTACCAGAAGTTATAGTCGAATCATAGGCCATCGATTGTGTATTCGAATCGTCTGTGGAAAAAAATAAAAAAAAAATTGTACTCTCTTGAATCGTACAATCGATTAAAGGAATTGACGGATGAAAATTGAGCAAAGAAAACTAGATGAAGAAGAGTTCGTAGCAGGTCTGCAATCTTTATCTGAAAAGCGGTCGAAAGGTGAGAAAAAATTCTTTTCAGAAAATCATCTGCATTTTTTTTCCAAAAAAGCGGTCGAAAAAAATGGGGGAGGAATACAGGGGTATTATCGACATTTTACCTCTTGCATCGGGGGCCCGCTCCTTTACTCGTGCCCGGATGTCCCGCCCGCTTCCCTTCCCGCCCCTTCTCCTTTGACTGACCTCAAGTTGGGAGCCCCTCCGATAAAAAAGGGGACTATTTTGGTCACTATAGACGAATCCCGATATCAAAGCCGCGTTTCGAAGTTTCGTGACTCCCTCATAGGTTGTCTCCTTCAACCTAAAGGTTCAAAACCCCTATTGCTTGAAGATTGAAAAACCGCTTTGACCACTACTTGGGAAACCTCTGCATCGTGGAGTTTTGTCCCGCTTGATAAGGGTTTTTTCAGCATCACTTTCTCCTCGGCCAACGATAGGGCATGTGCGTTTGCCAGATCCACTTGGAAGTTTGGCTCAAACTCTATCCGGCTCTTCCCCTGGACCCCGGACTTCAACCCCTACAAGGTCTCCTCGGCCTCGTCTCAAGTATGGATTCGTATTTACGAATTACTTATTGAATACTGGGATCACTCTTTCATCTTAATATCGCTAGAGTCGTTGGAACCCCTCTACAAATCGATGAGCGATCTATTAATGGCTCGGTGGGCCATTTTGTTCGTGTTTTGGTTGAGCTTAACCTCGAGACTACCCTGCACGAGATGGTGATGATCGAGCGAGAGGGATACTGCGGGTATATCTCTATTGGGTATGAGAACCTACCGGATTTTTGCTCCTTCTGCAAAATGGTTGGACACTTGGCTGGTTCTTGTCCCTCCTACAAATCCCGTAATGCGCAGAATACTAACGGGGATGATTGACTCATGGTTAACAACAGACGCCATCGACATTCGGACCCTTCGGAGATTACAGCCCGTACCCGTACGGATCTTCGCACAACTTCCGACTCCACTCAGCCCCCCTTGACGACATCTAATGCTTTCGATGTGTTACAATCTGACGCC
>BMAC01000200.1:469067-481838 GCA_014905375.1 Phtheirospermum japonicum
AAAAAGTTAAGTGTAAGCAATTGAGGCATAATGTGCTTTGGTGGGGTTGAACGAGATATAATAGTTATGTGGAATCTATTAAAGGAAAAAAACTTTAAAAAGGATTACAAGGCTTAATTGGAAAGTCCATATTTTGTTTTCATTTCAAAAGTTTATAATTATTTTTAGGCAAACACTTGTGTTAGGCCAAATTAACGGGTCATGACCCGTTAGATCATCTGACCCGATACTATAGTGTATTGATTTTTGTATTGTGATATATTGGTTTTTGTACTGTAAAGTATTAGTTTTTCATTAATCTATGACCCGTGATATGATGTATTAGTTTTTTGTAACTGTGATGTATTTATACTATGATGTATTGATTTTTTATTATAATGTATTGGATTTTGTAGTATACTGTATTGATATGAAATTTTGGCCTAACGGATGATCCGTTAGTCCGGCCTAACAAGAGTGTTGCCCTTATTTTTAAATATTCCTTTTAAACTCACAGTTATTTAATTAGTTTTAACATAATATCACTTTCATTTATAATATTTGTTTCTCAAACCTATTAATTAACATATAACATCTTTTTTCTCAAAGAAAACATAAGTCTTTTGTGGCGTCATCAAACTTCACCAGCGAGATGACATGTTTTATGCATAAAACACCTCAACGTATTTATAGTTTCATTTTCAAACATTAATAATTTTAAATAAAATTTTACAACTACATGG
Organism: Phtheirospermum japonicum; assembly: GCA_014905375.1. Classification (NCBI taxonomy): domain Eukaryota; kingdom Viridiplantae; phylum Streptophyta; class Magnoliopsida; order Lamiales; family Orobanchaceae; genus Phtheirospermum; species Phtheirospermum japonicum. The sequence goes on from BMAC01000200.1 coordinate 469,790, forward strand.
AAACCTAATAAAATTAACTTCAACCCTAAAAGTATAAATTAATTATATTATACAAAATGAGTAGTTTTTATGTGTAACCTTATACGATAAGATTCACCTTTTATTTTAATACTTACTTTTAACTATAAAAATAACATATATACATAAAATAATACTTTATCAAAAATAACAATATTTAAAGAAAAAATGAACACATATAAGTTCTTGTCATAAAAAAATCAATTGAAAATAAAACCAAACTCGCTCAAATATATATTGGTTATTATCGTTTGTATTGACCTGGACAATTATCATGAAGGTTGCCATAAAGGGCCATTTAATAATAGATATTAAAGGAACCTACCCTTAGCTTTTGCTTGTGCAGCCTCTAATACTTGTACTTGATAGATGGAAAATTGTCAAGCCCTAGTTTGTAATTTAAGATGGTAATAAAACGTGGGTGTAGCTAAAGTAAGGGGCATATCCAATTTAGCCAAACCCTAGAGCATGTAGGTTGGCAACTTTAAAAGTTTGATTAAATGAATTCAGATTTCTGTTCTAAATCTTCGTTCTACTCCTTGTTGCTCCATTAATATAGATAAATGAGACATGTACATTACATTTACGTGTTTTTTTTGGTAGCTACTCTATTTACCTTCTTTTATTTTAGGGTTAGTCTCCTTTTAATTTATTTATTTTTGTTCCACTCCCTTGTTTACTATGTAATTTAAAGCTAGCTCCTTTGTTACATATATGTTCTTGGATTTTGTGCAGAAAATTAAGTATTTAGTTGTATCATACTTAATACTGAGATACAAAATAAAGAATCCTTAGAAAATTATCAAATAGTACATAGGCTCAACATGCTTCCGTAAAATTAAAATTCTTTTATAATTTCATACCTTTCTTTGACCAAATAGCCCCAGATGAGATGGGTTGCGATGCCACCGGTCGGAAAATTATCGGCCCTAATTCGTTTTACAGACATATCACCGGCTAACTTCTATTCTCAAAAGTTAAACTATAAGTTATCCGACAGTTTCACCAACTATTCAACATAGCCTTAATTTATTACTACTCCAGGCGTACGAGATACTTAATTTATAGAGAGTAAGTTAATATGATGTTAAGCACGCATGTTGAAATAGATGACTTTAGTTTATTAAGAATTTAAAAGTAAATTTATTGCATTAGTAATCTCCTTTTGGGAGGAGATAACTTTTTAACCTCTCATATAGAAGGCTTGTTCTTGAAAGTACATAAACTCACTATTACAAATAATTATTACAATACTTATTCTCTTCTTTTTATTTTTCACTCAAATTATACTATTATTATGAGAAAATAGAAGTGAATGCTCGATGTCCTCTACTTCCTCAAACGCTGAGTATTTATAGACCTGACTCTAAATTTCAAATTCGAACTCTAAAACTTGTTGATAAAAGATGCGTCATTACTTATATCTTTTGATCTATTTTGCGAGTCAGTGGCCCTTTGTTTTAGTGTCCACTGACTCATTTCGTTGTTGGTCCTTTATGACTCAGCCATCTTGTGCTGTCGGGAATCTCTTCACATATTTTGGCATGGTCCCCGCGCTTTTTTTGAACCAACTAGTCTTTTGTTTTTTCCAGTTGTATTCCCCTGTCGGTGTGTTTTGGGTCAAAAGCCTTTCTCAAACTCGGGCTCCTTCTGTTTTGAGTATGCCTAATAGATCCGGTCAATCTACCGTCCGACATACGCCATTTTGAAAAATTTCTGATAGTTTTCTTTGCTTACCAGAATCTTATTTTCCAGGATGACTCTTCTCTTTGTTTCGAAACGAGTTTCTGCAAAATCTGTAGTAGCTCCTATCATAAAATTCAAGAGGAATGATCCATTCACCAAATTCTGAAAGAACTTAAACGAGTACTCACTTTGTCCATTTTAGTTAGACAAACCCATAGTCCCCATGCTCGCCGTGTAGAAGCATCGTCTTCTGAAATCATTCCTACTATCACTTGACTTTCTTCTTATGAACAAAAAAAAATTCATAGCCTTTATAGAAGAGGCTTTCAACTCCTATCAACAAATTTCATTTTTATTCATTTTGATGTTTGGAAGAACTTTGATGCCTACAAAATAAAAGAATAATCACTGTCCCAAACAATTGAGAACTTATTTGAAATTTCAATGCTATGACCAATCAATTATCCCAACATATACATAATTTGACAAGTACAAAAGGACAGAGAAATTTTTCACACAGTAGCACATGCATGAAAAGGCTGAAGAACAACATTCTAAACTAAATCAAAATCAAGCCAAAACTCATCATAATATTTGACACGAACAACATCATAAGCATTTGGCTGCTGCACAATTTGGGCAAAGGCTTCGCATATAGGCATCCCTAAAATTCAGCAAGATCAAATTTATCAATATTATCATATATCCACAACTTCTCTACTTAAAATTTTAATAATTAGAATAATAAATATTAATAAAATAACTGGAAATTCTACTAAGAGTTCTCATCCCTGATTAGGAAACACCCACACACACTAACTAACACACACAAAATGAGAATAATAAAAAAAATGCCCTCAGGATTTAGAAATCAATAGAGAGCTTAACACTGATTAGCACATATTTGTACTTATTTTTATTAGTATTTTGGTTAGTTTTTGCTATTGTTTTTGGTATAAGCTGGATAGTTTAAGCTTAATTTCGTAATTTTATACTTCCACCTTATTTTGCCATATTTTGATCTTAATTATTACAAATAGGTGAATTATCTCTGTTTTTCATCTTATAGCTAAGTAACCAGAAGAGTTCAGCACTTAAGAGACGAAGTTTGATGAGTAAGAGATGAGACTAGAGCTTTCCGGCAAAGAAGTAGAAAAAATTGGGAGTTAGCGGTATCCATTACCGTTACCATCACCGTTACCTTACCGCTGAAGATGGACAGAGAGCTCCCAAACCAAGATAACGGTGACTTTAGCAGTATCTTTATACCTTTAGTTACACCGTTAGGAAACGACAGAGAGGTTTAGCGGTTTACTTAATGATTACTTCCTTGCCACTACCAGCACCGCTACGAATGGACAGAGACTACTCATAGAGGGTTAACGGTATAGTTAGCGGTAACTCATACCGCTAAGTCTTACCGTTACCTGCCCAGAAACGCGTTTTTACTCTAACTTGTTCTCCAAGACATGGGAAAACTATATAAACCCCTCTCTTAATCCGTCCCATAACACACAAAACACCACCATAACCTTATTTTCGGTCCTTAGGCTCAAAAACAACACACCTTTACATCCCATATCATAATAGAAGATCAAAATCGAAGATTCAAGAGTCACAAGTTCCAAGCTCCGATTGTAGTTCGTGATTCGATTTTCAGCCAAGATATACTCGATTCCTCCGGAATAGATGGAGAATTTACTGCACTTTTTAGGTTCCAATAAGTACTCTAAACTTTTAAATTGCTTTCTTAGATTAATTTATGCGATTAAGTAGTAGCTTTTTAATTATTATTCTTGAATTATTCTATGCTTCAAACCTTAGTTACTTTTGATATTTGGATTCGTAATCTTCCATCTTAGTTTAGCTTGATAAATTTATGCTTGGGTATTGGAGATTTAATATTGTTCATGTTTTCATGCTAATTAATCACTTTTATGCTTTTGATGATATTTAATTCGTTCATGTTCTTGATTTCGTTTACGTTATGTTTAAGATAATTGCTTTTTATTTATGCTAGTTTGAGTTCTTAGATTGATTTAGTTATAGTTATTAGATTCGTACATGCTTTCTAGATTGGTTTCTTGAATTGAACTTATGATATTTCTAGTTGATTAATTAGTTACTTAGTTTTCATTGATGTTAAATGTGTTTTAAATTCTTAGATAATCAACACAAACAAAAACCCCAAATTGTACAAGTTTTCGTGTTACTTTGTGACTGAACAAATATTTGAGATTCTGATTGCATGTTCCTTGAGATCAACTCGGTTTAACTTACCAACCTACATGCGAACTCGTACTCTTCCGAGCGAGCTTTTGAATAATTGACAAATATTTATAAAGTAGGAACACAAAAGTTCGAATCACTTAACACAAACAAATGGGTAAAAAAAAATTCAAAACCATCAACTTCCGTTCAAATATTAGCCTAATTTAAAATCGAAACAACAATTATAACCATATATGATCTAAACACGAGGAAATGATAACGAGTTATAAATGGTTTACCGGGAGAGAAAGGGCCGATGCCGTTGCCGGGGCGGAGATCGAGCACGATGGAGCCCATGGCAGTGCCCTCGCACCTGCGTCTACTCCTGTGCATCTTCTTCGTTTCGAGATAACGGATTTTGTGAATTGTTGTTTAATTAAAGACTGTTTTAATTAGTATTCTGGAATAAATGATTCTTGTAATCGATCAGTGAGATGAATTAAAAACTGCGAAAGGGAAAATTGATTTGGTTGTTCGTAGAATTTTATTTTATTATTAAGTTTTAGATTTTCCCCAATACTTAAAAATGATATTTAGTCAAATATTTATATACAAATCATACATGAATTTTAAATAATATATTACCTAAAATTTAAATTATTAAGAATATAAAATTTCAAATACTTGATCAATTATTCGAAATTCAATGAAAATCAAATTTACAAATAAAAATCAACTAATCTCTGGTAATGAGAAAATTGCTTCTGGGATTTCGAGGGACCTATTGACAGTGTCGAGGGCTACAGACGAGCTCAGGTGGCCCGAAGAAGTAGCTTCCGCATATGATTTTGTTGGAACAAAAACTTTCTTGACTGTCAAGCTGGAAAATGGGCCCTGAGCACCTGCTGAGGATTGCACGTGAGACTTAGAAGGAGCAGAGTCAGCAGGGACATGAGTGGCACGAGTCAAGGGTTGTGTCGGGGCTAGGCGATTTCTGGCCATGAAACCAAATTACCAAAACAGTAGACTCTGATCCAAATTCGCAACATCGAATCCATCGACTCATAATCATTTGTGTCGAGCCGATTGAGACCCGAACTAACCAGAACCATCACTGCTGACTCTCCGCTGCGTGAACATAGCTGCCAATCCACGACCATTTTCATAAACCCATCACTGTCATGACGCCACTAAACTTAGCCACAACGATAACCTTCTTGGTTGATCCAAATCAAATCATAATCACCACTGTCGAGCCACCTTTTCAATCAAAACCACAATCACCAATTTTAGCCATCACCCCGCCGAAATGACAACCAAACCAATGCCACGTCCACCGCAAACAATTTCTGGCCAAAACACCACCACCACCGCCGACACAAACCTCTATCCTGTAACCTTCGTCGATTGTTGTCGTGCGTCGCAATGGAATTGAGGCGTCGCCTAGGAAACGCTGCCACCGATGCCCCCATATTCTAGTCTCTAGAGATTTCAAGCTGGGGGAGAGGCCATCATGCCTTCAACAGCTGCTCGCCTCTGCTGGGAGCCGAACGACTGCCATCACCGTCGATTGGTGGGACCGTTGCTATGTGACAACATCACTGGAGAACCGCTCGATCACCACCCCATTGCTACTTTCGAACAAAACCCCACCTCCATGAGTTCGTTAATCCAGGCCGCCTTACAATTCAATCCCATCACCGCCACCGCCTTATCAGTCATCGCCGAAGAGGATGCTCTGGTCGCCGGAGGAAATTGAAGAAAATCGAGTTATGCCAATTAGGGTTTGAGATCTAATTTTACGGCCGCTTATATTTATTTTATTTACTATATTTTAACATTTTTTTAATATAATCTTTCACATCGGTTTTAGAAAGAACTAATGTAAAATATTTTAAATCACGTCGGTTTTTAAATGAACCGACGTGGAATTTTACTTATCACATCGGTTTATTTAAAACTGACGTGAAAAACATTTTACATCGGGTTTTAAATAAAAAATATTAAACGTCCGACGTTAAATCCCTATTTTGTAGTAGTGCCATGAGAATTGGAGTTATAAGAAATAAGAGCTTGAATCACCTATTTATAAGATTATTTAGACTTCTCCACCAACTAATAGGATTCATTCATAAGATGAGATTAAATCTCTTAATTGTACCCAATCTTCATAATTAGGAAATATTCTCATATTAGGATTCTTACTTTTTATAATTCCATAATAACCCTAAAACCTTCTTATTTCCATGTTTTCGACCTGTCGAGTCCCCATAACCATATAAAACCACATTACCATACCATATACGTCGGGACCTAGAACTTTCTACCCCTTTCGTTACTTTCTTACCATATATAGTCGAGTCGATTTTTGATGTAATATCATCTAGTCCCCCATATTCTAACTTACTGAGATACAAAGTCAGGTAGAATATATATAAAAAATAAAGATTTCATTTATCCAACCTAGAATACTTCAGCCAAACCATAAACCATTTATCCGAGCTGAAACAGGTCGGCCCGAAAAATCATTCCATACCCTAACCATAAACCATAACCCTGAAATATTACTTAAGCATCGCCTTATAACCATAAATTTTTTAACCATGAGTCCTCATATAAGGTCACAATACTATAAATAACTATCGAATTAGAATTAGTATTTCTCCTATATGCTAAGTTACCATAGATATTAGAACTCTCGTTAAATTACCGTAATAGCCATACCATGCCTTTAGTCTGCCGAGACCCCATACCATAATCCATATCAGCCCACCAGGGCCCAAGATTCTATTAACCATAAAGCCCACCTCTCAGTACCGAACTGTTATAATATCATTTATTTCATAACAGCTCGCCCTCCTATGGAAGAGAAAGCCCCTTCTAAAGGTAAGGTCGCGTTATAAAAACCTAAAAACCTACATCCATACCAACCTGGATATTTGATGTTAGCTCATTGATTTGCATATTTTTGTACATATTTTTGTTACCATTTTTGTATCACGTTGCGTGTGTTTCGCTTGCTTTTAGGTGTTTTAGGAGTCGAGTTGGCCATTTCTCGTTATTTCTAGGTTTTCGTAGTTTTTGTACATGTTTTATTAGTTTTCGTAGTTTTTTTCACTCTTTCGTTTTTCTCTTGGTCGTAGGACGTCCAAGCGGGGCCCGTGCTCGTTTGGGATCATTTTCACTCGACTCGGGAATGGACGGACAAGCAAGGAAGCGCAACGGACGAGGCTCGATAAACCGGTGGAGGTAAAAAGAACGAGAAATCGAGCCGGGTGTAGCAAACCAGTCGACCGACTGGAAGTTCAGTCGATCGACTGCCCTTCTAGTCGATCGATTGGAACCCCCAAGGTCGACTGGATTCCAGGGACTTTGGCCATTTTGGACAACGCAGTCGATCGACTGCCGACGTTCCTGATCGACTGCAGTCGATCGATTGGAACCCCCAAGGTCGACTGGATTCCAGGGCTTCTGGCCATTTTGACAGAGCAGTCGATCGACTCCTTTACATTCGATCGATTGAAAAGCAGATTTTCGCTGCTTTTGGACGATTTTGCCCCTGCGTGGTTGATTAAGTAGGAACGTCACCTCATTTCAACTATCAACTTGCAGCAAATCTCTTGTTCAGGGATTTTGCTCCCAAAACTCTTCTTCACATTTTCCCTTTCCATTTTAATTATGTATTAATTCCTAGTAATTAGTAATAGTTTAAGAGGTGTTCAGATCTTCATCTAGCAAGGTGTTGAAGCTTTTGTTTTGCATTTTCTTTGGTGAAGAATCCTTCAAGTGCTATATCCATTGTTGAGATTTGAACTTTCCTTTTCAAGCTTTTGTGGATTCATATGTTTAGTAATATCTTCCCATTTATATAGTTTTGTTTTCATGTTATTGCTTTTATCTTGTGATAATGCTTGGATTATAGTTTAGTTGTTATTTTGCTTTTCAAAACTTCTATTTTCATTTTATAGCTTTCTAACTTTTGAACTTATGCTTTTAAGTTGTTTAATTGTTTAGATCAATTTCTCAAATTTTTAGAAGCTTTATAAAATCTTCCTTCTTAAACTTAGATTGTTGCTAAATTAATGTTGTTGACTTTTTCAAATAAGCAAGACTTTAATTTCCCCTCCCTTTTTCTTAATTCAAATTATAAGCTTTCTTAGTTAGCTAGTTTAGATTAATCGTTTTTAAATAAGCTTTAATTCCCTTTTCACATTTTAATGCTTTTAAAACTTCTATTTCAATTTAAAGTCTAGTTATAAAACCTCAAACCAAATCAATGACTACTGCTTTCCTAGTTTAGATCAGTTTAATTTCAATCGACAATAAGAGCAAATAAGAAACCGATAAGCCGATAGCATCCATCCTCGAGAGACACGACTCGGGAAGAACTCTCCGCCCTACAACCGGCTCCGTACTCTTGCGGAGACGGATTCTGAAATAGCGCGTCTAGAATTCATCGATCAAAAATTTGGCGCCGTTGCCGAGGATGGATTAAGGCCAATGGTGTTCTTAATTACTCTTATCGTTAACGTAGTTAGTAGTTAGATTAATTCGTTGTTTTACATTCGATACGCATAATCTTTTGTCGTTTGTTGTGTATGCAAGGTAGGTCCGACGTCCCGTTATCTCCGCTATTATCACCGATAATCGAGGAGCGAACGATGGCAACTCCGTTCGAGAGCCCGATTCCGCCCGCCCACACTCTAGACGATCAAAGGGTGCCTCCGCCGCTTAATTGATCCGGCCGAGGATGGCAAACTACCGAGCTAGTTTGCCATACGACAACCCTTACATCCAAACTCCCGAATATCCAAACCCATACACCACTCCCGAATATGACGACCCGTATGCTTCGATCGGGAAAGAATGGATCTACTCTTCCGATCATTATGACCCAAATCCTCTACATTCACCTCCATTTTCATATCCCCATAACCCGAGCATAGATCCGTATGCACCGACTCGTGATCCTTTTGATTCGGGTTTTGACGATCCATATGTTCCACTCGCCCTTCCTTCTTCTTACCTCCATTTTGACTCGTATGCTCCATCGATCTATGATTCCGATTCTTCGAGCTACGATTCTTACAATCTACCCACCTCGAGCTCGTATACTCCGAGCGAAGACCCTTATACCTCACTCTTTTAAGATTTGTCTACGTCCCAACTCTCGGACGTGGAGTCTCTCTTAGCCGAGCTCACGGAATGCCTCGCTCACATGGAGACTCACGCTAAGCAAATTGCCAATGACGTGGATGAGCTTAAGAAACCGTGCCTTGATGAGATGCCCATCTTTGATGTGGTGGTGCCCACGGTCCTTGATGGAAATTCGAGATTTGACGATCTTTCGAAAGAGGAGCGCTATGAGGTGGATTTAGAGGACAAGGAGAATGGGTCGGAAGATAACGTAACCCCTCTCGGGTATTGTGAAGAGGTTGTAGTGGAAAGTGAGGGGGTGTTATCTTGGAGGTCTCCGATGGCACTTGGATTGTCGAGCTTACCTGCTTCAAGCAAGGAAGATGTAGTTGTGCCGGTCTTGGAGGATGTGGAGTTGATCGAGCCTCTTTTGCCACCACCCGACGCTTTATTATTACTTGAACAAGAGGAGGTGGAAGAGGACGAGGAAGATGTGCGGGGTCCTACTCTCTCGTGCCCGACTACAACTATTTCTAAATTCGAGAGAGACCAGATGACAGTCAGGGAGATAGAGAAATACGTCGACCCGTTTTGGGATGATCACATTTGGGTGGTCGACTACTCACCCTTACGACCACAGAAGCAAGCCCACGTTCTTGATGTCTCGATCTTCCGGCTTGCCCGACGTGACCGCCTTGGTGATTTTGATCACCCGGTGTGTCTACTCGAGAGCACCAAGGCGTGGCATGATCGTCACCTCTTCTTGGATCCTGGATAACATTTTTGTATAACCGTCGAGCGAACGACGTTAACCAAACGCGCTTCGTTGGAGGCAACCCACGACTTTCTAACCTTTTCTAACTCTTTTCTTGTTTTTCTTTTAACTTTATGTATATTCTATCTTTAAGTAGTGTTAATGGAGTTTTTGGGTTTGTGTAGGTTCATCCATGGAGTCTTGGGACAAAAGGGGATCGAAAATGGAGTTTGGCTGCTGAAATGCAGTCGATCGACTGAATACCTAGTCGATCGACTAGTATGTGGTCGATCGACTGCCCAATCGACTAACAGGTTCAAATCGACTGGATTCCATATATTTTCAAGCTTTTTGCAAGAGCGATCGATCGACTGGTTATTTGCTGATCGACAGCCAGTCGATCGACTGTCGCACGATCGACCGAGACGGAGAAATCGACTGGATTCCAGAAATTTTTAAGCTTTTGACAAGAGCAGTCGATCGACTGACCGAACTGCCTAGAGGTCTGCGGATCTATATATAGCAGTCGATCTTAGCCCCCCCCAAATCAATCGACCGAGCAGAAATCAATCAGGGCCAAAAATATAAAAAAAGGAGAAAAACAGTATTTCCTCTCCAATCCATCTCAATAATATAGTCATGTAATTGCACACAATTTTCAATAATATAGTTATGTAATTACCAATCATACTCTAAATAATTCTTCAATTGACAAACGAAAATAAAGATATTATTGGGATTTTCCGCGTAATTCCTGTCGATCGACACTCTCTTCTTTCCCCTTTTTTTATATTATTTTTCTTTCTCTTTTTTTTTTGGCCTCTTTTTTTCTGCTCGGTCGATTGAAGTTTGGGGGGGGTAAAAATCGACTGCTATATAATAGGTCCGCAGGGCTCTGGGCAGTCCGGGCAGTCGATCGACTGCCGTTCGTCGATCGACTGCAGCCGCGACTGCAGTTGATCGACTGCTCTTGTCACTTAAAGAAATTTCTGGAATCCAGTCGATTCCACCGTTTCGGTCGATCGTCCTCAGTCGATCGACTGGCTGTCGATCAGCATCCAGTCGATCGACTGCTCTTGCAAAAAGCTTGAAAATGTCTGGAATCCAGTCGATTTGAACCTGTCCGTCGATTGGGCAGTCGATCGATACTAGTCGATCGACTAGGTATTCAGTCGATCGACTGCATTTCAGCAGCCAACCTCCATTTTCGATCCTCTTTTGTCCCAAGACTCCATGGACTTGAACCTACACAAACCCAAAAACTCAAATTAACACTACTTAAAGATAGAATATACACAAAATTAAAAGAAAAACAAGAAAAGAGTTAGAAAAGGTTAGAAAGTCGTGGGTTGCCTCCCACGAAGCGCGTTTGGTTAACGTCGTTCGCTCGACGGTTATACAAAAATGTTATCCAGGATCCAAGAAGAGGTGACGATCATGCCACGCCTTGGTGTTCTCGAGTAGACACACCGGGTGATCAAAATCACCAAGGCGGGCACGTCGGGCAAGCCGGAAGATCGAGACATCAAGAACGTGGGCTTGCTTCGGTGGTCGTAAGGGTGAGTAGTCGACCACCCAAACGTGATCATCCCAAAACGGGTCGACGTATTTCTCCGTCTCCCCGACCGTCATCTCCTCTCTCTCGAATTTAGAAATAGTCGTAGTCGGGCACGAGAGAGTAGGACCCCGCACATCTTCCTCGTCCTCTTCCACCTCCTCTTGTTCAAGTAGTAATAAAGCGTCGGGTGGTGGCAAAAGAGGCTCGATCAACTCCACATCCTCCAAGACCGGCACAACTACATCTTCCTTGCCTAAAGTAGGTAAGCTCGACAATCCAAGTGCCATCGGAGACCTCCAAGATAACACCCCCTCACTTTCCACTACAACCTCTTCACAATACCCGAGAGGGGTTACGTTGTCTTCCGACCCATTCTCCTCGTCCTCTAAATCCACCTCATAGCGCTCCTCTTTCAAAAGATCGTCAAATCTCGAATTTCCGTCACCAACCGTGGGCACCACCACATCAAAGATGGGCATCTCGTCAAGGCACGGTTTCTTAAGCTCGTCCACGTCATTGGCAATTTGCTTAGCGTGAGTCTCCATGTGAGCGAGGCGTTCCATGAGCTCGGCTAAGAGAGACTCCACGTCCGGGAGTTGGGACGTAGACGAATCTTGAAAGAGTGAGGTATAAGGGTCATCGCTCGGGGTATACGAGCTCGAGGTGGGTAGATTGTAAGAATCGTA
>BMAC01000200.1:481863-495716 GCA_014905375.1 Phtheirospermum japonicum
ACCATATCGACCGAGAGAAAAAGGGGCGGAAAAAAAAAAGAGAAGGAAAACAGAAATAAAAAAAGGGAGTGTCGATCGACAGCGGCAAGTTACGCGGGGAAATCCAATTTCAGTTTTCTCTTCCTCTCTCCATTCAAACCTTTCCTGGGAATAGCTCGTTTTCTTCGTTCCGTTTTCAACCTAATTCTTCGAGGTAATCCGCTTAAACAATCTCTTGGGAAGGTTAGCTATTGTTGATTGAGTTTTTGGGTAGGATTTGGGAGCCAATTTCACTTGATTTTCATGCTCAAAAAGCTTGCCCACCAAGTGTTCGACGAAATGCCCCAGTGAGCATTTGGTTTGATTTTTTTCTTGTTTTTCCATTGTTCTTTGTTCCTTTCGATTTTTAGAACCCTCCACTACAAAATCCGTCTACTTTTGTTCCTATTTCCACCTTTTACCATGGACGGCCACTCCGATGACGAAATTTCCAACGAGCCCCAAAACCCGAATATCGCCGGAGTTTACGGTGCCCCCTTCCCCATCTACTCCACATACGAGGGGGAGATTTTTCAAAATCTATCCCAGCGACATTTCTCTACCCCGCGCTTCATCAATATCGAGCGTTTAGACGAGTGGGTGGCGAACGGGGACTTTGACGGGTTCGGCACCCGACTGCTCCATTTCATCGACGCAATGAACGGCCGATTGTTCGCGTCTTTCCGGCCACCGGCTTATCGGGAGCTAGTGCTCGAGTTCTTCACCACATACCAGGAAATCGACGATGGGGGTTTTAATGTCCGTTTTGGGGGAATTGAGCACCGGATCGATCAAGGGGTGCTCCAAGAGGTGCTCGGGCTTAATTGCCAACAGTTTTCTTCCACGCGGCTGCACGGTTTTAGTCCGGAGGAATTTTGGGGAAGCATCACGGGTGGACGTGGTACCCGGGATCGTTACTCGGCCTCGGCAATCACCGACTTGGCACTACTCGGGGCCTACAAGTTCTTTGCCCATGTCCTGATGGGCAAACATGAGAGCACCAACCTCACTCAGCACGAGCTTTACGTGCTTTGGTGCCTGTGCAATGGACATCCGGTCCCATTTTTTCCATTTATCCGTGGACAGATTCGCGGGATACGGAAGACGAGGGGAGGAAGCGTCGCCCGAGTCGACATGGGGCCGATGATCACCGTTCTTGCCCACTACTTCGGGTTTGAGGCCGAGGCGGCCAACATGGGAAGGGTCGATCTTATGGAGTTGGCGTTCAAAACGTCGAGAGTTCCGACGAACCCGGCGAACCCAAATCCTAGACGCCAACGCCACCGGGAGAATGAACAAGGCGAGGCCGGCGACGTCCCGAACACCGGTTCGGGCGCGCATTTCGGAGCGAGCACGAGCCAAGCGGCAATCCCGCAGTACGGAGGCCCGAGCACCGGCTCGGGTCACGAGATGGGTTGGAACGACTTCCAACAGGCTGTGTTTTCCCATTTCGACCAGCTCAACACCCGTTTCGACTGGCTCGACGAGGGGCAGGCAAGAAACGACCGAGCTTTCCGCGGCCTCCATAGCCGGCTCCTTTTGGTCGAGAGTCRGATGCATCGGTTCGAGGACAACGACGACAAAAACGACGACGAGGACGAGGAGGAGGAAGACGAGGACGCGAACCTCCGTGCCCGACCTAGGAGACGTCGTTAAATCTCCTAGATTATCCTTTGTTTATTTTATTTGTTTATTGTTTTTGTGTGTTATTTTGTTTATCTTTCGATTATGTTCTTTTATTTCTCGTCTCGACTCTTATAAAAATAAAAAAATAATTAAAAAAAAATACTTTTAATTGCTTTAGTTTTGTATATAGTTTAATTTCATTTCATTTGAATATATTCTCAAATTTTAAAACAAATTTGAAAAATAAAATCCAAACAATTTAGGAAATTCAAAAACTCAAAAAGATTTTCGTTTTTGTAAATAGTTAATTTTTGTGCAAATTTTCCAGACTTACCTTACCTTGTAAATAGCTTGTTGCTTGTCTCGGCTCCCGTCGACGACCTTTGCATAACCACGACGACACAAGCTCGGACATAGGGGCGTTCTCTTTTCCCTACACCTTTKTACTGCTTTTCTTAGCTTAAATACGCAATGAGGACATTGCTAGGTTCTAAGTGTGGGGTGGTTAGAGTTCGTCCTAGGTTTTTAATTTTGTCGTATGCTTGCTTGTGTTAATTTGAGTAACGTGTGTGCTATTATTGCTTGGACCCTTGGCAAAGTGACGCGGTTTTGATGATTTGTTAGGGTGTTTAGATTTTCAATCGAATATAGTGGACTTAGGTGGTTTAACTTGTTGGGATCTCCGTTCGGTTTTAGCTTCGTGCTATCCTTGTGCTCGTTTAGAACTAGTGCCTCGACTAGCCCTCGTCAACAAACACTCTCTATAGGTTTTGTTCTGTAATTTGGAGTCGTTAATTGCTCCACGTGCTCGATCGATAAGTTTGTAAGTTGCTAGTAGCAACGAATGATCGGAGTCGTTGAAAGTTTCGTATTTTCATCTTTATTTACTATTTAAGTACCTTACGTCTATGGTACCAAAAAAAAAGGAGAAAAAGAAAAAGAATAAAAAAAAGACGAATAAACAAGGATACGTTATAAATCCTTGAAGTTGTTGAGTAGCACATTTTTCCCTTTTTCTGGTTTTTAGTTATTTGTAAAGAGAGGTGTAAATGATCTTGGCTAGTAGGGAGCCGATTAACGGTTCGAGCGTGGATAGACCTTAGCCGGGGCAAGGACGGGGAGACCGACTTGGTGGATTGTTTAAGTCCTTTTAGGGTTCGGAAGTCGATCTAAATTTCCTTAACAAAGCACATTGTCGTCCTTTTAGCCGAAGCTAACAAGCAACGTAGCGTACATCGTCTCAATTTAACTTTTGTGCATTAGTTTAGGGTTGGTCGGCGGTAGTTTTGTAATTTTACGTTAGTTTTGCTTGAGGACAAGCAACCATTCTAAGTGTGGGGTGGTTGATTTGCATATTTTTGTACATATTTTTGTTACCATTTTTGTATCACGTTGCGTGTGTTTCGCTTGCTTTTAGGTGTTTTAGGAGTCGAGTTGGTCGTTTCTTGTTATTTCTAAGTTTTCGTAGTTTTTGTACGTGTTTTATTAGTTTTCGTAGTTTTTTTCACTCTTTCGTTTTTCTCTTGGCCGTAGGACGTCCAAGCGGGGCCCACGCTCGTTTGGGATCATTTTCACTCGACTCGGGAATGGACGGACAAGCAAGGAAGCGCAACGGATGAGGCTCGATAAACCGGCGGACGTAAAAAGAACGAGAAGTCGAGTCGGGTGCAGCAAACCAGTCGACCGACTGGAAGTTCATTCGATCGACTGCCCTTCTAGTCGATCGACTGAACCCCCAAAATCGACTGCATTCCAGGGACTTTGGCCATTTTGGACAACGCAGTCGATCGACTGCCGACATGCCCGATCGACTGCAGTCGATCGACTGGAACCCCCAAGGTCGACTGGATTCCAGGGCTTCTGGCCATTTTGACAAAACAATCGATCGACTGCCGACATGACCGATCGACAGTCGATCGACTGAAAATCATATTTTCGCTGCTTTTGGACGATTTTGCCCCTGCATGGTTGATTAAGTAGGAACGTCACCTCATTTCAACTATCAACTTGCAGCAAATCTCTGGTTCAGGGGTTTTGCTCCCAAAACTCTTCTTCACATTTTCCCTTTCCATTTTAATTATGTATTAATTCCTAGTAATTAGTAATAGTTTAAGAGGTGTTTAGATCTTCATCTAGCAAGGTGTTGAAGCTTTTGTTTTGCATTTTCTTTGGTGAAGAATCCTTCAAGTGCTATTTCCATTGTTGAGATTTGAACTTTCCTTTTCAAGCTTTTGTGGATTCATATGTTTGGTAATATCTTCCCATTAATATAGTTTTGTTTTCATGTTATTGCTTTTATCTTGTGATAATGCTTGGATTATAATTTAGTTGTTATTTTGCTTTTCAAAACTTTCATTTTCATTTTATAGCTTTCTAGCTTTTGAACTTATGCTTTTAAGTTGTTTAATTGTTTAGATCAATTTCTCAAATTTTTAGAAGCTTTATAAAATCTTCCTTCTTAAACATAGATTGTTGCTAAATTAATGTTGTTGACTTTTTCAAATAAGCAAGACTTTAATTTTTCCTCCCTTTTCCTTAATTCAAATTATAAGCTTTCTTAGTTATCTAGTTTAGATTAATCATTTTTAAATAAGATTTAATTCCCTTTTCACATTTTAATGCTTTTAAAACTTCTATTTCAATTTAAAGTCTAGTTATAAAACCTCAAACCAAATCAATGACTACTGCTTTCCTAGTTTAGATCAGTTTAATTTCAATTGACAATAAGAGAAAATAAGAAACCGATAAGCCGATAGCATCCATCCTCGAGAGACACGACTCGGGAAGAACTCGTCTCCCTTCAACCGTCTCCGTACTCTTGTGGAGAAGGATTCTGAAATAGCGCGTCGAGAATTCGTCGATCACTCATAACCATGAGAACCATAATAACATAAACCATTTCATCCATATATAATCATAAGATCATCTCCCATAATTTATTACTTAAGCATCGTTCCATAACCATTAATACCAACGAGCCTTTGCTGACCATAAAAGCATAAAAACCCATAAAACCATAAAGACACCATCGACTTAAACGAGCATCAACCCACTCCATATAAACCATCGTCGACCTAATAAAAGTATCATCCCATTTCATATAAACCATTTCCAACCTAATAAAAGCGTCATCCCATACGACACTCACAGACTATATGTCGATCTATGCAAGCGTTAGCTTATTAATTTGTATCATAAAATTATCACCGACCTGACATAAATTGGCATATTGAATCAAGCAAAAACCATATTAAACCAAATATCGCCAAGAAAATCACTCAGTCCCCCAAGTTTAAATAATTTAAGAAAAATAAAACAGTTAGACCATATCACTTTACCGACCTCACGGCATATTAAGCATCGCCTTATAACCATGAGGCCTCTTATACCATAAGGCTTAACTGCTGACATAGAACTAGGTGGTTGATTTGTACATATTTGTATGTGATTTTCGTGTGTTTTTGCATCGTATGTTGTGTGCTTTTAGGGTGTTTAGGTTTATCTTTTTATCGTTTTTCTTCATTTTGATGTTTCTCGTTTCATTTGGTGTTTAATGTGTTTTTACTTTATTTTATATGAAATAATCTAATTTTGCTTAGTTTTAGTGTTTCAACTCGAGACGAAGAAACGGGATGTACCGAAGCCCTGCAGGCGTCGTAATGTAGCGCCCGCGTCGATGCCGAGAGCCGCTCGCATCGACCGACGTTAGGGTGATGCAAAGCTACAGTACCATCGATCCTAGCTCTGTCGGTTGATGCACATGTAGACACAAACTTGCAGTCACGTTGATTCATGCTCGCGTCAGTCGACGCACTGCCGAGTCAACACGACAACCCTGGCACACGTCGACGCCGACGCTCAGCCCACGTCGGTCGACGCTCCGGCAGTTTGAGCAGTTATTTCAGGAAAATCTATAAAAGGCCGGTGGTTTCTTCATTTCAGAGTGCTGGATCGAGGGGGAAAAGTTCACAACAATGCAGAGAACCCTCGGTTCATGCCCCTTTTAATTCATGCAAGATTAGCGTTTAATAATTTGTAGTTTCGTCGTTTCTCTTTCGAACGTTGTTCAAGTTTGTTTCTTGCCACCGAAGATCGATGGAGTACTGTTGATTTCTTGATATCATAAGTGTTTCTGAACTCTGTTTATTTGCTTTCTGGATTTAGCTTTTATTTTTCTTTGAATGATTATGTTAATTTAGTTCATATTCCTTTTACCGTTCGATTATGTTCATGCTTTGCGTTGAATTTATGCGTGGATCATGATGATGCTTGTAGTCTAAGTCTATCGTTCTAATGCCTAGGGTCATTTAGAACCATCGGGATTGACAACCCTAATCGTGGAGATGATTCTGGCACACTAGAGCATTCGCTTTCTTAATTGTTTCAAGCTTTCGATTTTATTGCTCGTAGATGTTAGAAACCCCCAAAACTTATTTGATCGTGTGTTTAGTTTAGTTTTTATTTTGTCTCTATGTTCATAAAATCAAACACCGAAAAAGCTTCCGATTATTCTTCCTTGTGATTCGACTCGAGTCCAACTTACCGCCTACAATAGCCCCGTTCTCTTGAGGACGAGGTTTTTATTTTTAAATAAAAAAATAGGTGTAAAAAGTTCGATTCAAAATTTGGCGCCGTTGCCGGGGAAGGCTAAAGGTCGCATATTTGGTGTTTGCTCTTAGTGTCTTTGTTAGTGTGCTTTTTTATTTGTTTGTGTTAGTGTTTGTTTGTGAATTTTATTTTTGTACTTTTTGGTAAATTTAATCTCGGTTTTTGAGTGTTGTGCTTTGTAGCCACATTCTTGGAGACTCGAGATTATTTTGATTGAAGATGGCAAACTATCAAGCGAGTTTGCCATATGATGACTTATACGCTCCACCTTTCGATGAAGAGATGTTTTGACCAACGTCCGATTGGCACGGGTTTTGACCGGCAATTCTATTGAACCCTGCAATGTGGGAGTACAATCTTGATGAGTTCTACCTCGAGCATCTTCCGATTTTTCATGGACTACCGAGCGAAGACCCGCTGAACTTCATCCGAGAGTATAATACCATTACCCCGACGTTCCCTCTTCTCGGCCTACCGATAGATCAAGTGAAGATGCGACTCTTTATTTTCACGCTAAAAGATCGGGCAAGAACATGGTTGCTGCATTTAGAGCCCGACTCCTTTAGATCGTGGGAGGAAATTTATGATCAGTTCATGGATACGTTCTACTTTCACCCATCCGAATCACCAATGGGCCCCGCTTTCAATTTCCTACAATTCGGCCCACAATGACCTTTATGCCAATTATTCCGATCCTAGTTTTGGTCATCACATCCCAGCTGCATATCAAGATTGGAGATATAATGATCCATATGCTCCTCATGAACTACATGCTTATAACCCGAGCTATGATTATTATCCCCTGTCTCCTTCGTGTATGGAATCAAAAGTGAACGTTTGTTTAGAAGGGTTGTGTAAAGAGGAGGTTATTGGAGATCTGGTTGAATGTGACGTATTTAAAGAGGAAGAAAAAGGAATTTTACCGTTGGAGTGCCCGGAGGATGTTGGAGATTCAATCTTTTGGTGAAGAAGGTGGAGTTATGGTGCCAATTTTGGAGGGTAGTGAGACTATTGAGTCACATTTTGAACCACCCGAAACTTTATTGAAATCTGATTTTGAGGTGGTAGATGAAATAGTCGAGAAGGTGCCCGATCACCCTGCTACAATTGTCGTTTGACATATTCAAGGTGATCGATTACTCGCGGTTCCGACCTCCAAAGCCAGTTGGGGTGTTTTTCATCTCGGGACGTGCTTTTTGTGCCCGCCTTGGTGATTATCATTGCCAATTCTTGCTCTTAGAGAATACCAAGGCGTGGCACGATCGTCATTTATTTTTAGATCCGGGATGACAACGACCGTTGACGCCGTCAAGATAGAGATGTTAAAAAGCGCTTCTTGGGAGGCACCCCAAGCCTTTTAACTTTATATGTTTTTGTGTGTTTTTGTTCTAGTTATTTCAGGTCCCTTTCATTATTAAGGCCCGTTGGACAAATTTCGACACCCGACTCTTCACCACAAGTGCAAATTCAGGGACATCTCTCTCTTTCTCTTCCTTCTTACCATACCTTGCTTAATTTTTCATGTTATACAATGTGGACATTGTATGGTTTAAGTGTGTGTGTGTGGGTGTGGGGGGGGGTTGTCCTTTTTTTTGTTAGTAGATTTTCATATGCTTTCTTGTGGTTGATTTGAGTTGTGTGTGTTGATATTGATTGGAGCTTTGACGAAGTGACGTGGTTAGATGCTTTGATTAGGATATTTAGACTTTCGTTCGAATAATAGTGTAATTGTGGGGAATGAAGTGTAAAGAATCTATGAAATGTCTTGTCCCCTATTTTATTCTTGTTTCATTCTTAAGAGTCAAATACTCTCTACTAGCCTCGTTTCCCGATGCCCTCTATAGGATTTTATGTAATTTTTCTTTTTAATCTTTGGAGACGTTAAAACTCCATGTGCGAAATTGAGGAATGATATCAGTTGCACTTAGCAACGTAAGATTGGAGTCAATGAACTCTCGTTTTTGATTTATGTAAATTATGCTCATTTAATACCTCATCTCTATGGGTACTCATAAAAAAATAAAAAAAAAGAGAAAAAAAAGAATAAAAAAAGAAAAGAAAAAGAATAAAAAAATAATAAGTACAAGAAGAGAAATCCTTGTACATGTTAAGTTCTTATTTTTGTTTTTCTTAGATTGTTTTGTTAAAGAGGTGTATAGATGACTGGGCTAGTCGGGTGACGACTTGGCATTTTGAGCAGGGATAGACTTTGGCCGAGGCATGGATGGGTGACGTACATGGAGGTCAACTCGTTACTTTTAAGTGTTCGGAAGCTAGTCTAAATCTCTTATCTCAACGTTATCGTGTCGTCCTTTTAGTTGAGTTTTCGGTCGCTTTAATGCATTAACTTCTTGAATCATTTGAATGCATTAGCGATTAGGTCATCGGGTAATTAGCTTTTCCTTGTCTACGTCTAGACTAGATTTTGCTTGAGAACAAGCAAAAAGCTAAGTGTGGGGGAGTTGATTTGTACATATTTGTATGTGATTTTTGTGTGTTTTTGCATCGTATGTTGTGTGCTTTTAGGGTGTTTAGATTTATCTTTTTATCGTTTTTCTTTCGTTTGATATTTTTCGTTTCGTTTGGTGTTTAATGCGTTTTTACTTTATTCTATATGAAATAATCTAATTTTTCTTTGTTCTAGTGTTTCAACTCGAGACGAAGAAACGGGACGTGCCGAAGCCCTGCAGGCGCCGCAATGCAGCTCCCGCGTCGACGCCGAGGGCCGCTCGCGTCAACCGACTCTAGGCCGACGCAAAGCTACAGTAGCATTGATCCTAGATCCGTCGATCGATGCACATGTAGACGCAAACTTGCAGTCGTGTAGATTCATGCTCGCGTCGGTCGACGCACTGTCGAGTCGACGCGACAACCCTGGTACGCATCGACGCCGACGCTCAGCCCGCGTCGGTCGACGCTCCGACAGTTTGAGCAGTTATTTTGGGAAAATCTATAAAAGGTCGGTGGTTTCTTCATTTCAGAGTGCTGGAACGAGGGGGAAAGGTTCAGAACAATGAAGAGAACCCTCGGTTCATGCCCCTTCCAATTCATGCTAGATTAGTGTTTAATAATTTGTAGTTTCGTCATTTCTCTTTCGAACGTTGTTCAAGTTCGTTTCTTGCCGCTGAAGATCGATGGAGTACTGTTGATTTCTTGAGATCATAAGTGTTCCTGAACTCTGTTTATTTTCTTTCTGGATTTAGATTTTGTTTTTCTTTGAATGATTATGTTAATTTAGTTCGTATTCCTTTTACCGTTCGCTTATGTTCATGCTTTGCGTTGAATTTATGTGTTCATCATGATGATGCTTGTAGGCTAAGTTTATAGTTCTAATGCCTAGGGTCATTTAGAACCATCGGGATTGACAACCCCGATCGTGGAGAAGATTCTGACGCACTAGAACATTTGTTTTCTTAATCGTTTCAAACTTTCGATTTTATTGCTCGTAGATGTTAAAAACCCCCAAAAATTATTTGATCGCGTGCTTAGTTTAGTTTTTATTTTGTCTCTATGTTCGTAAAATCAAACACCGAAAAAGCTTCCGATTAGTCTTCCTTGTGATTCAACTCGAGTCCAACTTACTGCCTACAATAGCTCCGTTCTCTTGCGGACGAGCTTTTTATTTTTAAATAAAAAGTAGACGTAAAAAGTTCAATTCAGTGGTCAAAATAAATCACCACATATCATACCAAGTAATACCATAGTAAACCAGAACCATATTAAATCATTAGTGACTGAGAAAACTACTCAGTCCCCCATGTTTAAATAATGTGAACAAGGTAAAACAACCGGGTTGCATCAACACATAATCAAATAATCATAGGACATACCAATCTAACATAAATACGTAAACATCTAACAAAACAGCCCAAGGAATATGTTAATCAAACATATTCATATAAGCATTTACTCAAATCGACAGAGAACGTGTTAATCAAAACATTCTCCTAGACAAATAATCAACCAAGCATGGAATATGTTAGTAAAATATATTCGCAGACACATAATCAAAGGTCGTTGAGAACATGTTAATCAAACATATTATTCACAACTTAGATCATAAAACATCAATTCATAAATCGTCGCCGACTTAATAAAAGTGCCAACCCATAACCATCCATCTATAAACCATCACCAACCTAATAAAAGCGTGAGTCCATAACCATAAAAACTATTTTAAACAATATTAAACCATATAAATCAGCCAGTTCCCCATGTTCTAGCTAATACATAATCATATTTATGCCAAAGGGAAAATCTTACCTCCCTTTAATATCCTAACGCACGACCTCTTTATTCTCAGGTAGCAAATTCCACGATCACATCTCCTTGAATATTTGGATACACGACCTCATCGCATTTGGTTGAATTGGCCATCCCCGAGTTAGATTCCAGACAGCACATAAATTAACCATTCAAGATCAGAATTAATACGAACTAAACAGGTAGGCATGCACTCAATCCGTTAGTATATGGTCATAAAAATAATCGATAAGTATCATGCGAGCATCGTCACCCTTACTCACGACCATAATTATTAAATTAACCTGTAATCCTCATTATTAATAAATAAACAATATTAAAACTCATCTCCGTTAAAGATATTATTCTCCATCTTGTCCTTGTAGGTAGAGCTCATTTGCAATTCAAAATTTTAGAATTGTAATTATAGAAGAATTATATTCCAATCCTTATCTCCAACCTATTTTACGATTTGGGGATGCCATCGATTTTACAACAAATAATTACAGACACAAACCCATCCTTAAAGTAACTCATGCGATGAGAAAGAATCATATTCATGTAATTGTCAACAAATAAAACATATAGTTAATATTGACAACTGATAACATCTCAAATAATTGGCGCATAATTGCCATCCAATCAATCATCTATTTAGTAATTTTACTATCTGTACGGTTATTATGACTAAGAAAATCAGGATATATAAACTATTGATTAATACTACAAAAGATAATAGACCATTATCTACAAATTTATAAGACCAAGTTGCATTTGATAATTTGATCCAAGAGATATCCACGCAATCCATTTAATAAACACCAATAAGCCTTATTCTTAATACTCAGCACTTTATCGTAATGTATATTCAGGGGTCAAGTTTATAAAAAACAGATGTTACTAAATACGAGAAAGAAACATAATCATGCTTCTATACATCATGATGTTCAGGCATCAGGTTTCATGAATAGCGTCAGGTTCCATGAATAATATATATCTAATCTTCACATCAATAAAAGATATAAATTGACAACCATATAATCTCTGTTGGGGTTATCTTATCACCTCCTAAATTATGTTTATCTTGTCACCTCCCAAATTATGTGCACCCATAAATATCATCAATTAACCCGTTAATTTAACCATGACGTAACCATAAAAACCCATAAGGTGACTCTAGCAACAAAATCAACTGATGTGACAATGAATAATATTACCCCTTACTTTGTTTAGTTAAAATAATATTATTTGTGCATTAGCCCACCATCACCTTATCCTTCTACAATTAGCACAAATGTACCCCATAACCTAAAAATTCGAGTCCCATCTTTAAGTATATGAATTTGATAATAAAAACAATAATCACGATTTAATCAAGCTTTTTAGGCCCAATTAATAAACAAACCTTTTAGGCCCAATTAATCCTCCATGAACCTGTATATCAAAACACATATAATTGCTCCACTATGTGAAGCGAGCTGGAAGTAGATCTCAGGTCAAATTTCAAAACCTTTCTTAATCACATATAATTGCTCCGCTTTGCGAGTTGGAGATAGGCCAATTCTCAATATTATAAAAAATTTAATTTGTCCTACTGACAAATTATATTATTGCGGGCAATTATCCGAAAGTTATAATTATATAGAGAACTTATCGTAGTTAAAGTCACCAACTTTGTGTTTATACACAACTGGTTCTCACGTCTTTCACTCAAGAACTCGATGTCCCTCTTTCCCACAGAAGGCGCCACTTGATGCGACCAAAAAGTTTGGTTCACCAAGAAAAGAAAGTACGGACCTAGAATACATGTTCGACGACCTGATAGACCTCTAGAAAGCTCTTGGCAACTTGATCAGCCTACAAAATGAAACCCAAGCCGGATAGCCCCGCCATAGGCCCTCTGATGCTTAAGTTAGTCCTTTTTTAATACTTATACGCGAGAGCTCAAAATGTAGGATAATAAATCCACCTAGAAAAGAAGTGAGGCATGTGTCCTCTTTGTATAATAAGAGACGTGTTCCAATCTAGGGTTCTCGTATCCTGTATAAGAGCTTGTCTCTCCTAAAGAAAAGCTCGCCTCTCTATTTCCCCAATTCATAAACTTCATGATCTATGATAATTAAAGTTGAAAGAATTATTCCACATAAAATTGCGAGTTCTATGTTCCATGAGAATTGAAGTTATAAGAAATGGGGAAAATTGTCAAATAGTCCTTCAAGTGGAGATACATTTTCCAATTAGTCCTACATCCGATTTTAAGTCAAATAGTGCCTACTTTTTGCCAAATAGTCCAAAATTATGATATGAATACCACAATACCCTTACTATTAAAAAACCAATAATAATAATAGTAGTAGTAGTAGTAGTAATAATTATTATTATTATTATAATAATAATAATATTTAATTGAGACAGCAGGTGGCTGCCGCCGGCCGCCGGCCTGAAAATTTTCTGACTGCCGAAATTTTTTTACGGTCACCGATTTTTTCCCCGATCATCTGAAAATATTTTCCGGCCACTGGAAAATTTTTCGACTGCCGGAACTTATTTTCGGCATTTTTTTTTTCGTTCAGATTTTTTTTTACTATATGTCTGAATTTCTTACTACATGTCCATGGAGTCAGTGTAGTTAGTTTTTTTTCAACACCAATAATTTCTTACTATATGTCCAAATATTTCTTACTTAATGTCCAAAAGTATTTTCGATCACCGAAAACATTTCTTACTATATGTCCGAATTTCTTACTATATGTACAAAAATAATTCCGGTCATCGAAAGTATTTCTTATTATATGTCCAAATTTCTTACTATATGTAACAGATTTTTTATTTAATGTCCAAAAATTCATACTTGATGACAAAAAGTATTTTATTTGATTGAAAAAATTTCTTGCTTTAATGTGCAAATGTTTTTATGTATTTCTTACTTATTACACACTTCTTTTCGCCAAAAAAAAGACAAAAATTCTTGCTTAATAGCAAATTATTATTATGTATTTCTTATTTAATATAACTATATATTATTTTATAGTGAAATTTTGAACTTTATGTTCGAAAAGGTAATACAGTTTCTTACTTTATATCCTATAAAGTAAGAAAGTTTGTTATTTTATATTCAAAAAAGTAAGAAAAAATCTTATTTTATAGTGAAATTTCTTACTTTATTTCCTAAAATAAAGACATTCTTGATTTATGTTAAAAAAAAAAGTAAAAATCCTACTTTATAGTGAAAATTTCATATTTTATGTATGGGAAAGTAAGAAAATTTCTTACTAAGAATTTCTTACCAAAAAAAAAAATTGGGGAAAAAAACCTCGCTGGAAGATTTACCGGCGGTGGTCGCCGGAAAAATCTCCGGC
>BMAC01000200.1:499072-509833 GCA_014905375.1 Phtheirospermum japonicum
ATGAGGGCATTGCATGGTTTAAGTGTGGGGTGGGTAGGTGGTTAGGGTCCGAGTTTTACAAAGCATGATTTGTCTTTATTAACTCGAACCTTGGCGACTGACACTTACTAATTGCGCGCATTTATATGGTTGAGTCGTTTCTGTGTCTTGTGTGAGTTTATTACATTGTTGAGCAATCACCACATGCTTAGAAGTTTGAATAGTTTACTTATCGGGTTTTTACATGTATATGCCCTCTTGTGTAAGGAGTTGAATTTTTGTGCTTCATCCAAAACCCACTATATATATATATATATATATATATATATATATATATATATATATATATATATATATATATATATATATATATATATATATATATATATATATATATATATATATATATATATATATATATATATATATACACTCCACATTTACTCGTGAAAAGATTGCAAAGCTCTAAAAACTCTTTTGATTTTGTCTTCCAGAACCCGGTGCAAACTAGTGAGTAACCTTGTGTGAATTATCGTTTTGCTTGCATTTATATGGAAATCGCATTGAGGTGGCTGGATCTTGCTCGTACATGATTGAATTTGGAAATGACCTCGAGGCACATACATCACCTTTATACCGGCCATATCCAAATATATAAGCTACTTAAATATCTCAAATTAGCCCCCTTGAGCCTATGCCCCATTTCTTGTTAGCCGAGCTCGATTTTAGCTCTTATATCTTCATAAATTGTGAGATGAGAGAGTATGTTGTTAGTTGGCTAGGAACGTGTGAGAAATCAATTATGGGTTTTGGGTTTTTAGTTTCTTATTCTTTAAAAAAAAACTCCAACACAAATCACGAAGAGTGATAAAGCGTGCGTTTTAGTGAAAAGCCTAATGTTTAAAAAGACTAAGTTTAGTAAAAAGAAGCGAATTCAAAAGGCTTCTAAGTGTTGTGAAATAAAAGTCGGAAAAGTGTGTGGGTGTACGAAAGGGTTTTGAATGAAAGTTTGGTAATTTGGGAAGGGTGAAGTGATCATAAGCTTCGAGTTCTAGAAGTTAGGGTTTCGTGTGTTATTGATCACGTTTGATAGTGTGTTAGCCACTATATCCATATATTCTATACCTTACCAAAGAGCCAACATTACAACGTGGAATAAAGACCTCTTTCGATTCTTGTTTGGTCATGTACAATGGGTGATTTTGAGTTTCTAATTTTTGAAATCTTGACAAGGTGCATGTATTCTCCGATTTGAGCGTATAAACATCCCATATAAAAAAAACACTTGAGTGGATTAAGCGAACACCCTCAAAATTCCATTCGTGAGGAAGTTATCGATTTGGTTTTCATTTGAGAAAGGGTAATACGAGCAATGATTGGCGATGACGAGTTTATGTTGATACTTTGACCATTCTAATTAAGATAAGCACGAGGATTTTTATTTTTGCATAATGTTCATTGCGTTTACATTTTTGATTCTTTTCATTGTTCGAGGACGAACAAACCAATAAGTGTGGGGTGGTTGTTTGCATGTAATTGTGGTGTTTTTGTCGTATTTTTAATTATGGTTTAGTGTTGTTTATAGTGGTCTTGAGTCGAGTTTCGTTAGGTTGTTTTATTGTTTTATTGTTTTAAACCTTATGTGTGCGACATTGGTGAGGTTTGTGTGACTCTTGAGATTTTATGTTCAAAATTCCTATTTCATAGGTGAAATAATGGGCTCGCTTGAGATTGGTCATTGTTTTAAGAGGATAAAAGTTCGATCGGAAGGACGGGTCTTGAAGTTAGAAGCACTAAAGAAGCGAAAATATGTGGCTTATGAATTAGATCTGTGTCAGGATATGCCTAGATTTGAGCCAAGGCATTGAGACCCAAGACTCGCTCCAAGACATGCTTAAATCCGCGCCACAAACTAGCTCAATAATTAAAAACCTTCTAGAATGGTTGCCAAGACGTGCCAAGCCGCGCCAAGACTCGCCAACCAGACCTTGGCGCAAGCTGCCGCACGCCAAGGCAATCCTGTGCCAACGCCCATGCTTGCCTGTGCAAGACTGCCGACACCACCTGCACAACTTACGACGCCAAGGCACGTCACACCTCGCCAGCGCTGCACGACTGCTGACAGCGCTCGCCAAGCCTTTCCCAACAGCGCTCGCAAGCTGTCGACGCCTGCCATGCACACACTCGCTAATCCAAGCCAACCAGAGCCCGCATGTCTGCCGACGCCGCCCGCAGTGCCCCGTGCACGCCTGCACACCCCATCGCCAAGCAGTGTGCCAGCGCGCGCCCGTAAGCTGCCGACACTTGCCTTGCGCCAAGACGCGCCCAGCACCCTGCTAATGCTACACGCGCCCACACGCCAATGTCGTGCCAAGCCTAGACAAGTGTCTAGCAAGGTCATTTTGGGTCAACTTTGGTCAAACATGGGAAATCCAAGCTTTTAAGGCTTATTTGACCCATTTGCCCTTAATTAAACCTAGTCTAAATAGATGTAGGATTAATTCAAGTAGGACATCTCTCATTCATAGCTCTATCAAGCTTCTTGGAGGAAATCTCCTTGAAGAACTTGGAATAAGTGGACATATTCCGGATGGCGTCTAACAAGGGAAGAGTAATGTTTATGTTGGACAATAAATCATAGAGCTTTTGAAATTTTTCGTCCTTAGTATTCTGTATCCGGGATGGATATGGCATAGGGGCCTTAGAAGTTGGTTCCCTATAGGGGTTCGAAGACTTGTGTGGGCCATTGGGAAGTTTCTTTGTCAAAGTGGGACTAACGGGAGTAGAATCGGGAGGAGTAAGAACATTCAAAATAGAAATCACCTCCTCCTCGAAAGGCGGGACAACCTTATTATCAACCACCCTTCCACTTCTAAGGGTCGTGATTGCATGAGCTTGCGAAGGTTGGCTTGGCAATTTGCCTTTCTCAATAGCTTGTTTTAGCATATTCACATCACTTGCTAATTGCCCCATTTTAGTGTTCAACCCATTTGTCGTAGCCTCGAGAGCATTGAACCTAGTATCGAACGAATCCAACTTAACAGAAAATGATTGCATTTATTGCATAAGCATTCATCGGAATAGGCGGACGATGGACCCGCATGAGGATTAACACTCGCATTTGTATTGGCATAACTAAAATTTGGATGCATGTGGTTGCTAGAATGATTCGGAAGGTTGTGATTCGGCAGACGAGAAAAAGATGGCCTAGCAAAATTGGGTCCCGTTTGATACCCTTGAACCCCACACACTTCCACATGATGCACACGGATGATCCGAGCTTGGGCTAGATAACTTAGCAATTTGAGCCTCCATAGTCGCTATTTTCTTTTCCAACTCAATCTCCCTAGGGGAAGAAGCTTCACTCACTTCATTAGCACTAGAATACATCACTCAAGAAGATTTTTGTTGAGAATTTTTGGATAAAGTGGTGAAAATCTTGTGAACCACTTGAGGAGGTTGATCCTTCATATTTCCCCCCGCCGACGTGTCCACCATATTTTGGAAATATGGGTTCAACGCCTCATAGAAAGCTTGGAATAATAGTTCCTTTGCCATACAGTGTTGTAGATAACTCGCGAGAGAATCTTGGAAACAAGCCCAAGCTGAGTGAAATGGCTCGTTTTTCATTTGTTTTAACAAGATAATCTTGATCCTCAACTCGATTGTCTTTTCATCGGAATAATGATGATCTAAAAATATCACCGAAAGCTCGTCCCATCTATGAATTGAGTTGGAAGGAATACTCATGAACCATGACAACGTCTTATATTGAAGAGCATACGAGAAACATCGGAGTTGGAGATGCTCTAAACTCATGATGTTCGGACGATGAAAACTCAAGACTTGCCACCAGAATTGTCGAAGGAATTGGAGAGGATCCTCTTTAGCAAACCCATGAAATATCAGAAGCCTAGAAAAATCGAGCGATCGTATATCAATAGCCATAACCTCTGGACGAAGGGATATGCAAGATGAAATAGTCGTCCCTACAAAGGCTTTGCTAAACTCTCTCATGGCGAAAGAAACAACAAAGTACAATCAAATAAACCTAAGGTACAACTATGCATGCATGATCATAAAATCTAAATAATGCGAATCTATGAAAATCGAAAGTACCATTGGAAAGAGCAATGAAAGTTGACGTGAAAGATAAAATCTTTTTGAAAAATAACTAAAAACGAGGAGTAGATTTAGGAATCAAAATTAGACCATGCACGAAAATAAAAACCAAAATAAAGCATAATAAATACTTAAAATAAACACAAAAGGACCCAATCTATGATCAAGGTGTGTCAGTCACCTAGATTCCATAAACCAAATCATAAATCTAACAACAAATCTAAGAGCTAAGACAAAATGCATAAATTGAAGAACATGGAAGAAATTAAGAAAAGCTTACTTGAATTAAGAAACATAAGCACAAACTTGATGAAATTACAATCCAAGTTAAATCTAAGTGATGGCTTGAATTCTTCTTGAGTTAACAAACTCAAGGAAAAGCTTGAAAATAAAATCTAAAAGTTAGAGAAGATTTAGCCCCCAAATTCATGCATGAGTTGGGAGAATGAGAGATGTCCTACTTGAATTCATCTTACATCTATTTATACTAGGTTTAATTAAGGGCAAATAGGTCAAATAAGCCTTAAAAGTTTGGATTTCCCGTGTTTGACCAAATTTGACCCGAAATGACCTTGCTATCCACTTGGCTAGGCTTGGCGCGGCATTGGCGTGCGGGCGCGCGCTGCTCAGCATTGGCAGGGTGTTGGGAGCGTCTTGGCGCAGGGCAAGTGTTGGTAGCTTGCGGGCACGCGCGCGCTGCTTGGTGCTGGGGCGCTGCGGGCGGCGTCGGCAGCTTGCGGGAGCTGGCGGGCGAGGCTTGGCGAGCGCTGTCAGCAGTCGTGCAGCGCTGGCGAGGTGTGACGTGCCTTGGCGTCGTAAGTTGTGCAGGCGGCTTCGGCAGTCTTGCGCAGGCAGGCGTGGGCGTGGGCGCAGTCTTGCCTTGGCATGCGGTAGCTTGCACCAAGGTCCGATTGGCGAGTCTTGGCACAGCTCGACACGTCTTGGCGACCATTCTAGAAGGTTTTTGAGTTTTGGAGCTAGTTCGTAGCACGGATTTAAGCACGTCTCTGCGCGGATCTTGGGTTTCAATGCCATGGCTCGAATCTAGGCGTATCTTGGCACAGATTTATTTCATTAAGTCACCTATTTTCGTTTCTTTAGTGCTTCTAACTTCAAGACGTGTCCTTCCAATCGAACTTTTATCTTCTTAAAACAACGACCAATGTCAAGTGATCCCATTCTTTCACCTACGAAATAGGAATTATAAAAACTCAAGAGTCACACAAACCTCACCAACGACGCACACATAATTTCCAAAATAATAAAACAAAAAAATAATCTAATAACCTAACGAAACTCGACTCAAGACCACTATAAACAACACTAAACCCTAATTAAAAACACGAGAAAAATACCATAATTACATGCAAAATACTGGGCCGGTCTGGATGGGGCGGGTTGGGCTGGGTGTGCAGTCTGGGTTAGGGCAGAGTGGGCTGGGGAGTTGGAGGAAGTGGGCTGGTCTAGAGGGTTAGGTAAAAAAGCATTAAGAGAAGTGGGCTGGGTTTAAGGGGGTGAGAGGCAGGCCCTGGAGTCAGAGTTAGGGAGGGCCAAAAAGGAGATTTGAGGGTCGGGTGCGGGCTGGTTTTGGGAGTGAAAAATAGACTCGGATTTAAGGGAGAATGAAAACTTACTTGGCTGTAAATTGGTGTTCTTCACGAAGCATTGTTCCTCACGATGATGACAAAAAGAGCAAATTGACGGTAATTTCTCAAACTTAACATCAAGTTCAACTCGATCAACACCACAGCGGACGACAATTTTCCGGGGTAGGGGATTTTCCAAGTTTAGTCCAACGCAACACAGGCAAAATCACCACGTATTTTGTTTAAAGTCGGGCCGTCCGGTTTTAAGAAAACACCCACCAAACTTGAAACCATTTTCAACGTTCCCAAATTAAACCATTCAATTGGGAGATTAAGGATCTGTATCCATACAGGAATGATTGGAGGTTCACTTTTAAAATCAAATTTTTGCTCCCATTCAAAAACATGCATCGGAATCTTTCCAATCAATAATTCCCTTCGCAACCACAACTCTGCACACATCCATTCATCACGAAAATAGATCACAACATGCCGAGCATTAATGTGGATCATTTTGCACCCAATGAAGCCCATTTTGGAGAGATTCGAGCGAAGTACCTGATATGTTGGTTTTCCGAAGGAGAATTTTCCAACGATAGCGTGTTTGAAATCGACCGAAGCTCGTGAATGCACCGATAGAGTGAAGATGGCCTCCGGAGTATCGAGGGTCCTATCGACGGTGCCGCGGGATGCAGAGAAGCTCGAGTGGCCCGGTGAGGTTGCTTCCGGATATGATTTCGCTAGGACGTTATTATTCGGGGTTGTCTGGGCTATCGGGCTGAAGGTCAGTCCTTGAACACCAGGTGAAGGCTGGGAAGGAATTGGGATAGGGTTTTGGGTTTTTTAAGAGTCCCCGGGGACTGGTGGCGAGGGTCGTGACACGGTCGGATGAATTTCGACAACCCGAGCAACGGCGACAACTGCAGCCATTTCTCTCTCCTCGATAGAAAGTTGAGAAAAAATGGAGGAATTGCTAGGAGCCAAAAATGGATGAGGGGAAACTCCATTAACATCAATTAAAGCCTTCTGAGTGTCTAATTTTATGGGATTAGCATCGATTTGTGGCGTAACTGCAAATCCCCCTTCTTCGAGCAAAAGGGGATCTCCGACATTGATTGTCGAATTGGGCAGAATTGGGGCTCTTATCTTACAATTGATGCTTGAAGTAGATTTTCCATCCACTGTGTGAGCATGGTGCACAGCCAATTTGGCCGGAGGGACGCCGACCGGCATTTTTCCATTAATGCCCAAAAGGGGATCGACGCCCGTTTTTGAAGAAAATCATCTCCTGCCAGAATTAGGTGCGGTTTTTTCGAAATTGGATGTGAGGGTAGGAAGGTTGAGTCTTGAAGGATTAGGTGCAGCTGAAATTGGCTCGCTGGACACCGGCTGGAAGATAACAGGGTTGGCATAATTTTTGGGGCTACTGCGAGAAATAAGCGGAAATTGCTCGTGGCGAGGAGGATGGAATTTTCATGTTTTATTATTAATACTTGTTTCCCTCAGCAATTGATCACCAAACTTCTGATGGGGTCACCATTGTCTCTTGCGGGGAAGCTGAGATCTGGTGATGTAGAGCTTTATTTTGCTGTTAACTTCATAAGATAGGTTAAATCTTCTAATTGTACTCAATTTCATAACTAATAAATATTCTCATATTAGAATTCTTAACTTCCATAATTTCATAATAATCATAAAACCTTATTATTTCCATATTTTTTATCTGTCGGGGCCCCATAACTATATAGAATCACATTATTATATACGTCGGAACCTATAACCTTCTACTCCTTTCGTTACGTTATACCCAAAGTCTTTGGTTCTTTTATTTTAATTAATTTAAACTGCCTCATCTTATATTTGGTTTCTAGATAATGTAGATATTTAGATATTCATATTACTTAGTAAGATAATAATTTAGTTATTTGAGAGACAACCTTGCTCATCAACTATGTTTCAAAAATTCATGCACTTAATGTGACAAGAAAACATAGGCAAACAATATATTGAAAAACTTTCATTTGATAGGTCTTTAAAAAATACGATGTCATCTCTTTAATTAATTACTAGAAGAGTTATTAATAAACCTTATACTACAAGAAATTGACAAGTTTCAAGGCCAATATAATATATATTAGATCCTAACTAATTATCTTTTTAATTTTATAAATTAATTTCTCAAATATAAATAGAAAAGGGTAAAAGTAATTTTAATATGGAAACTGACACATTGAGCCACTTAATTGGTATAAATTATCCAATCTACGGAGTTGTATGTATTTTAAATTTTCTTTAAAAAAATAAAAAAATAAAAATAATTCAGTTCTTGTAAAAGGAAAATCATAAGGAGAAGACATAAAAGAGAAACGAAGGAGACTGTACAAATTAGGGTTCTCTAATTCATCAAAAAATCCTTTTATATAGGGTATCAATTACATGTTTCCATAATACATAAAGATAACAAATACTTAAATTGTCCTTCATCGGTTACTTATTGACGAAGGCACACTAATTATGTTTTTCCTTAAACACTCCCCCTTGTGCCAAGTCAAAGAGTGAAATGGTATTTCATTGTTGACTCGTTAAAACCTTGCCAAGTAACAAAACCCAATGGAAAAAATAAAACTTGATCTAAGGCAAAAGAGTACAATAACCTATGTTGAGACTCCCCCTAAAGTCTACACCTCTCTCTGATATGTACATCTATCAAGAGAACTTTGAAAATCTCCACTACCTCAATTTACTTGACTCTTGAGAAAGTGCATAGTTGTTGGTTGTAGAAGACTTGTGGTGATATTACTCGTATTATCACATTTTCTTCAGTGATAGAGTTCAAGCCACTATTATCAGATATATGAATGATCATAACATTTATCGTAGATACTCACGAACTACTACATGTATGATATTGATCTCTTCACATGGATTGAATGAGTAACCAACATAAACGATGCTATTTGGTATTTAATAGTAGGAAGTAAACTCAACATTTACTTTAGGGGTTACAAGACCATCTGCAGCCCCAATTATATTTATGAATGGGGAAACTCGCATCAATAGTTTTTTTTAGGTATCAAAATACATTTTGATTCCATTCTAGTGACATTTTGCTTTCTTGAGTTAAATCAAGATAAAAATTTTGAGAAATTAATATTTGGTCAAGTGTAGTAGTAATGGTACAATAATGCGCATATTGTACATGGGTAGGGAGTTTCAGCTCCCACCAGTTCTTCGTCATTCCGCTGACGAAATTGATATTTCCTTATATCTTCACTTTGACCAATCATAGGAGTGCTAACATATTGCACTTATCCATATTTAATTGCCTGATCATCTTTTGGATATATGCAAACTGTAGAATTTAGTATTCCACAAACTTAGTTTTAGTTTAAAGCCTTAACATGACCGAGTTTTCCCATGGTTCATTATCTCAAATTAAAATTTCAAATAACTAGCGATATCTCTTATTTCATTAAGAGTGAATATTATGTTCCTTTCATCGATATATACAATTATAATCGCAAATTTAAAACTTATTCTCTTTATAAATATGCAAGGACGTAGATTGTCTTTTCCTAATCAAGTAGTCACTTAGACGGTTATACCACATCCGTCTGGATTATTTCAATTCATAAAGTGAGTGTTTTAATTTAATTGTAAATGCACTCCGTGGCTTAGAGTCACTTGCCTTGGAAATGAAAGACTAGCAAGCACTTTCATATGTATCTCTAAATCACGATCCCCATAAAGATATGATGTAACCACAAGTATAAGCTGCATTCTCAGTTCTTTGGAGTTATAACATCTATTATGGGAGAGTACATATCCCGATAGTCAATTTCAGGATGTTTTGATAAACTTTGTGCTTCAAGTATAGATTTGCATCTCATGACTTTATTTTTCTCATTTCACTTTCTGACAAAACTTTGTTTATGTCATACAGGCTTTACATTTGGTGAGGTTAGCACTACCAAACCAAATACCTGCCTTGTTGTCAGTGAATTTAGTTCTACATGGATTGATTCTTTACATTTAGGCCAATTTGTTCTATATTGATATTTCAATAGAGTGTGGTTCGATACTATGGTGCTCTATGATTCCTTGAGTAACAATGTATATATCATCAACGTGTGTAGAATATCTTTCCATCAACTCATATAAACTCATATTGTACATTGAGATTTCTTTATTCTATGGAATCATATTAAACATCGGAGCGTCCTCCAATAATGATTCATGGACATAAGTATAATCAGAGATAATCTCATAAGAGTCATTATCTTCATTGATGATTAATTAAATTTGTGCCATACATGCCCTCTTATTCCTTGAGCGAGTATTAATCGAACCAAGTGACCTCCCCCGGTTCCTTTTTGGGAGTCACGACCTCAATCACACCTCCATTAAGTATGGTTGCAATGTCTTAATTTGCGAATTGTGCCCTTTTGGGGGACTTTTAACCTTGCAGACAGATTTTCAGTTGGTATATATATGATCTCGTCACTTTAGAAATTGAGTCTTCTATACTTTGAAGATCAATTGTTCACTTTACTTTTCTTTCACGTTACATTGTGAAATGCGGGGATCATAATGAGACATAGTATGAAACTATTCCTGTCGTTCCATTAGAAAATACTTTTTTTTATCTCCCCCTAACGACAGGAAGACTGTCTCATTAGAGTGACAAATTCGCAAATTTAGCGATAAGGAGATCGTCTGTCAAAGGTTTCAAATAGCGGATGACTATTAGAGATTTATATCCAATATAAATACTTAATCGTCTTTAGAAACCCATATGAATGCACTGTGGGGTGCAATAGACACATATACTGCTTAATCAAATATGCGTAGATATGAATTATCAGGCTTATATCCAGTTACCAACTGGTACGCAAAATATCTGGTTAGTAGGGGTTCATAAACGAATAAGTAAGAGTTGCGTGCAATATTGCATAAACCTGTGCAAAGACAAATGAGTGCGCATAAATATTGTCTTAGTCACCATCTATATTCTTTTCGAATATGTTAATAAAAATTCGCTAAACAAATATAATTTTATTTTGTGAATATTTAA
>BMAC01000200.1:523478-565171 GCA_014905375.1 Phtheirospermum japonicum
TATATATATATATATATATATATATATATATATATAATTTTAATTTATTTATCGGGTTCATCAACTGACTCGATGACTTGATGTTTAACTCGATTGCTCAGTGACTATCCCGAACAATTAACGGGCTGATTTCAAATATATTATTTATAATAAAATAGAAAAAGGGCCTTAATTAAATATGTAATACTATGCCTCATTTATTTGGTATTTATTTGTTCATTTTTGTAGTGTTTTATATATTTTTATAATATATATATATATTTTAGTTTCTAAATTTTGGAATTTCTTATCTTATAACTTAATTAAGTATATTACTTTTTGTTTTAAAATATTTTTAAATTTATTTTATTATTTATAACTTCTTGATATTTCTTATTATTTTATTATCAACTTTCAATAGATAAAAAAACTATTTAGAAATAATTTTTATATATTTATTTAATTTACTTTATAACTATCGCCAATTTACTCTTTTAATGTCTTTAAAATAAATATTTAGAAATTAATTATAAATTTATCATATTTATTATATTATATTATATTATATTATAATATTTCTATTTTTTATTTTATTTTGTAAATTATTCAGAATCATTTGGAATTAAAACACATATGTCGTATTTATTTAACTGAATTCATATTTTTCTATGATTTATTTTATTATTTATATAATTTTAAGTGTGTTTTTATTACTTTTAGGATTTAGTAAATGATTATTCAAGATTTAAATTATTTTAATTTATTTTATAAAATCATTGTAAAATAAGATATATTTTATATTAGTTATTCGTAATTTTTTTACTTTTAAATTATTTGATAAATATTTATATATAGAATATATTTCTTATTTTCATATTTTTTGTGATTTATTTTATTATTTTATAAAATTTCTATATTTTTCTTATTATTAAATAGTTATTTAGAATTGATAATATCTTAATCCAATTTTAAAATATTTTAGGATTTATCTTGGATTATTTTATAATAAATATGATTTTTGTAATTTTTTTAATTTTAATTTAATTAATATATATTTATAATTTAAATACAAGTCTTTGTATTTATTTAGTTAATTTTATAATATTTTTCAAATTATATTACAAGTATTATATTTTTATTGGTTAAAAGTTGATTTGGTAATTGTATAATTATACTGATATAAATTATTCCTAAAATAAAAAATACAACGAATTGAGTCTAAAGTACAACTAGATTACTCAGTTGTACACAAACAAATTGATGTGATTAAATTATGACTATTGGTAAAACTTTGAGGTACCTGTTGACAAACAAGTACATAGGTACCGATAATTAGAAGAGCCTAATAAAGTTATTTATAAGATCTTCTCTCTGTCTTTAAATACAAAGGCTAAACAAGGGAATACATGCAGTGATTTGTAATAACGTGAGTAATATGATTGTTCGTGACTAACTAAAGGGAAAACTTGAAATTATTAGCATGTGATGATAACAAATTAAATTGTAATTAGACTTATAATGTAGTCTAACAACAAAAAGTTGTTTCATAATATATAAATATGTAGTTATTTACATTTGATTTATTTTAGGGCGCGGATATACGCAACCCATCTATTTATGAGTTCAACCTAAATAATTTTCTCCAACCCTTTACCACCACTCCAACTTTGCCATTAGCATCGCCCATCACACCGTCACCGTCACCGCCATCGTCGAACAGGAAGAAGAAAAAAAATAATGATAGGTGGTGAAAGGCAAGTGACGGATCTAGGCGGCATAGGTTAAGAAACAAATTCAAAATAAGGGTGTTCGTCTCTGGTTTCTTGAATAGAACTCATGTGTTCGAACTTTTTGATCAAACAATACAACGTTGTTCGAAAAAAATAATTGAACAACCCTTTTTTAGCCTAAAGGGAGCGTTCATATCAATTTTTTGAACATATATTTTATGTAGAGATCAATTTCTTAAATATGTGTTTTGTATTCGAATCGATTATTTGATATATTTTGTATTCGAAAACCTGATTCGAATGATATTTTTTCAAGGCGTTTTTTTTTCCTTTTATCTTTTTTCAATGGCACGGCTTCCATGGCGGCGGCGGCGGCGTATTTCTGTGCGCATAGTTTTTATATTCTTCAATAACCGGTGGTCATGGTGGTGGTGGCGGTGATGGACGACGGCTGGAGTGGTGGTAGAGTTGAATGAAATGGAGTATTTATGGGTGTAGGGTTTAAGAGTAATATTGATACTTTTGTGATAATATTTTTTAGTGGGGTGCGTATATCCGCGCCGTTTAATTTAAATTTACTTATATTGACCAATAATCGTGACTTGAGTATTTTAAGTTATTATATTACATTAATAAATTAATAATATTATACTTACATTGAATAAATTACACCATCCATTTCAATTTGCTCCGTGAATCGTAATGGTTAACCACTAGTTATTTTATAAATAAACAAAGTGAATTAGTTCAAGGCTTGAAAGTAATTTTACTCATGACACAAGTCTTAGTTCGAGTCGCCAGGGAGGAGTTAGGGAGATCCTTTTTCTTTATTTCTATTCCAAACCTTTATTAATATTCTTCTCTCTAAAAGTGTCGTAACACCCGATATTAAATGATGATTATACAAAATCAATCTTTTTATAATGTTACCAAATATTAATAACATTTCTTATGTACATACGTTATTTAATTCATTTTTAATTTATATAACATTAGCATCTATATTAATACTTTTATTTGTAGTTATAAAATTCTAATTAACTATAAAATTTGTTTTGATTACATATACTATATACAAATTGCTAAATTTAACAATAATTAATACTTTTGTAATTAACATATTGTTTATTTCTATTCATATGATATATATTTGCTTCTAAGTAATTTATTTCTTATTTCAGAAATTTAATAATTATTAAAATTTTACAAAAATATATTTTTATTTTTATTTATTAAAATGCTATTATTCATCAAATATCAAGGATAAGTACAATACGTTCAAGGATAAGTACAATACGTTCAAGACAAAATATGTGTTTTTGAATGTGTACGAAAAACGAAAGTATTTTTTTAATATCCTTATATTTTTTAATTATTCGAACATATGGGTAGGGTATTCATGGATTGGTATAACATGTTTAGAAAGTGTACGTTAAACCAAACCAACACTACAGTCGAATGAAATCAGAACCAAACTAACAAAGAAAGAAACGAGATTATTACGGGATGACTTTGGTTGCTTAAAATTAATTTAATTTCGCTTTGAACCAACATTATTTAATTATTAAACTAGTATTAATATAAAAATAAATTGTTTACTTTTCTAACATGACATCATTAAAATAGTTTACAATGCACTCCTTTCATCACATTCTATCTATCACATTTATATTACCAAAAATAATTAATATTTTTTATATTATTAATAATAATTAAATTTAATTTTACTAATATTACATCTCATATTATTATTAATTCATCTTTTTCAAAAAAACAAAA
The DNA here is from genome assembly GCA_014905375.1 of Phtheirospermum japonicum. NCBI lineage: Eukaryota > Viridiplantae > Streptophyta > Magnoliopsida > Lamiales > Orobanchaceae > Phtheirospermum > Phtheirospermum japonicum. Next base: position 526,967 of record BMAC01000200.1, read on the forward strand.
TTTAATATCTATATATTAATTATCATTCTTCATATATGTGAAATAGTAAATCAGTTCAGCAAATCCATCATCTGATTTCGAATTATCGTTCGCCACGTGTACCTCATTAGTGGCGATTTGGATAAGCTACGGTCGACCGCTTCGCATGTAGCTTGGTGCCTCTTTTTTTAATTTGAGTCCAGAAGGGTTTTAAAAACATGCGCTGAGGGGCGCGTGCATTTGTGTGATGCCCAAAACTTGGGAGACATAATATAATGTCTCTCGCACGTGCTGCTCGGCTACTTTGATTTGCGGTGGAGATTTCATCATGGATCAAATGTAATACTCCACCCGTCCGTTCTACATGTCCCGTTTTGTACGTCGAAACTTAACATTTTCATTTTCCTTCTAATATTTATATTTTACTTTTTCAATTTTCAACGTACAAAGTTTATGAATTATGACAGTACTATTAATATTGTAGATTTGTTCTATTTTGGCCTTTGTTGATTTTTCATTAATATTAGTTTGCGGGTTTTGTATTTTCGAGAACCATAATAAAGTGGTGGTATTAACATGTTAAATGGAATTCAAATTCATTCTTCCCAAGTCCAGACTTGAATGGCTAAATAATTATAACGCAGAATCAATCTAATTAATTATTATGTTAAATTTATCATACTATTAGTTTTGTGATAATTTGTTGACACAACTTACGGGCTTGTTTGGTTTAGATTGAGAATTCTAAATCTCAATTCTCGTTTGTTTTATAACTCAAATTTTCAACTCACAACCAATAATTTCTTACACCTTACCTCACACTCAATTATTTTATCACATCATCATTATATTAAAAAAATTAAATATTACTAAATACAATATAATAATACATTATCATCCACTTTTCACACATGATTTGACATCAAATACAATATAAAAATACATTATCATCCACTTTCCAGGCATGATTTGACATCTATAGTAAGAAGTAAAGGATTCTGAATCATATAAAAGATTCTTATTATTTACAAAATTCTCAATAATCAAAATTGTGAATACCAGAATTCAGGTCACCAATATTTGTTAATTTATACATCATCATTAAATTAATTTTGAATATTCTAAAACAAAATCATCTGAAGATTCGTTTTTCTTTTCTGAAGCAAGTCACCAAAAATTAAAGTTGCAGATAGTTTTGCAACATTCCAATAATTAAAATTGTCGGAGAATTACTCGATTTGTCAGTTTTTATGATTACTTGTAGTATTATTCTTACAAAAATATAACTAAAAAAATGTTAACGCTCTTGCTGAGATGATAGATACTATTTGAACTATAATTAAGACTTGTGGGAGGAGGGAAACCATACTTTTCCAACATATATATTACTATTTGATAAAACCAATACGATTGGTCCTTCAAGAATAGGGTACTAATTTCAAATAAGAGATCAACGATCTGAGTAGCTTCAAATTATGCCGCAACGAACTGATTGATCTCCAAGAGCCTCCTGGCGACCTGATCGATCCTGCAAAACAACACCCCAGACAAGGCGGTGGACGGCTCCGACGAATATCCTCTGATACTTAAGTTAGAAAGTGCGAGAGATATTTCGAGAGTTCAAACGTAGGATTAAATCCACTTAAAAGTGAGGCTTGAACCCCTTTATATAAACAAGAGAAGTATTCCCCAAGTTAGGGTTATCTTCTCCCACTATAATTCCATAAATACCATAACCGACTTAAAATTAAGATTTCTCTTGTATGCTAAATTCCCATAAATAATAGATCTCTAGCTTAAATTATCAGAATAGGCCTGGACCTGTGATTCTTTTTAATATAGTTCGCCGAAACCCCACAATACCATTCATGTTAGCCCGTTTGGGTCCAATAATTATAAAGTTCAACACCCAACTCCGAGCTGGTTAAACCATAAGAAGTTGCTACCCTATATGAGAGTTAGCCACTCCCATATTACAGGTCGCTACTCTATATAACAGCTCACCCACCTCTTAGAGAAATGAGGTCGCTTACCATAAATACCGGCATATAACTTGCATGAATATTTAGTGTCGTATCACTATTATTACTAATATTATTATTTAGTTATGTCCATTTTTTTTCACGTGAGGACGTGTTTTATTGACAGGTTAAGAGGTATTTCGTTTTGTTCTATAATCTCTTAGTAAATGAAGTTTTATTTAAATAATAAGTACTCCATCCGTTGGCAAACACTTGTGTTAGGCTAGATTGACGGGTCATGACCCGATACTATAATGTATTATTTTTGTACTATAATATATTGATTTTTTACTCGAAAGTATTGATTTTCCATAAATATCCGACCCGTGCTATATGGTGTATTAATTTTTATACTATGATATTTTGGTATTATGATGTATTGATTTTTCAATATAATATTAGTTCGACCTAACAAGAGTGTTGCACTTTTTTTTTTAAATTACAACAGATAAAACGTGAAAAATATTGTCTCATTCTAATTTATTATTTCACACTTTTAATTATTTTAAATAAATGTATTATTGTCATTTGATACCTATAATCTAACACCAATCAATTTTCTTAATGTCCGTTGAATGGTCAACTGCGAGAGATGGGGGGAATAGTGTTTTATTTTGTTTGGTATCCGTTCAAAAGATCGAATCGCATCACTGTTCAGATACAATCTAAGACCTTTTATGGAAATTGTTACAAGCTGATTTTTTAGAATTACTAATTTTTTTCTACGTTAGTTTTATTTTTGTATGTTTGATAGAACGATGAATTTTATTTATCAGATCTTATTGTTTTAATTGGATTTTCGATAATATTAATTTATATTATATAAATATATTTCTTTCTGTAATAATTTTTCTATTCGTACTATGAGGTAGAAGTTACGACTTCGCCTAGTATTTTCTCAAATAACGAATTTCTTAGCAGGAAATTAGTTTTATAGTCGTCAATATTATTGTCCGCAACTTTTATTCGGTATCGTTCAAAACATAAGAAATGCATCAATAGTTGATTGATACTCACTCCTTAGTGCATTTAAAGTTTAAATCACCATATCAATAATATAAGGAAGTCAGATGATGTTTTAAATTTGGATTTCACTCTTGGATTACTCGATCGAGCTTACCAAACAAGTTTGCGGTGTTTTATCTATTCGGCGCCCGTGAATTTCACATTTACAATCTATTTTAATATTTGTGCTCTAACATGTACGACATAATCTATCTATCTATCTATCTATATATATATATATATATATATATATATATAAAGGCTAGCGTTTCTAAAAATATATCTCAAAATTTTTCCTCTCATTTTACTTACTATTTGTAGTATACATATTTATTATTTGTATAATTATTTATGTAAATATTTTTTGGGAGATTATGATATATGTAAAAAAAAAATTTAAATATACAGAAAGATTATGTATAATAATAAATAAAATCTGAGAAAAATAAAAATAATATAAATTATTTTGAAGAAAATATAAAATATAAAAAAATATTTAAAATAAATATATGAATATATGTAAATAATTAACTCAAAAAAATCATAAGTAGGTTCTATAGAATTATTAAATAAATATAAAAATAAAAAAATCGAAAAAAAATAAAAATAAAAAATAATAATAGCAATTACAAAAATATTATGTGTGTGTGTATAAGAAACCTGAAAAATAAAATATAAATATAATATATATTATATATAAATAAATCTAAATAATTAGTTTATAAATCTGCAAAACCCGAAAAATTTGCTAATATTATAAATTATAAATATTTATTTAATAAATACAAAAAAAATAGAAAACAAACTAAAAAGTTGATAATATTATAAAACTAAATATGAATTCATAGCTATAAAAAAAGTAACATTAAATTATAGAAAATTATTAATTGAATATAAAAATAAAAACGATTAAAAATTACAAGAAATATAATATGATGAAAAAAAATGGGAAAAATTAAAATGAATAACAAAAATATAAATTTATAATTTGATTTTAAAAGTTATTTAATAATTTTGTTAACTAAAAAAAAATGATAGTGTGAGTACAACTAGAAAATTGATGCAAAGAAGACAAAAAAAAAATTATAATCGATAACAAGAACTCGTCTTTTCTTCCATAATTTTATTTGTTGACCAGACCACGTTATACAAGGACAAACCTAATAGCGTCGCATCTTTGAATTTTCTATATGTGACTCGAGTGAAACTCGGATGACCCAAACCTTGACCTTAAACGTGTCTAGAATTGACAATGACACTTTTTTTTTCGTTTTCTAAAAAAAAAAAAAAAAATTAAAAAATTATATTATGAACATAAGTGAGAGGTATATAACTTTATATAATTATTTGATTAAAATTTGAAATCAAAACTATATGTGGGCAGAACAAAAAAATAATTATATAATCGCATAATATAAAGAATTCAATACATTATTTTAAAAATTTTAACTAAATAATTATTTATGAACGTTTATATATTAGTAATTTGTGATTAATTACTATGACTTTAAGTATTTAAAGTTAGAAATTCACACATAAATAATTTATTACTCTTGGTTATATAATTACTTTCGTATAAACTGAAATCTATATATAAATTTTAATTTATTATCGGATTCATCAACTGACTTTATGAATTGGTGGTTAATTACTCAGTAGGCATCTCGAGTCAATTACTGAGCTGATTTAAAAATAATAACTATAGTAAAATTGAATACAAAGGCCCTCGATTAAAATTTCAATACGACATCTCATTTATTTGATTTTCTTTTTTCATTTTTGTAGTATTTTTTATATTTTTACAATATTTATATTTTTTATTTTCTAAATTTAGGAAATGATATTTTATAATATAACATTAATTAAGTATATTACTTTATGTTTTAAAATATTTTAAGATTTATTTTATTATATTTTATAACTTCTGATCTTTGTTATTGTTTTATTATCAACTTTCAATAGATAGATTTATCTAATTTACTTTATCACTATCGCCAATTTATTCTTTCAATGTCTTTAAAATAAATATTTATAAATTAATGATAATTTTATTATATCTTTATTTGATTTCAATATAATTTCATATTTATATTATTATATTATATTATAATATTTTTATATTTATTTTGTTTTATTTTAGAAATTATTAAGAATCATTTAAAATTAAAACATATATGTTATATTTATTTAACTAAATTCATATTTTTCTGATTATTTTATTATTTATAGAATTTTAAGTATATTTTGTTACTTTTAGGATTTAGTAAATGATTATTTAGGATTTAAATTATTTTTAATTTATTCTATATAATTATGTGAAATAAGATTTATTTTATATTATTTAGACTTTTACTATCTTCATGATTTTTTTAAAATTATTTGATAAGTATTTATATATAAAATATATTGTATATATATAACAAATTTCATATTCTTTTATGACTTATTTTGTTATTTTATAATATTTTTTTTATTTTTTAATTCTTAAATTATTATTTAGAATACATAATACTTTAATCCAATTTTGAAATAGTTTAGGATTTATTTTATATTATTTATAATATATATGATTTTATGATTTTTTTAATTTTAATTTAATTAATATATGTTTATAATTTAAATACATTTTTTTGTATTTATTTAGTTGGTTTAAAAAAAATTCAAACTTATAATATAAGTATTATATTTTTATTGGATAAAGTTTTATTTAATAATTGTATAATTATGTTGATATAAATTATATTTAAAATAAAACGTACAACAAAGTACGACTAAAGTACAACAAGATTATGCATTATGACAGAATCTAATGATAAACTTTCGTGTACATGTTGACAAACAAGTACAATGGATACCGATAATTAAAAAAGCCTAAATTTAGTATAAGATCTTCACTTTGTCTTTGATACAAAGACTAAACAAGGAGATCGACTCAATGATTTGTAATAAAAGTGACTGATATGATTGTTTCGCGACTAACTAAATGGGAGAGCTTGAAACTATTGTCATGTGAGTTATACTATAATTTGACGTATAATGTAATATGCAAAAATGTGTTTCATAATATATAAATACAAAGTTATTTACCTTTAATTTGTTTTAAGACGCGGATATAGGCACCTCATCCATTCATGAGTTCACCCCAATAAGGAAAAATCAACAAACCCACAAAATACTAAACACATCATCTTCTCTAGCCCTTCACCACCACTCCAACTCTGTCATTATCATCGCCCATCACACCGTTGCCACTACCGTCGAACAGGAAGAAGAAAAAACGTGATGGGTGGTAAAAGGTAAGTGATGGATATGGGCAACAGAGGGTAAGAAACAGATACAAAATAGGGGTGTTCGTCTCTGGTGTTTCGAGCATATGCCATGTGTTTGAACTTTTTGATCGAACAATACGTTGTTCGAAAAAAAGATCGAACAAGCCTTAAAGGGGGCGTTCAGATCAATTTTCGAACATGTGTTTTGTGTACGAATCAAATTTTCGCAGTTGTATTTTGTATTCTAATCGATTTTTTAAACATATATTTTGTATTCGAAAATTTTGGTTCGAATGACTTTTTTCAAGATATTTTTTTTCTTTTTCTTTCTTCAATGGCACGGCAGCGGCGACATATTTCTTTGTGCATATTTTGTTTATATTTTTCAATAGATGGCGGTCATGGCAGTGGCGACGGTGATGGGCGACGGCTGGAGTGATGGTGGAGAATTCAAGAAGATGAAGTATTTGGGGTCTAGGGTTTAAAAATAATATTGACATTTTTGTGATAACATTTTAGTTGGGTGAACTAATAAATAAAACAAGGTGCGTATATCCACTCCCTTTATTTTAAATTTGCTCGTGTTGACCAAATCGTAACTTGAATATTTTAAATTATTATATTATATTAATAAATTAATAATATTACACTTACATCGAATGAATTTACATCATTCATTTCAATTCGCTGAATTCGCACCGTACATGCACTTAGTTAAGAAAAAAAGTTCAATGCTTCAACCTCCTCCTCATTCCTAAAATGGCAACCAATATATGAAACAAATTTACTCACACATATACATAAATATACTATAACAGCACATTCCTTAAAAGATTGACATAAACTCACACACAAAAAGGCATATAGGCCCATCACTTATTAATGTTATCTTGGAAGTATCTGATGTTTTTGTCTTGGCAACAAAAGTATATATGACCATGATATGTGGTGACAGTTAAACAAGAGCACCCTCCAAATTGGGGGTGGGCCACAAGTATTTTTTTATGCCTATATATAGTTGCAAGTGGGTTAATGATTAAAAAGGATTTTTCAACTTTTGATATCCAATGTCAATAAATTAATATATCCCATATAAAAAATCAACATAGGAAAATAATATAATACTACAAGAATTGTGATGAGTAAGTTGATAAGAAATCAGTGTACAGGGTGTACTTGTCGGCAGGGGTACGAGGTTTTAATGCTTTGGGCTGTCTACTGGGCGACGTGGCCTCTTCTTCTCCTTTCGTACATAAAGTCTTCTCTTTACTTTTCTCTGTTCAGGGTATTATTTTGCTTTTTTCCCCAAAATATCCTCATCTCTTTTTTTATTTCCTGCCCCTTTGTGTGTGTACTTGGTAGTAGTGTTAAGGTTAATAACCACACGTGTTTCTGGATTTGGGCCTTACGAAAATTGCAAGTTATGACTCTCTTATGGGCTTAGATATTCAGGGTTGGTAGATGAGAAGTGATCCATGTAAGGAAGCCAATATTAAATAAATCCGGCTGTACTTTAAAAAAAATGTTTTGACGGAGATGTAATAATGTGACCGTCAGATGATTGGTCTTTTAAATATCCTAAGTAGTAGATTTCAATTTCAAAGTATTAAAAGTTGATACGCCACTAAAAATCCATACATAATATATGGATTTAATTAAATAATTAATGTAAATTTAATTCAAAATTAAATAAATAAATGAGTTTGTATTTCTTTTATATTGTATGCACTTGCTTATTTAGAAAACATATATTTATCTAATTTATCTCATATATATGGAACAACAACAACAGCAAGGACAATAATAATAAATTAGGGTTCTAATAACAATATTAATAATATGATGGAATTCATACATAATATATGATGGTATTTATGAAAAGTGACCTTATCTTTTGAAAGGAGCATTTTTTCTGAAATGTGAGCAAGCTGATTTGTAGAGTACTGACCTATAGTATGAGGATGAGTTCTCGTATAATTACCTCTTATACTTTTATGTGTTGGGCGCTAGCTGTTAAACTCGATTATGGGCTTTATAAATGTCAGGCCCGAATGAGTTCATATGGATGGTCTTATGAGGTCCCGACGAACTACATGGAAAGAATTACAGGCCAAGGCCTATTCTGATAATTTAAGCGAGAGATTTATTATTTATGGGAACTTAGCATATAGGAGAATCCTAATTCTAAGTCGGTGTATTTATGGAATTATGGTGGGAGAAGGAAACCTGACTTGGGGAGCACTTCTCTTGTCTCTATAAAACGGGGAATACCTCTCTTTATTCTTTGTTATATGACGGATTGATCTCTCGAATTATCTCTCGCACTATCTAACTTAAGTATCGGAGGACCTTCGCCGGGGCCGCCCCCGCCTTGGCTGAAGGTGTTGTTTTGCAGGATCGGCTAGGTCGCCACGAGGATTCTTGGAGGCTTATAAGGTCGCTGTGACGTAATTGGAAGCTATTTCAGGTAGCTGATCTCAGATATGAGGTTAGTACCCTATATTTTTGGTAACCAATCTTTTTGGTTTTATCAAAAACATATTTGTTACTATTCCATTGCTGTCATTTTATATGTATATGTAGGAGGGAAGTCTTGATCTAATTTGTAAAAGCAAACAACAAGTCCAAGACATCGATTGTTGCTTTGCGAGCTATTTTGAATCGATTGGCAGTGCTTGATAATCTTCGCGTCAAAAGCGAAGGCAGCTCTCTGGGTCCCTACCGACGCTGGGGTGAGAAAGCATGGGGAGCGAACAGAATTAGTGCCTAAGGGCATATCAGTTGAAGTAAATTTTTCTTTTTGATCCTATTTTCTACAACGGGAATAAAAAAACACGTATCACGTGCTTTAATTTCGACCTCATAAGTTTGGATATTAGATCCAAAAAGAGCGGAATATTGAACCCAAATTGCAATAAAATCAAAACTCACGGAGTCAAAATTGGTGAGTACAATACTTAAATGGTCGAAATTGTAACTATCTCAATAATATAGTGGTGTTGAGTTGGAGGACATTTGGAACCTACTAGTTAATTGACCTTAATTAGACGAACGTGATGTCTTGTAATTGTGGTAGTGTAAATATTTTGAGTTGTTGGATCACTATGGCCCGCGTGTAAGCCACGGCATATGTTTTAAGATGAGTAACAATAAAATCGAGGTAAATTTGAAGGTTATGTGAGATTACAATTACTAAATATTTAGTGGCCTGTGCGAGTCTGAAATGGATCAAAAGTGAACAAGCCTTGAGTCTTGGTATCTTCGAGTTGAGCCCGTAAAGGCCCAACTAGTTCAGCCCATACCTGACCCAGAACCGGTGTGGTGGTGGTCCTAAATATGACTCCTCTTTTCTTTTCCTCTTTTCTTTTCTTCTCTTTTCTCTTCAAGAGAAAAAACTGGATAAATTCTTGAAGTGGAATGTGATCGGATAGATAGCAAACCAGAACACGGGATAAAATATACTCCTTCCATCTCTTTTTCACGATTAAGAAAGATAATTGGTGTTATAATTATAATTATTAAATAATCATAATATCCTTTTATTTAAAATAATTAAAAGTGTGAAATAATAACGTAGGGTAAAGTAATAAAGTAACCTTTAATTCTTATTGGGAAAGTAAAAAGTAACAATGATTATCTTTCGAAAATATAAATGCAACAGATAGAACGGGACAAACGAAATTTCAAATTGCGACAGATAAAACAGGACGGATGGACGGATGGAGTAATATACACAGGCCGAGAAGTAAACATAGGTGGATCTTCTATTCCAATTTTTTTTTCTACTTTGTGTTCCAACCATATTGAATGTATCCTATGTGTACTCGTAATTTCAAATGTGAAAGAACAGAAAATTTAGCGATAGCACCCAGTATTAATCTGTTGTTCCTAGCTCTTTATGTACAAAGCTTGTGAATAATCCCACAACTACCAATAGTCTCTGCACGAGCACGAACCATGACGAAAACGATGGAACCTATTCGTGTCTCTCAAGATAATTTCTTTATCCACCAACTTAGACACAAACCTAAATGCCGAGTGGCAATCACCGCACACTCTAATGTTCTTCTTTATCGAGACGGGCGTTCCAGGTGGCGTGTTGAGAAGCGCGAATGCGAGCGCGAGTTTCTCACTGTGATATTGCAACCTCTCCTCTCTTTCCCGCTCGTCCACAAACCAAAGCACGTGGCTCGTATCCGGTACATACCCGATTCTCTTAATCTCATCCCTTATCTTTTCCCACATTTTACGTATTTCGTCTCTCTGCGGGTGTGTATCATCGTTCGCAACAAACACATGCACAGCGTTACCAATCTCCACCCAACTGCACGCGGGTTCCTTTTTAACCCCGCTCTCGCTCATCATCTTTCTCACTCTTGCAGCATCGCTCAATCTACCAGCGGAGGCGTATATGTTGGAGAGCAACACGTGGGGCCCGGAGTCGACTGGGTCGAGCTCGAAAACACGCTCGGCAGCATAAACGCCCAGATCCATATTCTTATGCATCCTACATGCTCCGAGCAAGGCTTTCCAAACAGCCGCCGTGGGCTCTATCTTCATTTCGCTTATAAAACTTACCGCGCGATCGAGTTGGCCAGCTCGACCGAGCAGAGCGACGATCGTCACGTAATGCGTAATGTCCGGAACTAACTCGTATTTCCTCATTAGTTCAAAGTAATACAACCCTTTGTCCAGAAGCCCGGCATGGCTGCAAGCATTGAGCACACAGAGGAAAGTGATCTTGTTCGGCCCGAACCCAGCCCGGCACATTTCTTCGAATAGATACACGGCTTCGAGGCCAAGCCCGTGCTGCGCGTAAGCAGTGAGCATCGAGTTCCATGAAACGACGTCCTTCTTCACCAACCGATCGAAAACCCGTTTCGCATCGTCAATGTTTCCTGCTTTACCGTACATATCAAGAAGCGTGTTACCAACAAAAGCAACGAGCTTCGTTCCCAATTTCACCATATCAGCATGCACCCATTTGCCCTGCTCCGTAGCTCCGTTATTTGCGCACGCTGCAAAAATACTCGAATACGTGAAATGGGTCGGGTCAAAACCGCCCCTTTTCATCTCTGAGAACAAACTCATCGCATTGTGTCCCTCTCCTTCCCGAGCATACGCAGCAATCAAGGCGTTCCAAGAAACCACGTTTTTACTACTAAGCCCGTCAAATATGACCTTCGCTGCTTTCATTCTCTTACACCTCGCGTACATATCTACTAATGCACTCCCAACATACACATTATCCTCGTACCCACTCTTCAGACAAGAACAATGAATCCCCGTGCCCATCGCATCACTCTGCATACCTCCTGCGGATTTCAGAGCACTCCCGAAAGTAAACTCGTTCGGCTGAAATCCTGTCCTCACCATATCTACATACAACACCAAAGCCTCTATAAACTCGTTACACTGTGAATACCCAGTGACCAGCATGGTATAAGAAACCATGTCTCGTTCATTCATTTCATCGAACACCTTGCGTGCCATCTCCATATCTCCACATTTCGCGTACATATTGATGACAGTGTTCTGCAGAGCAACGTAATGGCCATATCTGGAGGCCAGGAAATGGGCGTGCACCATTTGACCCTCCCAGAGCTTGCCCTGATCGGTACACTTCTTGAATAGATGAGCGTACAACCTCGCGTCGGGTTCCATTGCGCCGCGTTTGATGAGATCAAGAACAAGGAGATTGTTGCCATTGGGGGTCTTTTTGAGAAGGTCTTTATCTTGAATTACGCCTGAAAACTGGTTTGAATCCTTGTTGGTTTCTTCAAAGTCTGAGGCTTGAGCTGGGCCTATTGTGGAGAGGAAATTGCGAGGGAACGAAAAAATGGGTGTAGATTTTAGAACCCGCCTGTAGATCAACATTTTAAACTGCTATTTGAATCTCTTTGTTTATTGAACCCAGTTTGGAGGATTATTTATTGTGCTTTTCGTCGTTCTCGCACACAATGTGCCAAGACGAAGCGCCCCGCACCCACACAAAAATAAATAAATGATCAATTTTTTCCATAGCCGCAAATGAGCTGAGGCCGAGTTGGCTTTTGAGTGTCCATGCTCAGCTCGTTTAAAATTAATCGAGTTTGAGATGAATCGAACTTTTATCAAGTTTAAAAAGTAGAGGTTCGTACTCGATTAAGTTTAACAAGTCTTAACTCAAGTTCGATTAGTTTTGATGTGCTTAAAAGAATTCGAGACTAGACTTATTTCTTGAAGTGTATATTATATTTAAGTTTATATTTTTGTCAATTTATCTAATATGTAATCTAATATAATAACTTGGGGTATTAATCGGTAGATTGCATATTACTATAAACTATTTATGTTATTTAGGTATTGCAAAACATGGTTCTAACAAAATTCAAAGACATGTTTATGAAATACATGATTAAACTAAACAACGTACGAAAAGAGAGGGGGAGAACCATTTCTAGACATTATGACTCGTGTGGCCTCCGTCATCTCATCCCGTGGATGGTCGGGCGTCACTACTCAATCCCAATGCTCCCAATCTCCTCCAACAATGCTATACTGAATCTACAATATGATATGTTGTGATCTCATTTCATGTGTGGGTGAGTTGGGTATTTACAATACCTAAAAATCCCCCTAATTTTGACCTAAAAATGTTGTAAAAATATTTTTGCCGCTCCATACACGACCTTGCACTCGACCAGCACCTCGGGTGTCTCTTCTACTGATCTACTGCCAATCGTACCTACTAGTTGTTTGGGTGGAACCATGGGTGCGGTCTCTGTTCGCGTTCTGTCTATTGCACCCGACCAGTTTATTGGGTGGCACCTCGAGTGCACCTGCTCGGTGGTCAAGTGTCATCTGTTCTTGCCGAATTTGACATTTTTTTCTTACTTATTTCATCTTCGTGTAGTCTTTGGTTGTCTAACTTGGGGTTGTCAACGCTCTCGCTCCAAAAAAGCTAAAAAAATATATTATTTTACTATTAAAAATAACAAAAAAATTGAGAAAAGCGTAATATTTTTCCAAAAACAATATAACAAAGAAAATCACATGAAAATCATATGTGTAACCTTAAAAACGCAATAACATATACCCTTATACACACATAATTTGGCATGCGAACAATGTCCTGAATCGCCAAAATTACTAAAACCTACTCATCGGCTCTAAAAGTACAAAGTCTTGGTGAGATCTCAAATCACCACGCACTACAAGAAACTTGAGGTTAGATGACGATACAAATTTATCATATAAAGTGTGTTTTTGTCACTAAAATTAATATGTGACGATATTTGAGTATCACGGAGGTCGTCACGGTATGACCGTCATGATAGGTGAAAGTGATGATTTTTTTTGAACGCGTCACTAAATGTTAGCTTTTGATGACATTGATGAATAAATTCAACATATATTATACTATTTGGTGACGACTAATTCATCACTTATGTGATCGAATATTTGTCATCTAAAGGTCAATATTGTCACCATATGTTACAATTTTAAATATCGAGCCTTTATTTTGTCATCAAAATATTTGATTTTCATTGACTAAAATAATTATAATGACAATATTCATTAAATTATAATAACGATCCGATTGTCACAATTTGCATTAAAGATTTGTCGAATATAATATAATTCGTCATGAAAGAGTTGTTTTATAGTTACGAAATATTGGTCGTCACTTAATGAATATCTATAATGACAAAACAATTTCTCATGAAAAAGTAAGATTTAATGATGAGATATTCATTGTCATCAAATGAAAAGAAATGGTATATTTTGTAATGGAAAGTGTATCTTTGTGTAACAAAGATTATAATTGTCACTAAAGACTTTTTTTTGTTTTTCTTGTTTTTTTTTGTGAAGATACTAGTTTTCATGAAAGACTATTTTAAATGACAAATTTTAAACTGTCACTAATGAATATGTATGGCAAAAAAATGAAAAATTGTCATTAAAAATATGGTTATTTGATTCGTTATGACAAAGCAATAGTCATGATTAAATTCATTGTCGCTAGATATAAACTTATATGGTGTCAAACCATTCATAATAAATTACCCATCTTATGTGCCTCATTGACACACACACACATATATATATATAAAGTCATGAAAATTTATTTTTAATGACCAAATAAAATTGTCACCAAATGGATATGTATTGTGACACTTCCAATTAAATATAGTCCAAACTAAAAGAGTGCTTAGAGAAATATAATATATATCCCCAAAATCCATAACTATCCATAAATGATCTTCACAATATCTTTCATGTATTTCTAGCAACACTCGTAACCCTTCTTCCGGCGATAAATACTTCAGATAAGGCCCAAAGTGCAACCTCTTGTATAAGTGTCCATCCATCAAGCAGAACCGAGCTGCTATCCTGGCCTCCTTAGTGGATAACTGGGTATTGTCCTCTGTAGTCTTGTTAAGAACCTCCCTTATTGGTGTTCGCCAATCTTCCCTCTCCTCTATCTTCATTTCTTTATCTCCTTGCTCTTAGATATTAGTAAGCAGTTCCATTAGAGTAATAGTCCTTATGCTACAGTCCCCCAAAGCCCCTGCCATCTTGGTGAGCTGATCCACCCTTGTGTTTCCAGCTCACGGTAGATGTTCTAATTTGAACTCCTCGAATTAAGTCACCCATTGCTTAATTTCCCGAAGATACTCTTGCATGCGTTCTTCCCATATCTCAAAAGACCCATCATACTGGCAAGCTACTAGTTGGGAGTCTGTACATGCCTTTAACCGTCGCCTGCCATTTTGATTCCTTGTAGTAACACCTCATATTCAGCCTAATTGTTCGAAGCCTCGTTTTCACTCAAAATCTAAGTTTCCCCCTTTTGGTCTAGTTAAAAAAATCCCTAGACCCACGCCACTTACCATGGTTGATCCGTCTACATGCAATAACCATGCCTTCTACTCAACTCCTTCCTCTTCAGAGCGCGCCATCTCTTGAAAATCAGCTAATACCTGTGACTTAATTGTTGTCCTCGGCTCATACACCACTTCATATTCACTGAGCTCTACCGCCCACTTTACAAATCTCCCGGATACATTTGGTTTACTTAGTACTTGTTTGAGTGCTATATTGGTCCTCACCTTAATCCGATGACTCAGAAAGTAAGGTAGCAATTTCCTCGCCATGTAGATCAATGCAAACCCTCCTTTCTCCAACTTTGAATAATTTTGCTCTGCACCTCTCAACATCCTTCTTGTGTAATAAATGGGCTTCTGGATGCTGGCCTCCCCTCGAGTCAATACTGAACTCACTTCACTCCCCAACTGATATGTATAAGATCAGATCCTCTCATGGCATAGGCTTTGTTAATAGTGGAATTCTGGCCAAGTACTTCTTTAATTTTTCAAAGGACTTTGTTGCTTCCTCTGTCCACTCAAACTTTGACCATTTCCTTGGAGTTTTAAAGAAAGGGAAACCCTTCACGGTTGACCTCGAGATAAATCGGTTAAGACTTTCTATATGACCTGTTAATACATGCAACTCTCTCATAGTTCAGGGTGGGGCATCTCCATCATAGATTACACCTTCTGTGGGTTCACCTCAATGCCTCTTTCCATCACCATGTATCCTAAAAACTTCCCTGATCGAACTCCAAATGAATACTTCTTGGGATTCAGCTTCATCTCGTACTACCTTAATATTGTAAAGGCCTTCTTCAAGTCCTCCACATGAAGTGACAAAACAGTACGTACCAGTTGAGGTGACAAAACTAAGATTATATATCCACAACTACAAAAGGGAGATTCAACGTCCGTTTTAAAAGAACCGATGTTAAAAATAATCTACATCGTTTAATAAATCTGATGTTAAAAAGAAGAATTTACATCAGTTTTTAATAACCGATGTCAAACTCTATTTGAAAAACATAAATTGACAAAAAAGCCCTCAATTTCCCCAACACGTTAAAATTAAAAAAAAACCCCCTCCTAAATCTTCCCCTTTCCCCGTCTCGTTGTCACCTCATTTCTTCCTAAATCTTTCAACGCCCACCATTGCTGAAGAGAAATTATGGAATTGAAATTGAAAATTGGCGGAGACCTCAAAATACTCCATCAACAAATTTCAACTCCACGGCCTCTAGGAAGCCAACGACGACTCATATCATTGTAATTGCAGAAGATGAAAAATCTCCCATAATCCTTCACAGTCAACCTCTTTGCCGCGGCGCACGTTATCACTCACCCTCCACCGACTCCCACTCCCTCATGGCCTCTGGCATCGCCCCTCGGCCACCGTCGAAACTCTATGATCTGGAAGTTGCAGTCGTCTCCGCGAAACACTGGAAGAACCTTAACTGGAGGAACGGCGATCTGAAGCCATACGTCATCCTATGGGTCGATCCGGACCGGCGCCAAGCCACAAAGACCAACGATTCTGGCTCCACCCGGCCCGTATGGAATGAGTGGTTCGTTTTGCCTCTCAACCTTGCCCCCAGAGACTCCATCCTCACACTAAAAATCTTTCACTCCAAACCCTCGCGATGTTGAAGTAATTGATTTGGGTATGCTTTTATATACATATAATTATTTTTCCCACCAATTTGTAGCGCAATTAATTTATCTGATTGATCTGAAATTTATTTGTGCATTTTGGAAAATTATGGTTTATCTATTGATTTATCAGTTGTTGGTTATGTCTAATTTGATGTATTTTATTTCAGCTTGCATCAACCACAGAGGTACACCTGAGCTCCCTGCTAGAACCTGCACCTTGGAAGAACCTGAAGGAGCTGTTTACGTAAGTTTGAGATTTTTAATTTCTATTTTTTTTGGGCTTGGTCTTTCTCTATTATGTATTTTAATATATTATACTATAGAATAATAATTTAATAAATGGGTAAACCAATTTCTATCAAGATCTTTGTTGAATGTGTTGATGATGAAATATAAGAACACTAATAATGTAATTTTATAGGGGTTTTTTAAAACTGCTTTTTGGGATTGGATAAGTAATATTTACAATATGTAATTATTTGTTCAGTGGGGTGCTGCGTATTGTGTGCGTGGAGGGCCGGAAAAAGAGAAAGCGGCAATGGAGTATCTGGAGCGACGAGAATGTGAGTATGACCACAAAACTTTGGTAAATTTCTATAACGTAAGTTCTTGATCCTCTTATCGTAAGTGGCATAATGGTTATGTTTTTGGTTTCGGCTACTAGAAACAATTTGGGTTTCCATTTAAATGCAGGAGGGTGAATCTGCACAGCCCTATGTAACCAGAGTGATTGTGTAAGTATTTTTTTAAAAAAAAATATTTATTTGAATTTGATTTTCAACTGATCTCTAAGTTTCTATTTTGTGAAATTATAGGTTTACATCGACCCCGGACAAGATATCGAACAAGTACTATTTAGGGCCCACCCCGTTGGAGGACATGGCGACCCACATTGCCACGGCCTTTAGTCCTTGTGGCAATAACAAAGACTACCTCTTCTTGTTGGAAAAAGCCTTGTTTGATATTGGTAAATATTTATTCTTTTTGTTGGCAATTGTTGATTGAATAAAAACATTTTGTGAAGTATTCTGATAAAACTTGATATGAAAACAGGTCACGAAGATGACTATGTTATCGAGCTGGCGAATGAGGTGAGGAAGGTGCTTGGCGTTGTTAAAAGATTGGCGAGAGGATGAAAATTCTTCAAGATTTAGTTCCTGGCTGTAATAAAGTGAGTATCAACAGCTTTTTGTTTTTATTTATGTCATTAAGAAGTGTTATTTTGTCTATATAAAAACTTGATAAATGACGTTAGTTTTCATTAAATTTTTTTTTGATGTTTCATTAGGTTGAAAATATATTTGTGTGCATTTTCTCAGTTTTTATTTATTCTATTTATAATTTCTCTTGTGCGATAAAAAATCTGAAATTTGAATTTTGGCTTGTCACATGGAATATTTAATTTATTATATAAATGTATAAAAAATTGTAGTCAGTCTCTTTCCGAGCCATCATTTGTTGAACCTCGTATTTCTGCTCTTACAGAACCTGAGCAGAACCACATCTTGTTTAGTACTTGTGCGTTTTGCATGTATTATTTTCCTAAATTCCGCTTTCTGGGTAGCTACATACTCCTGAAATTTCGGTACGTATTATTCGTTGTTTTAGTTTAGGTTATTTGAAAAGCGCTAGTGCTTGATGAGATTATTAATTATATCCAATCATTACAAGGCCAGGTGAAGGTATATAACCAGATCTGTTCTGTAATAAGTGTTGTTTAGGATCTGTCGACTGGAATTATGCACTAATCACAGTTGACTTGTCTTAACAGTTTCTGCCGATGAAGCTTGAAGAAGTTAACGCGAGATTTGGAATTGATGGATATCCTTCACAAGATGTAAGTGATTTGAACATGACCCTTGACCTTTCGAATATCAGACCTGATTTGAACATCGTCTCCGAAAATTAGGTTTACCCTATATATATATATATAATTATTCTAAAGTTAATCAATTGGGGATGGCATAAAAGTAAAACTAAAGAGCGGTTTCACTGATAGAAGAAGATCGGAGGACTCGAGGAGCTCGAGTCGAAGATGGTACTGCTCAGAGGGATAGGCCCCTTTTCAAGGTCTGCCACTCGGTTACAAGTTTTCGATTGTAATTCAATTTCTGGATCAACGAATTTTTTTATAAGTTTTCATTTCCTGTTGTTGAAAACTGCAGATTCTAAATGAGAATAAAGATAAGAAAGATGCTGAGTTCAATGAACGTTTCAAGCACAGTATGTTCTTAATTTTATGTTCTCTGCAAATACGCACCAGCTTGCTTGAGCTATTATTATTATTGTATTATCTTCATAAATTGGGACCAGAAAAATAACAACACTACTATTTCCTGTATCTAGATTAGGCTTTACTCGGTTAATCTTTTCCCCATGCATGGCTGAGTATCGTTACTACATATTTGTGGATGGGATGACCCGTTTTGCAGAAACAATCTACTTCTTTCTTCTGACAGTGCCTTGTAAAGTCAGATTGATGTTGATATTTCCTCTCTTGATGTCGGCATCGGCCCTTTCTCTCTTGGTAAACCATTTCTAACTCATTATCATTTCACCGTGTTTGGATCGTGTATGGTTATAAATTGCTGTATTTGAGAAGACGTGGAGTTTTATTTCAAATAATTATCTGAAAACAAAAAAACAAAATTAGCGTCAAGTTTATATGTGAGTCGGCGCACCGCTTGAGAGTTCATTTGTTGTTTGGATTTTAGGAAGCCGTCTTTCTCTGTGATAGCGGTTTAATTCACACGTTATTAAATTTACTTTTCCTTTGCTATATA
This sequence comes from Phtheirospermum japonicum, assembly GCA_014905375.1. Taxonomy (NCBI): domain Eukaryota; kingdom Viridiplantae; phylum Streptophyta; class Magnoliopsida; order Lamiales; family Orobanchaceae; genus Phtheirospermum; species Phtheirospermum japonicum. Next base: position 546,532 of record BMAC01000200.1, read on the forward strand.
GGAATAGGTATCCAACATTCTCTCTCTATCTATTTTTTCTTGTGAAGAAATTTTGGTTATCGGAAAAAATTGGATTCCTATTTTTCGTCGTGATTTTGGGGATAATTGATTTTGACAGGTTTTGCTGATACGCTTCGTGTTGCAGAGAAAACAAAGTTGTGTTGTTTGTTTTGGAGGGTTTGGTAGATAAATCATAGATTGCCTTAATGGGGGAAACAAGAGCTCTAGCCCCAGGAGACAATCGCATCCTTATGCCACACCACAGAGTCATCAATATAATGCTCCTCCTCATACATCTCAATCGCATGCACCGCCACAAAAGAAGTTGGACCGGAAATATTCAAAGATAGCGGACAACTATAATTCGTTAGAGGAGGTATTTTGAACTGTGAATATATTTTTGACAGAGAACCTTAGATCTGCACTTTTATCCTAATAATATTAGATGATGAATGTTAAAATTTGATTGTGCACATTTGAAATCCTGTTTAATATAATCTTCTGACGAATGGAAAACTTAGTATGTATCTTTGTTGATTGCCATCTGGAATCCAATGGCAATTTATGTGAATGGTTAACATCTAATTTATGTCTCTAAGTATGTGCATAGATTATACAGGAGTTTTGAACATGCCTGTATCATGACATTTTAAATGAAATTATAGGGAGTGAAATCTGGGATTTGTGCACAAAATTCTGATCAAATGCCACTGGCCTTTTTTTTAATCATTTCTTTTATGAAGTATAATGTTTGCATTTTTTTAAAATTAAATTTAATCTGTTTTATTTTATTTTTTTTCTTTTGAAAAATATGCTAAGTATGAAAAATGTGTTTGTTAGGTTACTGAAGCTCTAGCACGAGCTGGTCTTGAATCTTCCAACCTCATCGTCAGAATTGATTTCACTAAGAGCAATGAATGGACAGGTTCTTTTTTGCCCCTTTCCATTTTAGATACAACAATCATTTTAAATAACTTACCGAGAAATTTCCTGAATTTGGTTTTGCCATATTTAGGCAGGAGGTCATATAATGGTCAAACCTTACATCACATTGGAGCTGGTCTAAATCCCTACGACGAACAAGCAATATCTATTATCGGGAAGACTTTGGCGGCTTTCGACGATGATAACTTGATCCCCTGCTTCGGATTTGGCGATGATACGTAGTTGATCATAATAAAGTTTATTCCGAAAGTTGTAATTGACTTATTCAAAAACAAAATAAAAAACACATTAATTCTTCTGATTAATCTTGGCAGCAACAACTCATGATCAGAACGTATTCAGTTTCAATTCTGATGAGAGATTTTGCAATGGATTTGAGGAAATCTTGAGCCAATATAGAGAAATTGTTCCTAATCATGGATCTGCCAAGCGTGCTCAAGGGCAGGTAAAAAAATTAAATGAAATTAGACTTCTTTAATATTTTCTTTGATCGTCTCTAATTTGCAGCTTTGGTATTGATTCGTAGTTATTAAATAGTTTGTAACTCGTATATTTTTGAATTTATTTCTTGAAGAGAGGGAATGATATTTGAACTCTTTGTTGAATGATTTTGAGTTAATTTTTTGGCTATTTTGAATTTTTGTGTAATTTCATTGGGTACATTTTGTGTTATTACTGTTAAACCAAAGTTTTTTGCTTAAACGAGATCTTTCGATCGTTTATTATATATTACTTATTAGGTGGGATGGTATAAATGAATGGGGTATATATATATATAAAAACATACAACCACATCGGTTCTGAGGAAACCGAGGTCGTTTAACATCCGTTTTACTAAAACCCGATGTGGAAAGTCACATAATTCCACATCGGTTTCACTAATAAACGATGTAAAACTTAACATCAGTTTTACAAAAACCGACGTGACTTTACGTTTAGACATCAGTTCAAAAACCGACGTTAAAATCTCAGTCTGTAGTAGTAATCCCGAATAATTAATACTCGAGATACAAAATCTAAGAGATAATAAATCATTCCTGAATTCAGAATTTGATACTATGATATTAATAAGGTAAATATATTCATCATATACTAAGTGTATAATTGATATCAAGTGCGTAAGTGAGTATGCATTGTGTGAGAGCTTATTAGGTTGGTGTACTACTCTTTGGATATGCTTTCGTGATAAAAGTTCATTTGCCAAAATTGTGTTAGGTAGTTATGTTCTTAATTGACTTTTAAGAACTTATTCAAAAAGTCCATTGCGGAGAAGTACAAGTTCGCGGCTTTCCCCTTTTTTTTAAATAACATGCGGCGCTTTTATTAAAAGAGGAGAAAAAGTGTCCGAGTACATAGCAAACAATGAAAAGGAAACGAAAATAAAAAAACTAGCGCTTCATAAGAAATCCTCGCTTAAGAGAACTCTTTGAARCTTTACGTGAAGGAGTAGAAGCTTCGTCTTCAGCCATATCGGTCCAAGATTGTCCAGAAGCAATGTCCATAAGGTGTAGGGCGGGAGAGGATTTTGGATCATTGATAATGAAAGGAGTAGAAGACTCCTGTTGTAATATTTTAATTATATCAATTAATTCCCGATCAGTGRCAGGTTTACGAAAAATAGGGGTGCGATGTTGGCTGCCAAAGTCCGACTCGTCCACTATAATACCTTCGTCATGAGCAAGACAAACTAATGGAGTACGTTGCGCTGAAGGAGAGACCTTATYCGAGGAACCCATGGCTATCTGATCAACAACACTCTTACTCGAAGAAGCAGATTTCTCATAAAGCACAAGTTGTCGAGAAGTGTTACAAACTATCTCACCCGATCTGCAAACGGTCGGTTGGTTCTTCCTGCAAAGCTGCRCATTTAGTTTCTCACCCTTGTCTGAGCCACTGTCAGAAGGCTCAGAAGTAGTACGACAATTCTGCCCTTCCGAACCAGAAGGAGTAACAAGAGTATCAGCGGCTTTAGGAGCCGTGGTCGCAGGAGCGGGAGGTATCGGTTCGGGCTCGAAACTAGAAGTAGGCTTCAAGGTAGGAAGCGCCGAAGGATCCAGGTGGTAATCTGTACGGTTACGGACCACCGAGGCAGTGGGTGGTGACTCAGGTTCGAGATCGGACTGTAATGCGTTAAAAGCGTTGGAAGTCCTCAGAGCAGAAGTAGTAGTAGGGACTGAAACCGGACGGTGTTCCATACGTGTGCRGACCGTCGGAGCTCGAGAATTAGAATGCCGACGAGGGCGTCTGGTGTTAACCGTCTGCCAATCGTCTCTATCCGCATTCTGAGTGGTATGAATTTTGYGAGCCGAGCAAGAACCAACAAGGTGGCCCACCGATTTGCAAAACGAACAAAAATCCGGTAGGTTCTCGTAACCTAGCGAAATATAACCGCAATACCCCTCACGCTCAATCATGACCGTTTCAAGAAAGGTATGTTCAAGATTCAACTCAACCAATACACGTACAAAGTGGCCGACAGAGCCATTAAGAGAACGTTCATCTATTTGCAAGGGCGTCCCAACAGTCCTAGCAATATTCAAAATAAAAGACCGTTCCCAGTATTCAATAGGCAATTCATATATGCGAACCCAAAYCTGAGAGGAAGCCGAAGGCACCTTATAAGGGTTGAAATCGAGGGTCCATGGAAAGAGCCTAAGAGTTAGATGAGCCAATCTTCCAGACTGTCTTGGTAAATGCTCGATTCCGGTCCTCAGTGAGAGCGAAAGAAATACTAAAATATCCCTTTCCAAGTGGCACGAAACTCCAATTGCCGTTGATGTTCCATGAAAAAGAAAGCGATTCTTTGATAGTAGCGATCGTAAGCGGCTTCGATCCTTTCGGCTGTAGAAGACGGCCGATAAGGGAATCACGTAAAACTGCTACACGAGATTGGTAAAGGGTTTCATTTATCGTAACTGAAAAATAATCCCCTTTCTTGATCGGAGACGGAGACGGGTTCGTAGGGCCGGAAATGGGCCCAGGAGGGGAAGGATTGAATGAAGGCTTGGCAGCCCATTGATTATGGGCTGCATAAAAACCCGCCTGGGCTATGGGCTGCATAGGAGGAAAGCCCGCTTGGGCTTTGGGCTGTGTAAGAGGAAGCAGGGCTTTATTAGCAGGCTCTTGAGCATGTGGGGCYTGAAGGAAGGGGGCTTGAGCAAACTGGGCCRTAGGAAGAGTAGGGCCCAAAGCCAAGGAATGAGAAGACCCAGTCAGCRCATGAGGATYCCATGTAGAGTAACCGCCRGTATTACCCATAATAGACTTGATATTGTCCGAAGATTTCGCATCTGTTACAAGATTTTGAGGCAAGATCACCGGCTGATGCGAAGGGATCGAGGATAAAGAGGGATACACCATGGAAACGGTAGGATTCAACGCCGGCAAGCAGGGCGACAAACTAGCGGCTTGAATCAACGGAGAAGAAGACGAAACTCGAGCCGCCGGCAGGGAACCGAACGAGACGGGGGAAGTGAAGAGTGAARGAGTAGCTGAGCAAACTGACGGCGGAAAAGAGAAGATCGGCGTGGTCCGAACAGTCGCCGGCCATTGTAAATGGGTTTGTGTGGAAAGCAAACCAGTCCTTGTCGCTGCCTCCACAGACGGAGTCGGAAAAAAAACCTCAACTCCGGAGCTTGCCGCCGGTATGTTCTTCGTCTGCATAAGGGGAATCAAAGGTGGAAGACGCGCCGTGAATGATTGCAAAGGAGGAGCAACTAGCGGCTGTTGAAGGTTAGACAAGATCTGCGAACCAGACGGTGTTCCGGTCATCGTGCACGGCGTCGACCGGAGATGATGAGATTGAGAGAAGATAATCGGCGAAATCTCAGACGAAAGTGATTGCTGCTGCGTGTGTAGAGAGAGACCCGCCGGTGCAGGTTGCTGTAAAAGAGGAAGAGTTGATTGCTTGTTGCTGCTTGTGTCAACGGATGTAGCCAAAGCCATCGGAAACTGCTGCGGGAGTTGCTTAATGTTGCATGCGGCAGCAAATGTGGAAGAAGAATGATCTGCCATGACAATCTGAGAAATCGCCGGCAAAGTTGGAGCAACCGGCTGGCGGCTATTGGACGCCTCGGGGGTTCGATTTGGTCGGAAAAAATGAGGAGAAAGGAAGGAGTGTTTTCTGCGTTTTTTCATTTTTCATGTTTTTTGATCATGCGGCTTTCCCCTTTCTTTTTTACCACTTTTACAAAGAGGGCATTATAATGTACTTTTTACTAAACACTTTACATTATGCATTAGTATATTTTGAAAAAGTACATTTTGTGAATGCACTTTCATTTCAAAAGTACATCCAAGAATGCACCTAATTGGCCAATTGCCAACATATTATTACATGCGGCATTTCCTTGGGAACGTCTTGCTCTTGAGAGGGTCTTCAACGGGTACTTTTATATAGTAAATTCACTCCCTCTCACTGTCTTAAAACCTACACAAAATGATCAACATTAATCAATTACTTTTAGATATGGCCAAGTACAGGTACTTTAACATTGTAAACTCACTCCCTTGCACTCTGCCTTAAAACCTACACAAAATAATCTACATGAATCAATTATTTTACAAATTGCACTATTTGTGCTTCTATCACGGAGACTGTTTTTTATATTCTCTTTGATTATATCATATCTCGTGCTTTTACATTACATTGTCAGTTTTCTAGCTAGTGCCATTCATGACAAACCTTTGGAGTACACGTGTTTTGGGAAGCCAAATCCATTTGTTTTCAAAAATGCTGAAACTATATTGAGACATCATTTAATTAACAAGACGCATTATTGGTTGAACATTCAATTCTTTCAAAATTATAATTACCTCTATAAAATATTCCAGATATCCTATTCAGGTCGTACTTTAGTTGATTTTATTTTTTCTTCCCGTACTAGATTGAGTTTCAAGGGTATTTTCTAGAATTAAAATCCTATTACATATTCGGATCAAAGTTAATTGTTGTTCCACAGGCAGGATATCCTTGGTTTTTCCAATTTTTGACGAGGACAGGTGATACATTTAACTGAAAATCGATGCTGATGCGATCAAAAAGATTGAGTCACTAAGAATATGGGGTACTAACCTTAAATATGAGATCAGCTATCTGAATAGCTTTAAAATTACGTCACAGCGACCTGATTGATCTCCAAAAACCTCCTGACGACCTGATAGCATTAAATTTACTTAGATAAAAGTGAGGCCTGAATTCCCTTTATATAGATAAAAGAAGTATTCCCAAGTTCCCAAGTTAGGGTTACCTTCTCCCACTATAATTCCATAAATACCGCAACCGACTTAGAATTAAGATTTCTCAGGTACGCTAAGTTCACGTAAATAATAGATCTCTCGCTAAATTATCAGAATACGCCTGGGCCTGTGACTCTTTTAATATAGTCCGACGAGATCCCACAATACCATTCATATTAGCCCGTTCGGGCCCAATCAATCATAAAGCCCAACACCCAGCGCCGAGCTACCACTCAACGCCGAGCTGGTAAAATCATAAGAGGTCGATACCCTATATGAGAGTTCGCCACTCCCATACTTCAGGCCGTTACTCCTTAAAACTGCTCACCCAACCCTCAGAAAGAATACTCTTTCCAATACATGAGACCGCTTACCATAAATACTGGCATATAGCTTACATGAATATTTAGTGTCGTATCAGATGCTCACGTACATATTTAGGGCGGATGCTTTTTAGCCTATACTAATACAACATACATATAACAATATATTAAAGTGTCAACAGTGTTCTAAAAGGCAAGCTTAGACTTCACTAAAAAGCCGAACGACAGTCAACTTAGAGTTGAGCACCTCATATATATGTAGTATGTGTTTTTTGTTGTATTTTAACTATGTTTGTATTTTATTTTCTATTTTTTGTTAAACTCAATTTGTAATACCCCAAATTATGAGACTACCTAGGAAAGCTCAATAGATTTGATTGGTAAACTCATACCAACAAGGTGCATCTTCTTTTCTGAAACCCCTCTCATCGAAACTCTAGAGTTAAGCGTGCTTGGCCTGGAGTAGAAGTGGGATGGGTGACCCCCTGGGAAGTCTTCCAGGGTGCGCGTGAGTGAGGACAAAGCGCGCTAGAAAAGACTCGTATTGGTACAGTGGGACTAACCGTCAGGTCTGGAGGGCGATCCTGGGGCGTTACAGGTTCTCATATCCAATGGAAATATACCCGCAGTATCCATTCCGTTCAATCATAATTGTCTCTTGTAAGGTATTTTCCAGGTTAATTTCAACCAGAACACGAACGAAGTGGCCCACCGAACCATTAATAGAGCTCTCATCGATTTGTAAAGGGGTGCCAACAACTCTAGCAATATTAAAAATAAAAGAATGATCCCAATATTCAATTGGTAATTCGTAGATACGGATCCAAACCTGAGACGAGGTCGAGGGGACCTTGTAGGGGTTGAAATTCGGGGTCCAAGGGGAGAGCCGAATAGAGCTTGAGTAGAACTTCCAAGTTGATCTGGCAAATACACGCACTCTATCATTGGCCGAGGAGAAAGAAATGTTGAAAAAACCCTTCCCAAGTGGGACAAAGCTCCACGAAGCAGAGGTTTCCCAAGTAGTGGTCAAGGCAGTTTTGCAATCTTCGAGCGATTGGGATTTTGAGCCTTTAGGTTGAAGAAGACGGCCTATGAGGGAGTCACGGAACTTCGAAACGCGGCTACGGTAGCAGGATTCATCAATTGTGACCGAATTATAGTCCCCTTTTTTGATCGGAGGGGAACCCAAGGTGAAGTCCATCGAGGGTGGATGGGCGGGAAGAGAAATGGGTTGGACAGCCGGGCCCGGATTGCGCCAAAGAAGCGGGTCACCGCTACCATGCAAAGGAAAGGGTGTGGGCTTGATGCTATGTTGGGCTTGGGCCAATAAAGGTTGAATTGGGGGGTGGGGGTGGGGGGAGAGGGTGGGCTGGGTATGAGAAGGGATTGTTTGGAGGGGCCCAAGGTGAGGAGGGGAGTCGGGCTTGGAGGGAAGGCCCAATAAATTTGAAAAAAAGGCCCGGTGGTTTGTGGGGTGCCAAAAGGGCCTCGGGATACCGCAGCTGCAAAGGAAAGGGACGTGTGGACAACTTTTGATGTGGACTAGGATTAGTCACGTGACATGTCGAAATCAAGGGGTTGACCATCTGAAAAGTTGCAGGCATGACGTGATAGGGAAAAGAAAAGTCGTGGTTCTGGGGAGACGCCGGCGTAGTGGAAGATGTTGGAAAATAAACTACGTTTACAAAGAAACGAGCACAAACAGGGAATAGTAAAATAATCACTAAACTGGAAAAAGAAGAAAAGAACAGAAAACGATTAAAAGTCCAGTCGAGTTAGACACTCTCTCCGAAAAACGAATTTGCCCCGATAGTGCTTCTTCGGTTTTGGAAAATCGTTCCCAAAGATGAAACGACTACGTCTTTGGTTTAACCGCCCGTTAGAAACCAAAGCTCCGGCGAACTGGAGGAATTAGGACTGAACTACGTAAATAAAATAATATGCAGAATGAAATGTAAGCAGTATGATTTCAGGTGTTCGTATGTATGGAAAAAACAAATTCAGATGCAAGGCTCTCACCCTTATATAGGAGCTTCCAGCTGAGGGGTTACTGCAGCATTATGACGCCCATAAATAGCCATGCGTTCAAATATTCAGCTCCTGATAGCAAGAACCTGGACATGTTCAGCGTATACATTCATTTGCGTACGTTTTGAAATGTGTTAGGTGAGTGCTAGCGTGTGTCAGAAGCGTGTTCGAATAAGCAGGAGTGTGCTTGCGTGTGTCAGGAGTGTGTTCTTCCGTTAAAAAATAAAATCAGGGTTGAACCAGACCACCAATCGGACCAGCCAACTCGGACCAATTTACCAAGACCCAAGACCCAAGTCCCAAGACCCAAGACCCAAGACCCAAGTCCCAAGACCCAGGTCTATGGTCCGGGTCCGGGACCGGGCTCGGATCCGCTCGGCTCTGCCTCCTACTCCGCCGAAGGCGGACGGGCGAACCCAAGTTCGAGAGACCGCGTGAACTTTGTTTACACAAAGTCCACAAAACCCACTGGGCCCACTTGATGTCCAATCATTAAAATTTAAACACTTTTAAACTCCCTTCCACATTGAATATTATTCAATGTGGGATAAACATTAATACACATAAGCCACCAATCAACTTTAAAGCATTATTTCTCACTCACCAATAATTGAATTTGAGAAATTCAAAATGTTATGATCATCTACACGAAATGTAGAATAAGTCTATACAATTCGTTACAACGAACTTCCGCTGCACCATTAAATTGAATAAATCCAATTTAATAACAATCCCCCACATGAGTGAGAAAGCCCCAAAACAAAAAAGCATGTATGCAAAAACGTAGCTCAGTCCTTAAGAGACAATAGAGAATAGGGATAGGTGGCTTGTGGCCTTGAACCTTCCTTAGTTAATACTACTGAGCATATCGATGGACTAGTGAACATTATTCTTAAACTATTCCTCTTTGTGTATACTAGACAATAGTACCAACCCACTAAGGTCTCAAAAATTCTTCCGTTCTCACGTTTGTGTCCGTTTCTGGCCATGGACAACTTCTTTGGATTCATAAGCATTCAGTAGAAGTGGCCCTCACTTCTCGCTTACATGGGTGATTTCTCAAATCAGCATTCTGTCACTCAAGTCAAAGACCTGCAAAAGAATCATTAAAAATCAGAGATTTATCCTCACCACGTGACATATTATAAACTCTACTTTTGCCGTTAAGGAATAGGGTTGTAGAGATTTACTTACCCAGACTTTTATAGTTTAGTTTTCCCATTGAACCAAGTTTGTGGGATCTCCACTCATCATGGTTGGGTTTCCACTACAATCATCTTTAAGATGTGGATTTTACTCCCATTCCTTCAAACAACTTGTACATCTGATCTCGAGCTATTTTCTTAGTGAATGGATCCGCTAGATTATCTATCGACCTTACGTAGTTAACAGAGATAATCCCATTCGATAACAGATGTCTCACAGTGTTATGTTTCCGACGGATATGTCGAGACTTGCCGTTATACAAACCACTTCTTGCCCTTCCAATAGCAGCTTGACTATCGCAGTGAAGCATGACCGGTGGCACGGGTTTCTCCCAACATGGAATATCTTCTAAAAAGTTACGAAGCCATTCTGCTTCTTCACCTGCTTTGTCCAAATCGATAAACTCAGATTCCATGGTGGATTGGGCTATACATGTCTGTTTAGTGGATCTCCAAGAAACAGCTCCTCCCCCAATTACAAACACATATCCACTTGTGGACAGAGAGTCCTTCGTGTCGGATATCCAGTTTGCATCACTGTAACCTTCAAGTACCCTGGGGTATCTACCATAATGTAGCCCAAAGTTCAGAGTATACTTTAGGTATCTCAAAACTCTCACAAGTGCTTTCCAATGTTCTTTACTTGGATTGCTTGTATATCGACTCAGTTTGTTTACCGAGTAAGCTAGATCAGGTCTTGTACAATTAGAGATGTACATCAGACAACCAATAATCCTAGCATAGTCCTTCTGAGCAACAGGATCACCTCTGTTCTTACTCAAGTGAACGTCGAGTTCCATAGGTGTCTTTGCTGGAAGACTATCGTGTGCATTGAATTTCTTGATCACTTTTTCAATGTAATGAAATTGTGATAAGACAATTCCATCTGGAATTCTTATGATTCATATGCCAAGAATAGTGTCAGCAACTCCCAGATCCTTCATGTCAAAATTTCTTTTTAGCATGAGTTTCGTCTCGTTAATCACTTGTAGGTTGCTACCCATGATTAACATATCATCTACATAAAGACATACTATAACAAATCTGTCATTAGTATTCTTAATGTATACACATTTATCGCACTCGTTTATCTATTTGACATTATCATTTCGTCAAATTTCAAGTGCCATTGTAAAGGTGCTTGTTTCAAGCCATACAAAGACTTAACAAGTTTGCACACCTTTCTTTCTTGTCCAGGTTTTACAAAACCTTCAGTTTGTTCCATATAAATTTCCTCTTCTAAATAGCCATTTAGAAAAGCTGTTTTCACATCCATTTGGTGAATCTCAAGATTGTGCAAAGTAGCAATAGCTAGAAGCACCCGAATAGAGGTAATTCTCGTCACAGGAAAGTATGTGTCGAAGAAATCATAACCCTCCTTCTGGAGAAATCCTTTCACAACCAAATAAGCTTTATACTTATCGATTGATCCATCAGCTCTGAACTTTCGTTTCAAAATCCATTTACTACCTAAAGGTTTACAACCTTCAGGTAAATCAGTCAGAATCCACGTATAGTTCTGCATGATCGAATCGATCTCGCTTTGTACATCTTCCTTCCAAAATGAACTATCRGTCCATGAGAAAGCTTCTTTCAGTGAATTTGGTTCTTCATCCAAGAGAAAAACCACATAGTCGGGACCAAAGTCCTTCGCAACTTTAGCTCGAGTGCTCCGTCTAGGAGTTAGAGTTTCAAGTTCTGAACCGGGTCGTTTACGAGACTTAGGTTCAACCCCTACAAGTTCGTGGCTTGTAGTTCCTTCAGCATTACCAGTGTTTGAACTAGACGCAGCTTTATCCTTACAAGGATAGATATCTTCAAAGAATATCGCATTCCTTGACTCAATGGTAGTTCCGACATTCATGTCCGAAACATCTGACCTATGGATTATAAATCGATAGAGGTTACTATTCAGTGCATAACCAATAAAAATACAATCAACCGTTTTGGGTCCGATTGTCACCTGCTTTGGTAGAGGCACTTCTAACTTCGCTAAACACCCCCACACTTTGAGGTATTTGTAAGAAGGTTTCCTTCCTTTTCACAATTCATAGGGAGTTTCGTCCCTTCCTTTAAGTGGAATCTTATTGAGGACATAGTTAGCTGTTAAAACAGCTTCCCCCCACATGTTCTGAGGTAACCCAGAACTAATCAACAACGCATTCATCATCTCTTTCAAAGTACGATTCTTGCGTTCTGCAACTCCGTTCGATTGAGGTGCATACGAAGCTGTAGTTTGATGAATTATGCCACTTTCCTTGCACAACTCCTCAAATGGAGCTACGTATTCCCCTCCTCTATCACTCCGGATAGATTTGATTTTGCAATTAAGTTGATTTTCGGCTTCATTTTTGAAGTTCTTGAAAGCTTCAATAGCCTCATCTTTACCTCTCAAAAGATAAAGGTAACAGTACCTTGTGCAATCATCAATAAAAGTAACAAAATACTTTTTACCACCTCTAGTTTGCACAAACTTTAAGTCACATACATCCGTGTGAATTAATTCTAAAGGTGTCGTGCTCCTTTCTACCAATTTAAACGGTAATTTAGTCATTTTTGCTTCTACACAAATTTCACACTTACTTTTATTAACAAATTCATTTACCTTAAGTAAATTGAGATTTGACAAACATTTTATTGCATTTAGATTAACGTGGCCTAATCTACAATGCCATAAACTAGAGCACTCAGTCAAGTAAGAGGAATCAGAATCAATTTTATTAATAACTTGTTTTGGGCGTATAGCCATTACACTTAGTTTGAACAAACCATCTGTAAGGTAACCCTTACCTAGAGGTGTCCCAAAATTAGACAATACAAACTTATTAGCCTCAAATACAAGTCTAAAGTCACGACTAACTAGTATTGAACCAGAGACTAAGTTCTTCCGGATGTCCGGAACGTGCAGCACCTCATTCAGAGTGATCTCCTTGCCAGAGGTCATTTTTAGGACAACCGAGCCAACACCTGCAACTTGCGAAGACGCTTGGTTTCCCATGTTCAGCTTCCTTCCCTCACAGGGATGGTATTTGGAGAACAAGCTCCAGTCTGCACACACATGGGAAGTTGCAGCAGTATCGATGAACCATTGACCACAGTTCTCGATCATGTTAGCTTCCTCAGTGATGACCGCAATGAGATCATCACTAGTCAACTCCCTCTAGGCTAGTTGGGCACTCGGCTTGGCCTTCTTCTGCTTAGGCTTGCGACAGTTCTTAGACATGTGTCCAGGATAACCTCAATTGTAACAATTGCCTTCGAACTTCTTAGAAGAGGGAGCTTTAGTCTTAGAGTTGTCAGGACGCGGCCTCTTCTTCGAGTTGTCTCCTCGTTCAAGTAGGTTTACCCGAGGTTCATTCGGACTTTTCGAATTCTTATACTGAACTCGAACTTCGGACTCAATTCGCACCTTCCAGATAACATCTTCAAGAGACATCACCTTTCGCTTGTGCTTGAGATACGTCTTGAAGTCTTTCCAGCGTGGAGGAAGCTTACCAATCATGGCAGAAGCAGTGAAAGTATCAGGAAGTATCATCCCCTCAGCGTGGACCTCATTCACCATCATTTGGGACTTTTGAACTTGTTCCATAATCGGGCGAGAATCAATCATCTTGTAGTCCATGGAATTTGTGACTACAAATTTCCTAGTTCCAGCCTCGTCGGAACTGTATTTCTTCTCAAGTGCCTCCCAGATATTCTTGGAGGTCTTTGCGTCCGAGTACAAATTGCTCAAACTATCTTCTAGGCTACTTAGGAGAAAGCCTTTGCACAAATAGTCTCCATTGTGCCAATTATCGTAGGCAGCGTGAACATGGAAACTAGTCTCGTCCTTGTCTGGAGTAGGTGGTTCATCTTCCTTCACGAAGTTAGCGAAGCCAAGCATCGTGAGGTAGAATAACATCTTTTGTTGCCACCTCTTGAAGCCTTCTCCATTGAATTTTGGAGGCTTCTCCGCCGTGGGCATGATCCATGAGGAGTGCACCAGCGTGTTCATCGTTGGTACAAAAGTCCCCATCGAACCCGTTGAATAGGTATTTAAAACAGTTGAATCTGTTTGGGGAGCAGTTGCAAACAAACTTGGAACCGAAGTTCCCGTCATCCCAATGGGATGGGTCACAGCCGGAGCTGACAAAGTTTGGACCGAAGTCCCTATCCCAAAAGGGATCGTTCCAGCAGCCGAAGCTGTGGATGAGTTCGACTGGGTCATGCGCCTCGCCAGCATCTCGAGTAAGAAGTCGAGGGTTCCTGGGTTGAGAATGAACTCAGCTTGAGTAGTATTCATGTTTGGCGAAGACACGCTAATTGTTGAAGTGATCGTGACTGCAGGGGCAGTGGTCGTCGCCGAAGTAGTGGAGGTGATAGCCGGAATAGTCGAGGTTGTCGGAGTGCTGGAGGTTGACATCTTCCCAGTAGTGATTACAAATTACAGAAAATTAAAAATTACAAACAAAAATTCATTTTTCGATTGTTGGAAAATAAACTACGTTTACAAAGAAACGAGCACAAACAGGGAATAGTAAAATAATCACTAAACAGGAAAAAAAAGAAAAGAACAAAAAACGATTAAAAGTCGAGTCAAGTTAGACACTCTCTCCGCAAAACGAATTTGCCCCGGTAGTGCTTCCTCGGTTTTGGCAAATTGATCCAAACTTTTGTGCACCCTGTTTTTAATAAATTAATTTAAAAGCACGTTAGTTTGCTCGCAAGAGTACGAGGTAACTGTAGGGTGATAAATTTGACTCGAGTCGTATCTCTCGAGGAAACAACTGTTCGGTCTTTCGAATATTTTTCTCAATTTACGAACTAAAGTAAAATACATGTGCAATTGGGGTTTTAAAAGAGATTGAGTTGATCATTATAACTAAAGCAATAATTAAACTAATTATTCTAACTAAATTATCAACTACGAGCCATAATTTAAACTACTTGAACTTAAGAACTAAGAATTTAAAGCAACGAATCTAAGGCATAAATATAATAACTACCATTAAACAATCGCATCATACGAATCTAAGAACGAATAATTGAGCATAAGTCAAGGTGCATAAATAAACTAGATTAAACCAATATCCAATAACAAGCATAAAACGATTAAGCTAATTATACTAGTTCTAGCATTAACTAATAAATTAACTACTAAATTAACTAAGAGTTTAGAAAACTTATTGTAACTACTAAAAGCAGTAAAAAGCTCCAGATATTTCGGAGTCTGATCGTTAATCTTGGGCGAAGATTGAATCCCGAACTCGAATTCGATGTTTTGGACGCGTTGTTCTTCGATCCTTGATCTCCGTCTTCAAATCTCGTTATGAGATGTGGAATTATTGTTATTGGAAGCTATGGAACCCTAGGTGGTCGTGTATTATGTGTCTCTGGTGTCTCTCCTCTCAAAATCCAAAATATAGAGGGTTTTTATAGATATTGCAAGTCTTGGCGCACAAGAAACCCTAAAATCCGAAATCTGGGCCGTCGCATTGACGGTGCGTCGACTGACGCGCGCTGGTGCTCGGTGTCAGTGCTGCTTGGGTGTGCGCGTCGGCTGGGCGGGTGCGTCGACTGACGCGGGCTTGCATCGACGATTTAGAGAATTGCGTCGACCGTGCGTCGACTGATGCCCCTTCGGTCGACGCTTCAGAAGGTTGCGTCGACCGTGCATCGACTGACGCTCCTTCAGTCGACGCTTCAGCAAGTTGCGTCAATGGTGCGTTGGCCCTGCGTCGACTGACGTGGATCATGGCTCGCGTCGACGGAGCGTCGACGGTCGCGTCAGTAGACGCGACAGAGCGTCTGTCTCCATCTTTCGATCTTTTGCTACTCGTTTCGCCGGAAAGCTCGTTCTCCTATTCTTGAACATCGAACTTCGTCTATTACGCGCTGAACTCTTCCGGTTACCTAGGTGTAAGGTGAAAACAACGAAATATCACCTATTTGCATCAATTACGATTAAAATATGATAAGATAAGTCAGAACTATAAAAATACGGAAATATGCTTAAATCGTCCAACTTATACCAAAAACAAATAGAAAAACGAACTAAAAAGCTAATAAAAATAAGGACAAATCTACTCTAATCAACTACCCCACGCTTCATTGGTTTGTTCGTCCTCAAACAAACGATAATTTCAAAGTATAACTAGAATGAAAATCAGTTCAAGCAAAGAGTCGTGCTATGCTACATACGTAATTTTGAAAATATAGGTACAAGTCACGCAACGTCAAACACTTGACCATTATTACATTGTCACTTCAAAATAAAATCATACTTCCTCACGAAGGAAAATATATATAAGTACGCTCAAAAGCACTCAAGTACTTTCTGCATGGGACGTGTATACACTCAAATCATACAATTACATGCACGATAAATAAGCATAGAAAATCAATCTCTTTTCAATCGCAAATTAAGTGTGCTGTCAAAACTAAGAATCGGAAAAGGTCTTTACGGGTTGTAGTGTAAGGCTTTTTGGACGGGTGTAGAATATATAAGTCGTGTGGCTAATCGCTCACTCTACCTAATCTAATCAAGAAGCAATAGCTTCACCTCGTACAAAACAAAAACCTCACTAAACACTCATAACGTAGCCTTTCAAATAAGCTATTCCTCAACTCAAAACTCGTAAACCGACTGAAAGCTCAAACCACTTAAGTATAATTGAAGCTTATAACATGCTTCTTACACAACTCTTGCCTTCTAAACATTAGGCTTCATAAAATAAACAATTAGACTCAAGCCTTTACAAGCGCGTAGGCAATTAATCAACACTATCCACCATCCTATTATTATTATTTTTATTTCTCCTTTTATTATTATTATTTTTAATTTTTATGGGGTATTATTCTTTTTTTTTTCTTTTTGGATGGTGGTCCTAAATTACAAAAATTCATAAAATCATAAATTCCTAATAAAAATTTCCAAGACTTAAATAACCAATAAAAATAGCGAACTCCTACCCCACGCTTTTAATGGGTTATAGGGGTCATCTCAAAAACACTCATGGCTATAGACATGGATATTTGGCTATGATTGGCTCATCCGTAATTTATAGTGGCTAAAAATATATGGATATGGCCGGAATAGGGTTTTATATGTGCCTTAACTTCATGTTCAAAGTCGAATACACACAGCGGTTTCAAAGAGATATCAAGACTGAAACTTATTCAAGTACATGCAAAGATGATAAACACTCAGGCTACTCGCTGGCTTTTTGCATGAAAATTTTTGAATTGACGCTGCTTTTAAGGTTTTGCGAAATCGATTGCGTCCAAGTACCATTTTACAATATATAATAATAAATTTTGAAAAATTATGCACTTATGCACGCTCAAAGAACTAGAACAGATAATCATACAAAGTCAACTTCGACAGGCAAGCCATACAAACACAATTATCGCGCAGGAATAACAATTAATCACATTTAAGTATATAATTATTACAGGCCAAGTATTAAATAAAATTACACAATTAATCAATACAAATCACACTCGACCACCCCCCTCTCTAAAAATCCCGGCAATCTCCTGATTGCCACAAATACATCAAAATCAAAAAGAGGAAGGAAAAAGAAAACATCCCTGAAATAATAGTAGTCGAGCCGCTACTTGTCGATTTGTGTAATTGGCCACTTATTCAACGTGCGCGATATGAATTGCCCTAAAAGAAAAATAAAACAAGCAAAAACAAAGAAAATAACAATATTTTTGGATTTTATAATTTCTATTTTTTTTAAAAATAAAGCTTAAGAAAATAAAGATACAAGATTTAGAACTCGCGGGAATCATCATCCTCGGGGTTCTCGTCGACGTCCATGCTAGGTGTGGGGTATGCCGCCTCAAATCGCTTCTCGAGCTTCGAAATGCGATCTCGCATCTTCTTCAAACTCCGACGGTTTTGGTCGTGGTTCGCATTAATCTTCTCGTCGATGATTTGGAGCTTATCGAACATCTTCACTTGAAATGCCCATTTTTCTTCGAAAATTTGGCTCCAATCGGGACTCGGGCTCGAAGTAGAACGGCGGGCTTGCTCCATATCCGCGTCGCCATCATCGTCGTCATCGTGTAGTCGAGACGAAGATCCTCCTCTAATCGACGACCTCACTCGGGGTGCCGGTGCACGCATAAGAGGTAATGAAGTGGTCTCGAGTGGGCTAACTCCGTTTTTGGCCGGATCGAACCCGAAGTGACGGGCGAGGCTGGTAATATATGGCGCAAATGAGAGAAGTGGCGACTTGCTTCCCGGAGTACCCTTAGTGACGTTGTAATGTCCTAGAAAAATTAGCGGGTACAACCGGACTTGACGACCATCAACGAGGCATTGTAGAACATAAAGCTCGGACTTAATCGCGTAGGTGGCCTCGTTCTTGCATAAAATAATGTGCCTGAGGATCTTGTAGGCAACGTAAAGGGCGTCGTCTTGAATTTTCGAGCAAGGAAAACGCTTGCAATCGCCCGTATTTCCCCCGGTGATCATCCCCCCAAAAGAGGCTAAATTGAAGCCTTGAACTCCAACCGGGTGGTCCCTACGGTCGGGAAACCGAAAATGTTGCCAAAAATCTCCTCGTCTACAAAAACTTCATTCCCACCTAGTCGACAAGTGATAATCTCGTCATTCCGGATTGCCAAAGTGGAGAAAAACTCGAGCAAAAGCTCTCTAAATCCGGGAAGGTGCATTTGGGCGAAGTACCCACAACCAAGGCCATCTACATAACGTGAAAGATCAGTGTGGTGTTTCGACCCATTCGAGGCTTCTTCCTCAAGTCCTTGGATGTTCAAAATCCTATGCGTAGCGAAACCCCATTTTCGAATATTTTTGAACATGTCCCCTTCCTTTTTGTCGAAAATTGGGAACGGTGCTCCATATTTCCCCGAAATATCCTTAAACTCGCTCCCAAATTTCGGTCTTGC
>BMAC01000200.1:573079-599761 GCA_014905375.1 Phtheirospermum japonicum
TCGTTTACCCGCTCGAGACATTATCAAACAATACGAAGATGAACGGGAATGATAAACCTTGAAAAATAAAACTTTTTGTTCTTTGGGGAATTTTGTCGAACACTTGGCGTGCGTGTTCAACCAACAAAAAACTTGAGTAATTCTAGCACCAAAAACTTCCCAACACAACCAACAACAACAATAATATGATCCCAAGATAGTTTCAAGCGAAGTACCTCATTGATTGTTGCGTAGAAACGACCGAATTTTCGAATTTGCCCGAAATTTGCTTCAACCCTTGTAGCCCATTTTGGATGTATTGGCTTGTATGTAAGAAATTTGAAGATTTCTGGGTAATGTAGAATTGGGTGCTTGGAAAATTGAAGAAAGTGAGAATTTGTTGAAGGGTGCAAGAAGGTTGAAAAAATTTTAAGTTTGAGAAGAAGAAGGAAGTGAGAAGAGAAAAAGGGAAGGGTTGGGATGATTTTTAAAGCTGTTTTTCTGGCTTTTCCGCGCAGGTCAAGAGGTTATGGGTCGGGTTGGCAGTTCAAAACCTGATTTTAACTGTGCTGGGCCAGGTGCGTGGCTTGCATCGACGTTGAGTCGACGTCCGCGTCAGTCGACGCGACAGAGACAAAGATTCTCCGGCATCTGGCGTCGACTCCGCATCGACCGATGCGAGCAGTCCTCGCCACCAGATTTATAGTGTGTAATTCAGTTTTTTGAGAGTTGTAGTGCCTGGAATTTTTAGAACAAAAATTGTGAATAAGGTAAGAAAATTAAAATTTTGAAGTAAGAAGATGAGGAAAAGTGAGAAGAGGGGAGAAAAGGGCTGCTTTTAAGCAGTTTTTCTGGGTATCCCGCGGGTCAAGACGAATATGGGTCGGGTTGGTCGGGCAAAACCCGAATATAAACGCTTCTGGGCTGGGTCCAAAATTCGCGTCGACGCTGCGTCGACTGACGCGAGCCCGATCGACGCGACAGAAGCTAAAACCTCGGCATCTGCGTCGACTRACGCGAGCAAGCTCGGCGTCGACGCGGGCGGAATCCTGGGCGACTTTTTCTTCGCTCGTTCGATCAATTCTTCTCTTCCGAGTTCTTCCATCTGTTCTAAAAAGATAAAAACCAAAATAAAAMAATAAGTAAAATAACAATAAAAATAAAATACAAAAGGATACATAACGCTCGGGTTGCCTCTCGAGAAGCGCAATTTTTAACGTCGCTTGCTCGAYGCTATTTTRTTCGTTTAGTTCCAACCGTACGGTGGATCTCCAAACTCCAYCGAATTATGATYGCGACTCTTCTTCCTTTTGTCATAATAAGGTTTCAACCTATGCTTGTGAACTTGAAAGGATGAATTCCYGATCTTGTCATACAACGTGGCTACGCCGTACTCATCCAATTCTTTTATCGAGAACGGTCCGCTCCATGTAGCTCCAAAGTCAGCTGGGTCATATTTACGCTCGTGATTATACAGTACTAAATCTCCAACCTCAAACTACAAATTTTTGACTTCCTTCTTGCGAACCTCTTTTGATTTCTTCTTCTCCCTCGCCCAATCRTCGAAATATGMCTCTCACTTGTTCTTTTTGCGTGAAAATTTAAATTTKTTAGGGTCGAGGGAATCRTGACTTGGGCGACTTATTGGTGGTTTATGCGGTCGCTCCACATCGAAATCGTCTCCAAATTCTTCTACGATATCGCGCATGTCAATACCTAGTAACTCGATCAAGTCTTCTCCACTTAAGTGCATATGCTCCTCAAACTCGTCGTACTCCTTGCTGGAATCGACTCGTTTATTCCCTCCCTCGATAGAGAATCTTACGTCGTCCCCGTCGCTCAGTTTGTTTAAAGTTGCGATTTCTCATTGTAAAATTAGAAGGTCTATGGTTTTCAAAATAAGGATCAGATTTACGATGTTGTTAATCAATGTTAACAACACTGGTTAACAACATCGACTAAAATAACACAAAGTTATGCAGCGGATATTTAAAATAGAGAACACGATTAAACAAATTCAGTTCACAAGTAAATACTTGTGAACTTGGGTGTACAAACCCGAAAACTATATTACTTTCCACTTCACGTTCAATACACAATATAAAGTAATATATGAAAACTAAATATCAAGAAACTTTATACTAAATACTTGTTGCCGGAATAGCAAGATCTTCTCCGTTGGTCACGCAACTTCAAAGATCTTGTTTATCACGATCGTTGGCTCCAAGTAACTCTCTCGTGTTCTTCTTCTCTTGTGCGTCTTCCTTGCGTCGTGCGTGTGTTCTTTTCCTCAAGAAATCCGTGCGTGAAATTCTGATTAAAAAACCGTGAACCAAGTGTAGGTATACCTATGTCTTAAATAGACAACTAAGAATCCTAAACTTGGTAAAATCCTAAAAACAAATCCTAAACACAATCTAGGAATAATTAAAGTCTTGTGCATAAACTAGGAAACATAATATTGACCTATATCTAGTTTCCTAACTTATTTTGTGCCCAAGAATGGCAAATGACAAAATAGGAATTATTGCCAAGAATAAATTCCTCAACACTCATATCTCGTTTACGCATGATGTAACGGGATCAACGAATGAATCATCCTCTTGCATGACAGGGGAGGGAGTGTTTTGAATATCTCTTAAAGAAAACGTCACTGTTTCGCCCAAAACTGTCATTGTCATCCTCCCTTTGTGAACATCGATTAGCGTATGGGAAGTAGACTTAAACGGGAGTCCCAGTAAGATGGTATGCTCAGTGCTTTCATCCAGTACCTCGCCAACGTCCATAACAACAAAATCAACCGGAATTATGAGCTCTCCAACTTGTACTAGAACATCTTCAACTACTCCCAAGGGTCGTGGGGTCGAGCGATCGGCCAATTATAGGCGCATGGTTGTCGGCTTAAGTGGTCCAAGATCAAATGCTTGATAAAGTGAATATGGCAGTAAATTTATCCCTACTCTAAGATCTAACATTCCTATTGCTTTTTGTCCATTGGCCAACGAAATAGTGATGCAGAAAATTCTAGGATCGCGTTCCTTGGGTGGCAATGGCTTCTTAAAAATCGCGCTAACCTCCTTTGGTAATGGTACGTATTGATTCGTCGCCAAACGTCTCTCTCTCGAAGCAAGTTCTTTAAAGAATTTTACGTAGGCGGGCATTGTTTTGATTACCTCCAACAGCGGTAAATTGATATTGACGTTATTCAAGAGGTTGTATAGCTCCATGAACCTCTCGTTCTCTTTCACTGGATGCAACCGGCTTGGAAAAGGAACAACATACTTAATTTGCGTCGTTGATTGCTTCGGCAGTGTTGGTTCGTCTTTGCCAAGGGTGTTGTTCGGAATCGTCCCTTGAATGGAACCAGGCACGTATCTATTGGTAGATTTATGTATCTTGTCTACTAGTTTAGGAACAAGTTCCTCATCCTGGTCCACTATGCCATTGTCGATCTTCTTCCCACTGCGAAGGACGTGAACCGCCGACGCTTGCTCCGGTTGACTTGGTAGCCTGTCCTTCTCCTTATTTGACCTTGCAAAGTCAGTTGCTAGTTGGCCCATAGTTCTTTCCATCCTATCCATGTTTTTAGCTAGATCATGCACAACACTGGAAAGATGGTCAATTCCGTTCACCTTCTTCGAGAGTTCATCAATCTTTGCGTTCACCTTCGTAAGTCCCTCTCTATTGCTAATCGTCTCGGCCACTTGATTTTGCTGCCAAACCAACAGCTGATCATTTAGTTGAGTCGCATTAGACGCCTTCCCTTGCGTATGAAAATTATTTTGTGGTGGCGGCACTGGTGGTGCTTGAGCATATTGTGGTGGAGGATATTGTGGATCAGGTGGCATATGATTTGGATTTCCAGGGCCCCATTTGAAAAGAGGATTATCACGTTGAGGTGTGTACTTCTTTTGATTCGAATAATTTTGGATCGCGTTAACATCCTCATGCTGCTCAATGTTGTTTGGACACACATCCGCTGAATGCTGGGGGGATCCACACTGGTTACATGTTACGGCCATCCTTTGTGCAGTGGCCTTGCTAGCTCGCTCGGATTTCCAAGCAACTAATTTCTCGTCAAATATCTCTTCACATTTCGCCTTGACCAACTTGCCGTCATCTAAATCAGGATTAGGGATGGAAACTTCGTTAACTCTCATTTTACGAGGCCGAGAGTTAGTTTGTCTAGATTTTTCGCTTTGCTTCTCCAACACCCGTCTCGCCTCGGTGGCTATCAAATCTCCAAAATCTCCTCCTGCTGCTATCTCTACTTCTCGTTTCCCATGGTCCAATAAACCATCGAATAAAAAAATGGTTAGTCATCTCCGGAGAATAGTTGTGGTGGGGGCAAGCTTGCAAAAGCGTCTTGTAACGCTCCCACATTTCATGAAATAGCTCTCCATCCAACTGTTCAAAGGTAGCAATTTGCCTCCAAAGATGCCCCGTAGTTTGGGCAGAATAATATTGATTTAAGAATTTCTCGCTGATCATATCCCAGTCAGTCAACGAGCTAGGATCTAGTGATAGTAGCCATGACTTCGCCTTGTCCTTCAAGCTGTACAGGAAACAAATCATTTGTACTTCTTCTTGGTGAAGGCCATGAACTTCGAATCTCCCCACTTCATCAACAAAGTAGTTTAAAAATGCCAAGGGGTCCTCATGGGCATTTCCGTGAAAAGTCGGGAGTAAGTTAAGTTGATGCGGTTTGATTTCGACTGCCCTTGCGGTAGGTCCAAGAACAATGGCGGACCTAAAAGGTACAACCTTTGGACGTGCTAAATCGCATTGTCTTGGTGCTCGATCTCCCCTTAGTTCCCTAACTAGATCATTAACTCTCTCGTAGTGGTCATCATGCGCGTGATGGTGCTCGCGCTCGTATCTCCTTCCGAAATTGTTTTGCTCGTAACCATGATCTTGATTCTCCAACCACTCGTTCACGTGCCTTTGATTGTTAACATAAGAATCACGCTGCAGAAATTCTCATTCCTAAATGCCATGTTCTCAATGTTGTGTTGACGCATGACATTGTTGTTCACCTCTTCGTTTTGCCTCATATTTGCCATGTTCGGTTGGTGATTGACTATGTTGTGCTGCTGGTTAACTCCTTTGTTTATCCCCTCGTCTCGTCTCACGTTCTCCATGTGTTGCTGACAATTAGCCCAATTGGCTCRGGGTTGTGGTTGTCCATGCAAAATGATTGGTTCACTACCATACCCATTTCGAATGGGGCGTGGTGGTGATCTCGGTGGTGAATCGCCGTTTCGAACCGAATGTGCTCCTAACATAATGTCGGGAATTTGATCGCAAGCAAAATAAGTTGCTGTCGAGGAGTTGTCCTCGGGAATAAAAGCGGGTCTTGGTCTTGGCTGATTTGAACGGTGAATGTTGTCAATGAATGGTGCAAGGTCGCGTTGAAGTGATCGCCTTCCTTGCATAAACTCAACAACACGTCAACGTACCAAATGGCAAAAACCAAGTGCGAAATATAAATAAAAACGAAAGTAAAAAGAAATTAATGAATCAAAAAGAAAACAAAATGAAAAATATCTTAAATCCCTACTCGTTACTTCCCCGGCAACGGCGCCAATATTTTTGATCCAAACTTTTGTGCACCCCGTTTTTAATAAATTAATATAAAAGCACATTAGTTTGCTCGCAAGAGTACGAGGTAACTGTAGGGTGATAACTTTGACTCGAGTCATATCTCTCGAGGAAACAACTGTTCGGTCTTTTGGATGTTTTTCTCAATTTACGAACTAAAGTAAAATACATGTACAATTGGGGTTTTAAAAGAGATTGAGTTGATCATTATAACTAAAGCAATAATTAAACTAATTATTCTAACTAAATTATCAACTACGAGCCATAATTTAAACTACTTGAACTTAAGAACTAAGAATTTAAAGCAACGAATCTAAGGCATAAATATAATAACTACCATTAAACAATCGCATCATACGAATCTAAGAACGAATAATTGAGCATAAGTCAAGGTGCATAAATAAACTAGATTAAACCAATATCCAATAACAAGCATAAAAAGATTAAGCTAATTATACTAGTTCTAGCATTAACTAATAAACTAACTACTAAATTAACTAAGAGTTTAGAAAACTTATTGTAACTACTAAAAGCAGTAAAAAAGCTCCAGCTATTCCGGAGTTTGAACGTTGATCTTGGGCGAAGATTGAATCCCGAACTCGAATTTGATATTTTGGACGCGTTGTTCTTCGATCCTTGATCTCCGTCTTCAAATCTCATTATGAGATGTGGAATTATTGTTATTGGAAGCTATGGAACCCTAGGTGGTCGTGTATTATGTGTCTCTGGTGTCTCTCCTCTCAAAAATCCAAAATATAGAGGGTTTTTATAAATATTGCAAGTATTGGCGCACAAGAAACCCTAAAATCCAAATTTTGGGCCGTCGCGTCGACTGACGCGTGCTGGTGCTCGGCGTCGGTGCTGTCTGGGTGTGCGCGTCGGCTGGGCGGGTGCGTCGACTGACGCGGGCTTGCATCGACGCTTCAAAAAATTGCGTCGACCGTGCGTTGACTGGCGCCCCTTCGGTCGACGCTTCAGAAGGCTGCGTCGACCGTGCGTCGATTGGCGCTCCTTCAGTCGACGCTTCAGCAAGTTGCGTCGACAGTGCGTCGGCCCTGCGTCAACTGACGCGAATCATGGCTCGCATCAACGGAGCGTCGACGGTCGCGTCAGTCGACGCGACAGAGCGTCTGTCTCCGTCTCTCGATCTTTTGCTACTCGTTTCGCCGGAAAGCTCGTTCTCCTATTCTTGAACATCGAACTTCGTCTATTACGCGCTGAACTCTTCCGGTTACCTAGCTGTAAGGTGAAAACAATGAAATATCACCTATTTGCATCAATTACGATTAAAATACGGTAAGATAAGTCAGAACTATAAAATACGGAATTATGCTTAAATCGTCCAACTTATACCAAAAACAAATAGAAAAACGAACTAATAAGCTAATAAAAATAAGTACAAATGTACTCTAATCACAAATCGTTCCCAATGATGAAACGACTGCGTCTTTGGTTTAACCGCACCGTTAGAAACCAAAGCTCCGACGAACTAGAGGAATTAGGACTGAACTACGTAAATAAAATAATATGCAGAATGAAATGTAAGCAGTATGATTTCAGGTGTTCGTATGTATGGAAACAACAAATTCAGATGCAAGGCTCTCACCCTTATATAGGGGCTTCCAGCTGAGGGGTTACAACAGCATTATGACGTGCATAAATAGCCATGGCGTTCAAATATTCAGCTCCTGATAGCAAGAACCTGGACATGTTCAGCGTATACATTCGTTTGCGTACGTTTGAAACGTGTCAGGTGAGTGCTAGCGTGTGTCAGAAGCGTGTTCGAATAACCAGGAGTGTGCTTGCATGTATCAGGAGTGTATTTTTCCGTTAAAAAACAAAATCAGGGTTGAACCAGACCACTAATCGGACCATGGTCCATGGTCCGGGACCGGGCTCGGATCCGCCTCTGGCTCCGCCGAAGGCGGACGGGCGAACTCAAGTCCAAGAGCCCGCGTGAGCTTTGTTTACACAAAGTCCACACAACCCACTGGGCCCACTTGATATCCAATCATTAAAAGTTAAACACTTTTAAACTCCCTTCCACATTGAATATTATTCAATGTGGGATAAACATTAATACACATAAGCAACCAATCAACTTCAAAACATTATTTCTCACTCACCAATAATTGGATTTGAGAAATTCAAAATGCTATGATCATCTACACGAAATATAGAATAATCCTATATAATTCGTTACAACGAATTCCCGCTGCACCATTAAATTGAATAAATCCGATTTAATAACAGAGGAGGCACCAACCGCTGCATAATTGGCCGCTGAACTAGAGAGTAAGGGCGCCGCAAATGGAGGGGTTTTTGAATTCAGAGGAGCGGCGATGGACACGCTAGGAAAATGGAGTGTGTTACCATGCGCGGCAAGCAACAGGTCGGAAGCTCTAACCACCGGCGAGGAGCCAAAAGAGAAGACAGCAGGGTCAGAAAATGGAGCAGTGCAGAAGACGACGACAAAGAGACGATCGAAGGTTGCGAGATCGAAGTCGGAGAAAAACTCTGGTCAAGCGGCTGAGAGAATAGAGGCGTGAGAGTAGTCGTGGAGTGCGACACGAAACCAACTCTAGCCTGCACGACTGTGTTCAAGGGTGGCCGGAGGTGCAAGTCAGGGCGCAGTGATGGTGTTTGCTGGGTGGGTCAGCGCCAGGCGTGATAGCACCGGGGAGGGAGGGATGGCGCCCGGCTGAGTAGGGTCGGACGAAGCAACAAAATCGGTTGCTGGACAAGAGGGAGGGAAAGCCGTCTGCAAGCTAAGCGAAAGTAGCGGCGAAGTGGCAGCCATGAAAAATGGCGATGGAGTGGCAGCCATTAAATCCGGCGAAGGAGTAGCGCTGCTGGGCGACTGCTGCAGCACGTGGGGTGGTGGTTAGACAACAGCAACATCGGTGATGGCTTGCGGCGAGGGGAGCTGCCGGGGGTGGAGAGCCGAGGACGGCTGAATCGAAGCTAACTCCTGCGCGATGGCGATGAGGTGCTGCGACAATGGAGCACTGGGCGGCCGGTGACGTGACGACGTGTTTCCGGCAGGAGTTCGGTTTGGTCGGAAAAAAAAGAGGGGAGAGAATAGAGGATTTTCTACTTTTCTTCATCATTTTCCATTGTCCGGCGCTTACATAGAGGGGCAAAACTGACTTTTCATCTCTTAGGACAGAGATATAATAGTCAATTACCTTATTCCAACTTCCACATACGTATTCATTCTTTATAAGATACGGTCCTTCCATTGTTGCAGTAAAACCATCAATCCCGGTAGAGAACTATTGCAACTTTGGAAACGAGTGTGAGAAAATGTGGAAGAAGACCGCCGAAATCAATATATATATATATATATATATATATATATATATATATATATATATATATATATATATATATATATATATATATATATATATATATATATATATATATATATATATATATATATATATATATATATATAATATATTTGTTTGCAAGCTATTAGGTTAGTATCTATCCCGAAATTTGGGGATTGGGATGAAAATGATCCGAGAGCAGCCAAAGTTTAGGAAGACTTGATGATTAAATAAATTTAGTGAATCACTAAATTTGCAAAGAATGACAATGTAAAATAGAGAGATTATAGAAGATGATAGATCGGTGTGAGAGGAATGAGTTGGTAAAGAGGGGTATCTATAAGAGTGAAAAAAAAAGGCGGGAGAACCGCCGGTTTTGGACCAAACCGACCAGTTTCGGTTCAAACCGGAGTTTTGATCAACGGTCATTTCATCTGTACCGCTGATCATCAACAGTCACTTGATCTTGATCGTTGATCATTTTCAACCCAGTCTCCAAATTTCGGGATAGATAGTAACGGTCACGCGTTTCCATAGTTGCAATAGTTTTCTAGGAATGATGGTTTTACTACAACAATGGAAGGATCGTATCTTATAAAGAATGAATACGTATGTGGAAGTTGAAATAAGATAATTGACTATTATATCCCTGTCCTAAGTTTTGTATAGTTTAGCAGGTAATCTGCATGAAAAAAAAGTTTAAGAGTTAAAGTATCAAATTGACCATAGTTCAGAAGGTAGGAAAAAAAAAATCTCAAATGAAAAGTTAGTTTTGCCCCTTTATATAAGCGTGTATCTCACACACGCGAAGATCCGATCAGAATTTTCGTCGGGAACCGGACTCAGGAGGCTTAGTGTAAATTTTGTATAGTTTAGAAGGCAAATCTGCACGAAAAAAAATTTTAGAAGGTAAATGTCAAATTGACCATAGTTCAGGAGGTAATTTTTTTTCTCTTTTTATTAAATTGATAATTTGGTATCATAGCTTGAATATTATAAAATCTTAGATTTTATTTTTCGAAAAAATATAGATATTGAAAAACAAGAAAAATAAAATAAAAGAAAAACTGATTCGACTTTAATATATTTCGATTTGGTGTAAATTTGCTTTGCACCTCAAAAATAAGCTTTGCAAACCCCAAAACGACGTCGTCCCTCAGCCATACTGTTCAATCAACAGATAAGGCACTCAAAACCAACTGATCCCCCCACCCCATTCATCTTCTTCGTCATCCCACTCTCTCTAAACCCACTCAACGATGGAAGCCACCCTCTTCACCTTCCCCACATCCAGCCCCGCCACCAGCACCTCCACCCTCTCCCTCAAAACCCATTTCAGAAACCCTTTCCTCACCACCACCCACCACAGCCGCCCCCAATTCTCCTCCGCCAAAATTCAAGCCGCCATTAGCCGCACCAAGAAAGAAGAGACTGTCGAAAAAGTCAAAGAACAGCTGGAGAACTGCCACCTCATTGCCAGCATCGGCTACAAGGGCTTAACCGTCTCACAGTTTCAGGAACTCCGGACCCAGCTTCCAGAAACGTCCAGACTCTTGGTTGCCAAAAATACCCTCGTCCTCAAAGCCATCGAGGGCACGAAATGGGAGGCCCTAAAGCCGTGCATGAAGGGCATGAACGCGTGGCTCTTCGTCCACAGCGAAGAAATCCCGGCCGCTCTGAAGCCGTACAGAACTTTCCAGAAGGAGAAGAAATTGGAGAATAATGATTTCACGGGGGCTGTTTTTGAAGGGAAGTTTTATGGGCCTGAGGAGTTTAAGGCCTTGGAGAATTTGCCGACGAGGGCCGAGATTTATTCGCAGCTTTTGGGGGCGATAAAGGGACCCGCTTCTGCTGTTGTGGGGACCATTCAGGCGCCGGCTAGGGATTTGGTTATGGTGCTTAAAGCTTATTGCAAGAAGCTAGAAGAAGAAGAAGGTGCTGGCCAATAGTGGTGGTGTTTTTTCTAATGGTATGCTGTTTAATTTTATTTTTAATGTTAATTTGATCATTTTGCCTTTTTTTTTTCTTTTTTTTTTTTTGTGGGAGTGTGGAGGGGAATTGTAGTATATAGCTTTTGTTTTATATTATTGAGATGATACAATTGTTGATTTTAATGGCTGAGTTTTTATATAATTTGGAACTAGAATTTAACTCTGCGTTTCTCTTGGCGTTGCTGTATAATTTATGTTGTGTTACCCGATTGTATATATCACGTGCTTTGATTTGAGCTCAGACTTCATTTGGATTGAGGAAATTAAGGATAATGACAAATTCACTTTGAGCTAGTTGGATAATAGTCCGTATACTCGTATTTTAAGCTGTTTTGGTGGATCTTTAATTGATTCATTTAAAATCGTTCCCAAAATCCCTATTTTTAAATATAACCTCAGAGGACTTGAATTGCAGAATGTCAAATGTTCTCTGGTTCGCTCTAGAATTCTCTGCGTGGCTATGAAGCTTGTGTGGCGTATATATGGCTATAAATTGATTCAATTAGGATTGTTGATCATTATATGTAGTTGGAGATTTAGAGATGATACCAGCACTATATAAATTTGTTTTTCGTTTGATGATTACATACATTGTCCTGATGCTTAGTGCTTATTGGTCATTAGCTGAACAAAAATCTCTTCAACACCTTTTTGCTGCTATAACATTTTGTTGAGAGCGGTTCATTAGATGAGAATGAGATGATGTGTTCAGCAATTTTCTAGATTTTAAAAGTTGAGACGTTTATTTGTAAATTAATGACAAGATATCTAGTCTTGATTTTTCTCCTCCATGCAATGATGCATTTGGCTAGAGAACATAAGAAACTAGTTTTCTTGAATGTTCATTTCTTTCCGAACATCCCCATAACAGTTGGCACTTATGGAGCTTTTTTTGTAACTTGTGTCTGTAAATATAAATTCTCTTTTATACTGCATTTGGATTTTCTCTAAGTTATACTACTTAAGTTCTTGAGTCTTCTGCCTGCTGTTGGCTCGAGGATGTTTCGTGGTTTCTTGTTTTTCGTACGTGCTAAAGACTTACTTTCTCTTAACCTGATTCATAGGGGGAAAAAACTCACAACTATGACAATTGTTCTCAAATTATGCCTCACATTGGTCCTAGAACGTAGGACATGATGAATATATAAAGTTTCTTAGGAGCATCTTATAGATGACTTAATTATTGTTATTTTTTCTCTATAATTTGTTGTAGGGGTGGTAATGGGTGACACGACGCGATTATGAATATGAATCGTATAGTAACATGACATCGATAAGGCACACGAAAGATTTGTTGTGTAATGGAGAAAAAAGGTTGACGTACTGCTTTGTGTTGTGTGTTATGCAGTCTTTCTCCGTTGTGCACTCGAATCAGCTGCACTTTTTAATACTTAGCAGTTAGTACCTTCATCAAACCAATCCTCCAAAACTTTAGAATGTGTATAAATACTACCCCGAGGTTTGGTCTAATTATAAAAATACCCACTTTTCTTTTAAAATTAAATATACCCCGTGAAAAAGAGCTTTTCACAATTTTTTGTGCGACACATCAGCTACAACGTCAAAAGTAAAAAAATTCTCTCTTTACAAACTTTTTCTCACAACGGTTAAACCCATTCTTCAACTTTTTAATACGTCCCACAATCTATTCACATGTTATTAATTATATTTTTCATCTACTCTTTTAATCAGTACATTTATTAATATTCAAAAATAGAGATAAATAATTTATTTTATAAATATGTAAATATATATAATTAATATAAAATTATCATTACTTATAACTTAAAAATAAATTATTAATAGATATATATTTTGTATCTATATCTTAAATTTAGTATATATACATGTTTAATCAATACTTTATAATTAAAGAATGTAAAGCAGCAAACGGCCAAATTGATTTGGAAAAAAAAAACACAAAACACAAGTATTGGTTAGAAAGCAATTCAAAGCAGCTGTGTTTTTGTTATTTTTTCATAGGAAAGTCGAGTGATAGTGCCAAATCGGTCCATGTATGCATAACTTTTTTATGAACTGCTCCTTGCTAATGATACGGACCTTCGTAAAAAAATATCACGTCACTGAAAGTTTTTCCTTCACAATGGATGACACCTTCACCATCTGATTCACAATCGCTACTCTTCAAAAAAAAAAAAAAAAGTGGCACCATTAGCGACGCCCTAAGTTTGTTTTACCTTACACGTGTTGGAAATATTTCACGAGACAATGACTTGATCATCAAGACTAATGAACATGGATAGTTTATCTTTTTACATTCATTATTATTTTTGTATATAGGGTTGTTGTAACTATGGGGCCGGCCCACATAGCTCGTCACTCTATTGTATTTATACGTCTTTTGTTATCAATGAAATTAGGTTGGTCTCTATTATTCATTCTATCATGGTATCACAGCGATTTAGACTCTAACGAGCAAACCCTATTTTTTTCCCATCTGGTAAACAGCCTCTTATTTTTTTTAATTTCTTTTTTGATTCCAGCCGCCGTAATCAATCATGTCTACTGGTTCCTCCAATACCACTACCAATGTCGGCGCCGCCGAGTCCTCCCCTTCCCCCCTTGTTCAAATAAACGCTGCTACACACCTGCCCCTTCGTCTCACCACCACAAACTACGTTTCATGGAAACTACAATTTACATCATTGTTCTTTGGTCTGGATCTCATGGATTTTCTCGATGGCTCAGCCATGGCTCCTCCTACTACTCTTGCCGTAGGCACCGAGCACTCCCCCAACCCTGCGTATATACACTGGAAACGTCAAGATCAATTAATCCTTCACGGAATTTTGGTCTCACTCACTGAGGCCGTTATCCCGCTCACTCATCGCCTCTGCCACATCATCCTCTGATGCTTGGACCCGCCTCGATCGCATCTTCTCCAAGCGATCCCAATCTCACATTATCCATCTCAAAGATAAGCTCTCGTCAATTCAACGTGGCACTCTGCCAATCTCTGACTTCTTACTACAAATTAAGACACTCTCGGATGAATTGTCTACTCTTGGTGCTCCCCTTAGCGATGCTGATCTATTAATATACTGCACGCGTGGTCTCGGACCAGCTTACAAAGAAGTTATTGCTGCCCTCTGCACTCGAGACACCCCGGTTCCGTTAGAAGAGCTTTTTGATAAATTGATCGACCGTGAGACATATCTCCATGACTCGGATCAATCCGATGCTCCTATATTTCCGTCTATTCACTACACTGCTGCCTCTACACAGCCACAGCATCTGGCCGCCAGCCGTCCTTCGCGTGGCAATACCTATGTCGCACCTCGCCGATCACCGGCGCCTACCACTGCTCCTGGTCTCCTGCCGTCACCAACGACCTCTCCTCAATCCGTTCCTCGACAACGCTACTCTAAGAGCTCCACTCGTGACACCCGTCGTAAGGTCATAGTGTGTCAATATTGCAATCGTTCTAGACACATCGCCACTGCTTGTTAGGACCTGTTTCCACATCTTCGTCCGGCCCGTCCAATGGTTAATGTCGCTCACACCGCTGCTACATCCCCTGCCCACCAGTGGATTCTAGACTCTGGTGCTTCTCATCATGTTGTCTCCAACCTCTCGGATTTATCTCTTCATCAGACCTATGATGGCCTTGATGACGTTCTCCTGAGTAATAATCTCGCACTCGACATCTCTCATACCGGTTCCACATCTCTCTCTCCCCATTTTAGTCTCTCTGATGTTTTGTGTGTTCCTAATATAAAACGTAATATTATTTCCGTCTCTCAATTTTGTACTCAAAATTTCGCGTCTGTTGAATTTTTTCCGCACTCTTTTCTTTTTAAGGATCTTCGCACAAGTCGCATACTCCTCCAGGGCCACACTAAAGACAACCTCTATCGATGGCCGTCAGCATCATCCGTTGCCCCTCAAATAAATTCCACCACTAGAATATCTCCTCTCTTGTGGCACCGTCGTCTTGGTCATCCCTCAACTCAATTGCTCAACCGCATGCTCGCCTCGGGGCTCCTCACTGACACATCCCCTTTACCATCCTCATTTCATTGCAATTCGTGTCTATGTTCGCCCACCTCCCAGGGGCACACCCTCCCTAGGAAATGAGGTCGCTTTCCACAAATAGTCACATTTATCACATAATTTCACGTATGATTATTTTAGTCCGTATCAGTGGCCTAAGTCCTGATGCCACTGCCCGTCTCGCCTCGTCAGTGGTCGCTGCGCATCGCGGAGGATTTCCGCGCCTGCCCGTTGGGGTATGTCGCCGGTTGCTGCTTCCAAACGCCACCGCTAGATGACACCAAGATTCCAGATCGCCGGGCCATCGACGGAGGAGAAGGATTCGCCCTTATCGGCCGATTTTCAGAAAAAACAGGGAAGAATAAGGGAGAAACGGATTTGTCGGTGGCTCAATTGGGTGGGTAAAGACATAGATGCATATATTCAATCAAAAATTTTGATGAAATAATGGGAGGAAAAAAAAAAAGGAAAACCCTAATTTTAATGAGAAGGAGCCGCAAGGATGGCATGGCATTCTAAGTCATTTCCAGATAATGAATATCAATAAATCCACAATTAATTTGCCTGCTTTGATAAAAGACGTCGTCCAAAAACTCCTAAAATTACAGGCTTAAATTTCAAGAAATTAATAAATACGCGGAGAAGCAGTCAATAAATTCTTAAGGCATATGAGTTGCAAACCCAATAAAATACGTACAAGATCCAAATAATTTCCATAAATCCCAACAATTCTGCAGTGATGACTGCTCTGATACCACTTGTTGGAATTTTACAGATAACAAACATATAAAATTCATAATCGTATATCCTAAAACATGCGAAATAATTCTAGAATAACAAACATCATGCTATAATCATCAAAGATTTATGAATTAATGGAATACCTGGATCCGTAATAATCGTATGCAGAAATCTCCCGTAACACGAGACGGGACTCCTAATCTAAAAGCAAGCAAGAACACGAACACGGGTTCGAGTTGGTTTTATGATCTTCCTCACCTAAATCTCTTAAGAGGCCTTAGTTTTCTATCTTGATGGGGAGAGTAGAAAACAGTGTACGATTTAGTATATTGGGGACCATAACCATGTAGTCTTTATATAGTTATCAAGCGAATGATTCATCGTACCATGTGGAAATGGCATTTTCATATTTCATCCTTTGTATTATCCTATTACAAGACTTTGTGTAGAAATTGTTAAGGGCTTGAAAGCTTACCCACAATTTTCATTGATCGAGTATTTATACAGTTACAATCTTATCATCAAAAGAACTCAATATTCTAAAAATATGCATGATAAAAACTACCCAATTGGTAAATCCAAAACGTTTGGTTACCAAAAATATGGGGTACTAACCTCAAAATATGAGATCAACGACCTAAAACAGCTTTCGTATATGTCACAGCGATCTGCTAAGCATCCGAATATCCTCCTGCCGGCCTAGCTGGTCCTGCAAAACAGCACCTTCAAGCAGGTCAGAGTTCAGACCCGCGAAGGCCCTCCGATGCTTAAGTCAAAAGCAAGTTGTAGCTCAAAGCAATATTTCAAGCACAACCAAAACAAAATACGATGCACACAACTTCAACTTAGAAAATAAAGAGAGGTATGCACCTCTTTTATAGAGATAAGAGAAATCCTCCCCAAGCCAGGGTTTCCTTCTCCCATCACAATTCCATAAATACTACAACTGACTTAGAATTAGGATTCCTCCTATATGCTAAGTTCCCATAAATAATAAATCTCTTACCTTAATAGGCCTGAGCCCACTATTCTTTCCATACAATCCACCAAGACCTCATAAACCACTCACATTAAGTCCACAGGCTTGATATTCACAAAGCTCATAACCGAGCTCAAACACTACACAAAACATAAGAGGTCGCGACCCTATATGAGAACTCATCCTTATACTCCAGGTCGCTACTCTTCAAACCAACTCGCCCACTTCTCTAAAGAAACCATCCATCTCGCTCACTTCCGAGAAGAACACCCTTTTCGGGAAATGAGGTCGCTTACCACAAACACCCTCATATATCAAGTAATATTATGTGTGGACATTTTGGTCTGTATCAGCTAGTCCCCCATGTTCTAGCTGATTGAGGTGTGAAATCAGGTAAGACATGTAAAACAGAATCAAAAGAGCACAACCACTAAAAACAACAATAAAGTACAAACACATAAATAAATCGCTACTCCACCTTACCAAACCGTATTTCAGAATCACACAGCTCGACAAAACGAGCTATAATACCAATCATCCCACTGTAAATTACCAAGTATACCTGCGACCTGCAAAAAGTGTAGCTCCCTGAGCTCACTCCTATTAAGATAGAATGATTACCTCACGAGGGACGACCTGCAAGTCCCAAGACCAAGTCCCCAAACTGTATATATAACGACCTGAAACCACACAACCTTTATCCACCGACCTGAAATCATATTCGGACTCCATAATTTTTCAAACGCAATCATAAACAGCCCCAAAAGTTAAAACACGCCTCTCTTTACCTATTCCATCCTTAAGTTTCATCAAATGCAACCTGACAGTGTGTCGGACACGTGCCACTTCCTCATTTTCTCAGAGTATAATAAACACGGTGGGCCCAAAATAAAAGGCCCAAAATATTCCTTAAAAACCCTAATAATTCCCCCGCTCTTATCTGTCCCATCAACTTTCTCACCTTTTAATCTCTTAACTCAATGTGTAGTATGACTGGTGAAGTTCCAAAAAACATTAGAATTATAAGGAAGGCCTTACTACCGAGGAAGCGCTCTAATGGTATACTTTTTTTTTTTTACACTGACATTTAATTAATTACTCTGTTTGTAGATGCAAACGAATATTATTCTACGGCAAATTCACCTACATTCGCTATATTTATTGAAAGATTATCACATACAATCGACAAATTGTGATACACCAAGAGCTTCATCACCATCCGCTATTCGCCGAGCCCCGTTAGCGAGGGTGAGACAGCCACCTCAAAGGTTCTGTGATTTTGTTTAGTTGTCCAAACATTTAATTTTAGTATGTTTATTTATTAAAGTTATTGGGTTTAATTATGTTAGTCGTCATATCTTTCTTGGCCTGCTTGTTATTGCCTGAGAGTCCATTTGAGGACGCGTCTGTTTTTTGAGTGAGGATATTTAACCTCTAAAACTTATTATTGCTATTTTATGAAAAATATAATTCTCTGAAACCCTAGGTTTCCTTTTTTGATCGAGAGATTTGGAGTTTTCACGCACTCGATAGCATGAGTTTGATACGTCGCGTGATCATGGCGTATTATTTGGTGCTCTCATCCAGAGTAATATGTCCAATCAAGATGGAGATCTATGAGAACTGTTTGGTGCGTTAAGAGAACAAGTGGATATTTATGTTCAAGGGCAAGAAGATTTGCGTCTAGCATTGCAAGCACAGCAAGACGCCTTCGAGAAACAGATGCTGGAGGTTACGAGTGCGCTCAAGGCCCTGCTGACAAAACCAATACCAGAAGGACCGTCGAAAGATGGCGAGCGAATAATCATCGTGCAGGAGACCGATGAGACCATTCCAATGCAAGGTGTCCGAGGCGACACTGTTAGATTGGAAGTTCCCCGATTTAATGGCGAGGATCCGTATAGCTGGATACTCCAGATTGAGGAATATTTTAATTTTTACAACATACCCGAAGGGCAACATTTTCAAACAGCCCCTTTTCATATGGATGGCAAGGCTTCGTCATGGTTACAATGGTTAAAATCTAATGGCATGATGACTCCGATAACTTGGCCTAATTTTTTGCAGAAGACTAGATTTCATTTTGGGTCATCAAAGTTTGAGGATCATGAAGGAAATCTGGCTAAAGTGACACAGAAGGGGAGTGTGACGGAATACCAAATTGAATTTGAAGAATTAATGAATCGAGTTAAGGGCGTGAGTGAGCCCCTATTGATATCGTTTTATATTTCGGGTTTGAGGTCATCAATACGTCAGAAGTTACAAATTAAGCGGCCCTCCACCTTGGAGGAGACTTTCTCTCTAGCGCGAATGTTTAAAGGAGAAATATTGGAGAGCCAGTTTGAGACGCGGTTGGTGTCACGGAATGGAAATCGAACCTCTCAATCACCCGTGAATTTCCAAACTTCAAAGTCGTCTGTAGTTACGAGGACCCCAGTGGTGTCGGGAGCGGCAACAGGATTGAACGGTCCGACGAGAACAGGAGGATTTTCGCTTCGTGAGTCCTCAAATAAGGCTACAATGTCAATGCCAATACATCGCTTAACACAAGCAGAAATTCGACGCAAGCGTGAGTGTGGTGAGTGTTTTAATTGTAACCAAAAGTGGAGCTCTGCGCACCGATGTTCTGGACCTGCTATCATGTTCCTCTCCGGGGACGATGACAGGGATGAAGAGGTGGATGCTCCTGATGTGGAAGAAGAGCAGGTGATCTCGGGCAACGTTTCAAGCTTGCACTCACTTGCATGCATGGGTACGCCACGTTCTTTGCAATTAAAAGGGTCATTAGGTAGACAATCTTTTTTTCAAGTGCTGGCAGTACACATAATTTTATTAAACCAGAGTTAGTAGAAAGACTAAAGTTGGAGGTGCAACCAATTCGTGGATTTCGAGTGTATATTGGAAATGGCGACACCTTACTATGCCAAAACAAATGCTATAACATCCCGGTGGAAATGCAAGGCACTAATTTTAAGCTCGATTTATTTATTTTACCCATCCATGGTGCGGATATTATTCTAGGGGTCCAGTGGCTTCAAGAGTTGGGGCGTGTCACTCATGATTATGCCAAGGCGAGAATGGAGTTCCAGCGGAAAAAAAAAGAAAATAGTTTTACAAGGAGACCCAAGTTTGGGAAATCGCGAGATTAGTTTTTGCATGTTACAGAGTTTATGGGAACAAAAGAATATAACAGAAATATTTGAGATTTTCCCGTGGCAGAGCTAAGTGTAATTAAGCCAGAGTTAGAGGAGTTTGAGAGGGCTCCCGATGTGGTCCATGAAGTGATTCGAGAGTATGAAGCGGTGTTTAGAACTCCTACGGAGCTGCCACCTCGATGACTTATTGAGCACCGTATTCACTTGCAACCGGGGAGCACCCCGGTGAATGTGCGCCCTTACCGCTATCCATATTTCTGAAAAACAGAGATAGAGAAATTAGTACAAGAAATGTTGGATCAAGGACTTATTCGCCCAAGCCAAAGTCCTTTTTCATCACCTGTA
Organism: Phtheirospermum japonicum; assembly: GCA_014905375.1. Taxonomy (NCBI): domain Eukaryota; kingdom Viridiplantae; phylum Streptophyta; class Magnoliopsida; order Lamiales; family Orobanchaceae; genus Phtheirospermum; species Phtheirospermum japonicum. The sequence goes on from BMAC01000200.1 coordinate 593,220, forward strand.
CTGTTGGTAAAAAAGAAAGACGGGACTCTTCGATTCTGTGTAGATTATTTCACTTTGAATGCAGTTATGATTAAAGATAGATCTACAATTCCGACTATAGATGAGCTGCTAGATGAATTAAGGGGTTCTACGGTTTTTTTTACCAAACTTGACCTCCGCGCTGGGTATCACCAACTTCGAGTCCACGACAAACATGTATTCAAACCGGCATTTTGTACTCACGGGGGACATTGTGAGTTTCTTGTGATGCCCTTCGGACTCACTAATGCCCCGTCACTTTTCAGGCTACTATGTCGCACCTTCTCAAGCCCTTTTTGCGGAAGTTTGTGGTTGTTTCTTCGATGACATTCTAATTTATAGTGGTGATATATAAACCCACAAGGAACATTTGAGGTTAGTATTAACGTGCTTACAATCTAACCAATTTTATTTTAAGCTATCCAAGTGCAGTTTTTGTCAATCTTTGATGGAATATTTAGGCCATATCATAGGGGCTGATGGCATGAGAGCGGATCCTAAAAAAATAGAGGTAATGGTGAGCTGGTCGGAGCCATGAACAGTGAAGCAGTTACGTGGGTTCTTGGGACTCACCAGTTTCTACCGAAAATTTGTCAAGGGGTATGCCACTATCGCTGCTCCGTTAATGGAGCTACTACGCAAGGACGAATTCACTTGGACTGAACTTGCATGATGAGTGTTTGAGGCTTTAAAGCAAGCTATGACCGAAACTCCGCTCTTGTGTTTGCCAAATCTTAATAAAGATTTTATAATTGAAACGGATGCATCCGAATTTGGTATTGGTGCAGTTCTTCTACAGAAAAGTCATTCGATTGCCTACCATATTAAGAAGTTGGGACCGAGGCTTAGACAAGCATCTACTTATATCGAAGAATTGTATGCCATCGTCGACGCAGTAGGGAAATGGCGATAGTACTTATTGGGGCAGTGCTTATTATTCGAACTGACCATCGAAGTCTCAAAGAAATTCTTTTGCAACAGATCCATACTCCAAAGCAACATAAGTATATCAGTAAGCTACTTAGATATGAATTCTCAATCGAGTATAAGCCAGGGAAACTTAATGTTGTAGCCGATGCTCTCTCCCGGGAAACTCTTGGCGATGAAAATCTTGAGGCTGACCAAGGGGAATTGGCCGTAATTAGCCACCCTACAACTGAGCCTTTATAAGGGTGTTGACAAGGGTTCGAACCCTAGACCTCTCAAGTTATTTGAGATTTATCTTCTATTTTCCAACCACTTGACCCAACTTATTAAAAAAAACTGAGTATTTAGATATTTTGAGACGTGAAAATAAAGAAGTCGAGGAATTAAAAATATTACATGAGAAAGTGGCTAGAGGTGCTCTCACACCAGATTATGTTGTGGTTGACGGTCTTCTTACTTATAAGAATCGCTACTATGTTGCAGAAGAGTCAGAATTGAAAGAGCAGCTACTTCGTCAGTTTCATGAGACACCCATTTCGGGCCATGGCGGAGTAAAAAAAACTCTGATGGGACTTTCTATGATTTTCTATTGGCCTCGACAAAGGCGGGATGTATAAGCGTTTGTTTGCTCTTGTATAGTTTTTCAACAAGTTTAAATCATGACTACGCCTCCTGCTGGTTTGATACAACCACTTCCTGTTCCGTCTATGATTTGGAACGACTTAACTATGGATTTTATCACCCATCTTCCGCCCTCTCGGGGGTTCACTGTGATTATGGTGGTGGTCGACCGTTTGTCGAAAGCAGCTCATTTGGGATCTCTTCCTACTGGGTTTACCGCCAGGAAAGTGGCTCAACTCTTTATTGACATAATTGTGAAGCTTCATGGTTTTCCCTCGATCATTGTTTCTGATCGCGATCCGATCTTCCTTAGTAAATTTTGGGCTGACTTATTCAAGCTCAGTGGCACTACTTTGAAGCACAGCTCTGCTTACCACCCTCAAACCGATGGACAGATGGAAGTGGTTAACCGAGGACTTGAACAGTATCCGATCCATGACGGGAGCTCGACCCGAGTGTTGGGTGGATTATCTAGGCTGGGCAGAATTTTCTTATAACACAAGTTTTCACTCGAGTATCAACATGAGTTCTTTTCAAGGTGTCTATGGGCGTCCTCCTTTAGTGGTACCGCTGCATGTTCCAGGATCAACTAAAGTGTCTACACTTGATGAGTCATTACTCGAGCGTGACGCGCTGTTGCTAGAACTCAAGGAGCACTTATGCCGGGTCCAACAACACATGGCTCAACAAGCCAACCTTCACCATCGGGATAAGGAGTTTGTAGTCGATGATTGGGTTTGGGTCAAACTGCAACCATAGCGACAGTCGACTTTGGTTCATCGGGGTTCACCTAAGTTATCTTACCAATATTTTGGTCCCTTCCGTGGGCACCAACGAATCAGGCAGGTTGCGTATAAGTTGGAGTTGCCAGATTCCAGTCGGGTGCACCCAGTTTTTCACGTTTCTTTACTCAAGCCTTATGTGGGAGACGCACCCCCATCGGTTTCTCCGACTCTTTTTGATGATCAGGGGAGACCCGCTTTCGTATCTCTAGTAGTCTGCTCTACTCGCTCGATACTCAGGGATGGTAGTATTGAGCCTCAAGTTATGGTGCAATGGCAGGGCCAGCCACCGGAAATGGCCATTTGGGAATCGCTTGCTTCCTTTCGCAATGAATTTCCTATTTTTCACCTCGAGGACAAGGTGTTTTTTGAGGGAGAAGAAGTTGATACACCAAGAGCTTCATCACCATCCGCTATTCGCTGAGCCCCGTCAGCGAGGGTGCGACAGCCACCTCAAAGGTTCCGTGATTTTGTTTAGTTGTCCAGACATTTAATTTTAGTATGTTTATTTATTAAAGTTATTGGGTTTAATTATGTTAGTCTTCGTATCTTTCTTGGCCTGCTTGTTATTAGGCCTGAGAGTCCGTTTGAGGACGCGTCTGTTTTTTGAGTGAGGATATTTAACCTCCAAAACTTATTATTGTTATTTTATGAAAAATATAATTCTCTGAAACCCTAGGTTTCCTCTTGTGATCGAGAGATTTGGAGTTTTCACGCACTCGATAGCGTGAGTTTGATACGTCGCGTGATCGTGGTGTATTAAATTGTCATTTTATATTGTAATAAAATGTTACTTCATGATATTTTATGGATATGAATTAATTTAATGACCATGAATTTTGCAAACATGTAAAACTGTGTATGTTAGTGATATCTGTTATATAAAATTATTAATATTTCTTGCAAAATTATATACAATCATATAACTTGATCATGTTTAGTTGGTTCAATATTTTCAAAGGTAATACTTCCGAAATTTCTAATAAAATAAGTCCAAGTTCAAGTGCAAGGAAGACCCGAAAGTCAATAATGGATAACAAAAGAAATGGGAATTCACAAGGTAACTACAATTGAGTTTTAACTTTGTGATTATTGATTTTATTTGGGTGTTTTCATTGAAATTATATTATTTCATTTTATTAATATTTCATTATAATTTACCAAATTATAATTTGTTTAGGAGTTACATTATAATTACAACAGTTAGCTCATATGTAAACCTACGCATAATAATAGGATATATATACAATTAAAATATATTATTTTTTTAATTTCACATAGTGTTTTTGTATAATTTCTTAGGTTGTTCCATTAGCACTAATAGAGATATAAATAAATGTCTAATCAGGTTGTATGAATCACCTGTTAATATCGCATTCTCAACCATTACCCAATACATTAAATTGTGAGTAATTGAATAAGAATATTATTTCCACGTGTTTATGTTTCTAAGTAGTCAAAGTATGGCATTATATATCAATTGGTATTTATTTCATTGACTGTTTATTTTGTGTATATATGAATAAACTATGATCAATCACCTGGATATTCTCATGGATTAATTTTAGCAAGTTCGGTAACTAATGCTCACTGCAATGACAAATTTGTCTATAATTTTGTTATTTTCTTTGTTGAATAATATTATTTAGTCTTCATTATAGTTCATTTCTCAATTGTGAACAAATTATAGGGTTTTTGTAGAAGTGATATAATATTAATTCGCATTACTTAAATATATTTTGTTATGTTGTAGGGAATATTCAATCCCATACACAATTACCGTTGTCTGATATAACTAATGGTGAGCAATTTACAAACCAGATCTCATATTTAAGTAACAAAACACTTCCACCAATTTTTTTTTTTTCGAAACACAATGACTGATCAATGTTATTATTTTTTGGTAGTCGGCTCTCCAACGTCTCATGGTGAAAATACCATGCAAACAACAAGTAATGTTGTCGATCCTACCAGAAGATTGTACAACAGTTTTGAAAACTTACCTGATAGAAATCAAATAGTTTATACAACGATGTCTAATTCACAAGGTGATTTTCTTTTAATACCAAATGTGTATGTATTATTCAAAAATAATATATATTACTTACCTCTATTTTCTTTAATATGTTAAATATAGTTCATGGCTTTCCTATTTCTGTTGAATATTTTTTGTTTTATTAATATGATAATAATTTGCCAGCTATTGCTGCTAATGCAAGGAATGCTAGAAGAATTAATTTGCAAAATAGGCGTGCAGGTCAATGCACATTTTTTTATTAAAAAATAAGATATGGAATTTTAATTTTATTCTTATGTACGAATATATATTAACGATGTGTTTTTATTATAATAATTCTATTCTTTATTAATTATTAATACAACGTCTAAGAATAATGGTTCAATGGCAAACATTCCAACAAACAACCAGCAAATAAGGCCCAAAAATCTTCTGTAGATGATAAAAGTACGTCTAATTATCGTTATTGTATTATTTAATTAATATGTTTATCGTTTTCATATAACATATTTTTATCTACCAATTTTTACACAAAGTGAAACATTTTCAAATAATATAGATTACCGACCTTGTTGTTTCTATATTCCTTAACAGACCCCAATCGTACACAAAGGTCAACTTTTGTATGGAGACAACGCAGAACTGTGTATGAAAAAATGACAGACTCAACAGGTTTATTTCTCATCTACAGTCCAATAACTAAATGATATGTTAATTCTTAATTCACATCAAAGCTTAGGATGAGAGTTTTTCAATAACAACTTGATAATAATTGGTGATGACATTTGGTATCACTACATTTCTTTATGTAAGTATTATTGAACTTATTATTCATCATTAAATATTTATTTTTTATATTTATTTAACTTACTTTATAATTTTTAACGACTATATTATTATTTGATAATATTTCTTAAGTTTTTTATTTTTAAAAATGATTAAATATGCTTATAAATTTAAATGATAGATTATTATTTTTTTTTTGATTTCAAGTTTTGAAATTTATTTATTATTGTATTATAATATTTTAAATTTGTCTACAAAAAGTTCTCAATTAATATCTTTACCCAAAATCTCTTTTTGTGAACATCACTTTTTGTAAACACCTTTTTCTTGTATGTGTGTGAAATATTTATTTAGAAGATAATCATAATTTATTATATTCTTATCTAATTTAAATATATTTTGATATTTATTTTATAATACTTCAATTATATCTTTCATTTTAAAAATATATCAAGTAATTATTCGAAACTTACAAAAGTATGACAGACTCAACAAGTTTATTTTACTACTCTATACATAAAAATCATGCAGCGGATACAATTAAATTGTCTAATATGTTCTGCAACGTATTATATTCTGTAAGGGTATGTGGATAACGGCGATCCATCCTTCATGAGTTGAGCAAAACAGAGTGTCCAACCTTCACTAGATGTTGTGGTGAGAGAAAGATTGAGTTGCCATTCCTAACGGAATCCCCTGCGCTTCTTTCAAATTTCATACTTGGAAATGATCGGAGAAGTAATAAATACGTGGATACAACAGTATTTTTAGTTTCACGTTAATGGGAGGAAAGACAGACACATCCATAAACAAAGGTCAAGGACCTTATGTCTTCAGGTTGAGGGGTGAAAACTATCATAGGATGGGAAGTTTATTGCCAGTAGATGGATCATCCCTGAATCGAACTTTTTCGCGTTAAAATAATGAAAAGCTCGTCCGCAAGAGAACGGAGCTGTTGTAGGCGATAAGTTGATCCGAGTCGAATCACAAGGAAGACTAATCGGATACTATTTCGGTGCTCGATTTTATCAACGTAGAAACGAAAATAAAAACTAAACTAAACACTCGATCAAGTTGAGTTTGAGGTGTTCTAACATCTACGAGCAATAAAATAAAAAAAACTTTTAAAAATGATTAATAAAAGCAAGGATCTAGTGTATTGTAATTGTCTCCACGATCGGGGTTGTCAATCCCGATAGCTCTAAACGACCCTAAGCACACTAGACCGATAAATCTAGCCAATAAGCATGAACATAATCAACAATATAATTTCAACAAGCATTTACACAAAAGCATGAACATCAGCGTTAATAAAAATGAGCCTCAAGCATAAACAAAGCATGAAATGAGAAAATAAATAAGCATCAAAAATACTAATCTACGAGAATCAC
>BMAC01000200.1:604138-626070 GCA_014905375.1 Phtheirospermum japonicum
CACCAAAATAAAACGAAATTAGATTATTTCATATAAAATAAAGTAAAAACACATTAAACACCAAACGAGACGAAAAACATCAAAAGGAAGAAAAATGATAAAAAGATAAACCTAAAACATTTAAAAGCACACAACACACGATGCAAAAATACACTTAAATCACATATAAATATGTACAAATCAATCCCCTAAAATTCCTCAGTTGTACATATATGATACTGAAAATGAAGTTCAAAATAGGATGAATGCGATGGGGCAAGAATTAATCTTTTCATTTCTAATTTCCAAATTATATTACGTGTATTAATTTGTTATTAGTACTGATATAATTATTTATATTATGTAGTAATAGTTCTGAAGCAGTGTCAATCTCCTTTGATCGTACAATCATTAAAGATATAAAAAATATGCTTGATGTGCACAATCCCTTGGTGCAATCATTTAGAAGTGTTAGAGAACGTTTCAAAGCAGACGGACAATCTGGTCTTAAATTGAAGCTTATTGGTGGTAGAGAATCCAATGGTAGAACCTCCAATCTTCCAACTGCAAGTTAAGTAGCAGCTCTTATTCCTGGTGATTTTGATGACGCTTTTGACACTAGGGATATCATTATAGAAAGTTGGTCCGGCTCATTGCAAAGGATAAGTGAGTTGCATCCTTCGTATCTAGTATTGCAATATCCTTTGTTATTTCCTTATGGAGAAGATGGCTTTAGGCTTGGGATTAAACATAGCGATAAATCTCAAACTACTACATGAACTAAAAGGGAAAAATTGACACTGCGAGAATTCTTTTCATTTAAGATACAAGAACGACCATGCGAGTCAAAGATTCTTCTATCTTCTCGAAGGCTCTTTCAGCAATTCTTGGTTGATGAATACACAATGTTCGAGTGTGAAAGGTAAAGGTTTGTTAGGTTTAATCAAGTACTCATGAGAACTGATAAATATAACAATCTCAAAGATATGAGGGGTCAAAAACAAGCCACTTCTTTCGGTCAGAGAATTGTGATGCCAACTTCTTTCACTGGGGGAGCTCGATATATGATCCAAAACTATGGAGATGCAATGGCTATTTACAAGTGGTTTGGATATCCAGATTTGTTCATTACAATCACCTGTAACCCAAAGTGGCCAGAGATAACCAAATATTTAAACTCGAGGTCACTGAGATCCGAAGATAGGCCGGATATTTTATGTCGTATCTTCAAAATCAAACTGGATTAAATAATTAAGGACATGAAAGAATTGGAAATATTTGGCAAGACTCGAGCAGGTGACATATCTTATTAAACACTCTATTTTTTAGATATAAGAATTTCCTATTATTTAACTCAAATATATTCGGTTATCATTATTGTCATTGCATCTGTAATTAACTTATTTGGTAGTATTCTTTGAAAATATTTCCTTTTTTTTAAATATTTTTTTAATAAATTATAAATAATTATTTTCTAATCAATGGATGATTAATTAATTTATAATTGTGTTATCATCAATTAATTTTTAATTTGGTTTTTCATGAAGTTATCTACACGGTGGAAATTCAAAAGCGAGATTTACCGCATGCTCATATACTTCTTTTCCTAGACCGCGGTAGTAAACTTCCAGAAGCGGAAGATGTTGATCAAATCATTTCGGCAGAGATTCCAAATAAAGAAACTCATCCAAAGTTGTATGAATTGGTGACTCAACACATGATGCATGGTCCCTGCAAAACAGAGAAAGCATGTCTGAAGAAAGAAAAATGTACCAAGGGCTTTCCTAAGAAGTACACTGAAAGAAATACTGTTGATGATGATGGTTACCTAGTGTACAGGAGAAGAGATATGAGACATGTAGTAGTTAAGAATGGTATCACGCTGGACAATAGATATGTTGTTTCATACAACCCTTAACTATTGATCAGATACCAAGCTGACATTAACGTTGAATGGTGTAATCAGTTTAAATCCATCACATATCTGTTCAAGTACATAAATAAGGGCCATGATCGTGTGACATTGTCTATAACGGAACCTGGAAATGATGCAAATGAAAAGGAAGAGATTGTTGATGAGATTAAAAACTACTACAACTATAGAGATATATCTCCATGTGAGGTTGTCTGGCATATACTTGCGTTGGATATTCACTATAGGAATCCATCCGTACAACGTCTAAGTTTCCACCTAATAGATGAACAACTAGTCTTCTATAATGATGATGACACAATTGATAAAGTTGTTGTTGAAGAAGACGGAAGGGAGTCAATGTTTCTTGGTTGGATGGAGTGCAATAAGAATTATTCTTATGCCAGAAACTTATCCTATACAGAATTCCCAACAGAATTTGCTTGGAATGGCACACCACGTGTTTGGACTGTTAGACAACGTGGTATTAAAATTGGTAGGTTAGATTACGTTCCTCCTGGTGTTGGAGAGGCATACTATTTGTCACTAATGCTACATCATTCTCGGGGTGCAACTTCACATGAAGATATACGAACAATTAATAACGTTGTGTACCCTACTTTCAAGGCTGCATGTTATTCTCTAGGATTGTTGGATGATGATGAGGAATACATTGATGGTATTATCGAGGCGAGTTATTGGGGTTTACCAACATTCCTTAGGAAACCTTTTGCATCTTTGCTACTGTCAGGAAGCATTTCAAGACCAGAATATGTTTGGTAAAAGACTTGGCAGTTTCTTGCAGACAACATCCTACAAAGACAACGCAAAAATCTTGGGATAGATGGTATTTATTACTTTTAAGTATTTCTTACCACAAATAAATAATACACTTTTTGACAAATTTTATGTTAACTTTCACATATATTTTAATGATATGATTTTATTAATTTTGTAGGTTTACAATTAACTGATGAGCTATTGAAAAATTTTACTTTGATCGAGTTGGAATTTTTTTTGCAAAGTAATGGGAGATCGCTGAAGAACTTCGCTGATATGCCCATTCCTGATGATGCTTTGATTAATGACGGAAATAATAAACTGCTCTAGCAAGAACTTAATTTTGATAGATCCCTTTTGGATGTTGAACATCGCAAGCTATGCTCATTATTAACTGATGAACATAAGAGAATCTATTGTGAGATATTAAGTGCTACCTCATCAGTCAAAGGTGGCATTTATTTTGATGGTGGCAAGGGTAAGACCTTTATTTGGCGAACATTATCAGCACCTTTACGGTCTAAAGGAGAAGTTGTTCTTAATGTTTCTTCAAGCGGTGTTGCGGCCCTTTTACTTCCTTCCGATAGAACTGCATATTCAAGGTTTGGTATGCCTCTGACTATAACGGAAGATTCAATGTGTTCAATTACACCTGGGACTGAATCAGCTGCTCTTATGGATCGGGCAAAACTAATCATTTGGGATGAGGCGCCAATGATGAGTAGATTTTGTTTAGAAGCTTTTCATAAGAGTTTAACATTTATTGCACCAGAAGAAAGAAAGAACCTACCATTTGGAGGTAAGGTTGTAGTTCTTGGTGGAGACTTCAGACAAATTCTTCCGGTTGTGCCGAAGGGAAATCGAGAAAATATTATTTATGCAAGTATATGCTCATCTCGATTATGGGAACATTGTAAAATTTTGCGATTGATGAAGAATATGAGGTTAACTGTTGGACAAGCATTGACCGCTTCTGTTGCACAAGACATCAAGGAATTCTCAGAGTGGATACTGGAAATTGGTGCTAGTGATATTAGTACTGAGGTGGATGGTGAAACTTTGATTGATATACCAGATGATATACTTTTACGAACTACAAGTGAGCACGTTGCCGCTATTGCGGAGAGCACTTATCCATCTATTTTAGAGAGCTTTGACAGTAACTCATTCTTTGAGGAAAGAGCTATTTTGTTGAAACGGCTAATAATTATGTGATGTCGACACTTCCAGGTGATGAAAGAGAATATCTTTGTTCTGATACAATTTGCAAAACATATGTCAATGGAGAGGCTCAGCATCAAGTGTACTCAACCGACATTCTTAATTCAATAAAGTGCTCAGGGATACCTAATCATATTCTAAAGTTCAAAATTGGTGTCCCAGTTATGTTGATTCGAAATATGGACCAAGCTTCAGGTTTATGCATTGGTACGAGATTGGTTGTTACACAACTTGGAGATCGCATTATTGAAGCAAGGATTCTATCAGGCAACAATGTTGGCACCAAGGGGTATATTCCACGAATGGCATTAAGTCCCTCAGATAGTAGGGTGCCCTTCAAATTTCAGTGAAGGCAATTTCCACTCATTGTTTGTTTCTCAATGACTATAAACAAGAGTCAGGGGCAAACTCTCTCCAATGTTGGGTTATATTTGCCACGACCAGTTTTTAGCAATGTTCAGCTTTATGTTGCGATTTCTCGAGTTAAGAGTCGTAAAGGGTTGAAAATTCTTTGCTGCAATGAAGATGGCATCATTGTTAATAAGACATGTAATGTAGTTTATAAGGAAGTCTTTCAGAATTTAAAATGAGAAATATATCTTACTTTTCGTATAAATATTTCACTTGCTTACTCTATTAATTATAGATGGATAAATTTTATTATTTTTTTAGCATTGATTTTTTTGGCCCGCGAGAATCGTGGGTTTCACACTAGTAGATTTAATTCGCCTTAATTTCTAGATTCCTCAATGCTTTTTTCTTTTCTTTCTATGATCTGAAGCAATCATAGTTTATGGTTAGACCAGCCTGATTGGATACAATTACAATATTGCCAAAGGACTTGCAATTTTAGAATGTTCCAAATGTCTTAATTGGAAGGAATCATTTTATAAGAAAATCCTAATTAAGTTTTTTTTTTAAAAGATGCACAATTGCCAAATACTACATTAGAGATTATTTTTGCCAAACACTTCAACTTATTATACAAATATCTTATAGTCCAACTACAATTGTACATTGACAAATTTAACCCCCTTTTGTTGTTTTGATGCCTTAATTCCCAACCATTTCGTATCTTCCTTTGAAAAAATTCCGGTTAATTTCTTTCATTTTACTTAAAATAATCTCATGCAATCCTCAAAAACCTTGCACAGACTCTTAAAAAAAGCTCAAGGAATGAAATAATGAAAGAGAAATAAAAAAGAGACGAAAAGCGATGTCGAAATCCAAAAAATATGACGCAAGATCTAGTAAAATAGATCAGACTGGCGTCAAATCTAAGAAATCTTTGGAGAAGAACATTCCATTTTCGGAGAAGAAGAACAATCCAAAATTGCAGCAAGTTTCTTGGTGTCTCGATTCAGTAAGAGATTCTGATTAGTTTTTTTGAGTTTTTCTTCAAATTAGTGTTTGAATACCTTTGTGTTTTGGTGTTGCAACTCGATTAGGTTTTCTGTACTTTTCTACATATTAGTGTTTGAAATACCTTCGTGTTTTGGTGTTGCGATTCATTAAGAAATTCCGATTACGTTTTCTTTTCTTTATTTTTTTTTAAATTAGTGTTTAACCTTCATGTGCTGATGTTTCCATTCAGTAAGAAATTCCGATTACGTTTTATGGGAACTGCCCAAACAAGAATTCTTGAACTTTTTTCAAATTAGTGTTTGAAACACTTTCGTGTTTTGATGTTGTGATTCAGTAAGAGATTTTGATTACGTCTTTTGGGATCTTTTTTTTTTTTTAATTAGTGTTTGATGATGATGTAATTCAGTAAGAAACCCTGATTACGTTTTCTGTTTTTCTTTTTAAATTAGTTTTGAAACATATTTTGATGATGTGATTAAGTAAGAAACTCTGATTACGTTTTTTTAAATTAGTTTTTGAACACGTTTTTATGATGTGATTCAGTAAGAATCTTTGATTACGTTTTTTTCCAATTAATTTGAAACACCTTCGTATTTGATGTTGTGATTCAATAAGAAATTCCAATTACGTTTTCTGATTTTTTTTTTCAAATTAGTGTTTGTAATACCATCGTGTTTTGGTGTTGCGATTCAATAAGAAATTCTGATTACATTTTTTTGAGAATCTTCTTCAAATTAGTGTTTGAAATACCATCGTGATTTAGTGTCTCGATCCAGTAAGAGATTTTGATTAATGTTTTCTTAGGATTTTCTTCAGATTAGTGTGAAATTTGGTATATATATTTATACACTCATTTGATGTTCTATTGCTATGTAGTGAGAAATCTCAAATTGCTATGTAGTAAGAAAATTGTGGTGCAACTTGGATATGTAGTAAGAAATTGTTATTGAGTGATCATCGATCTTTTTTTGGGGCTGAAGAGCGAATGATGTCGATGGCTACAATAATGACTATTACAGGCATAAGAGATCAATTGAAAGAGGCGTATCTTAGTGGGATAGCTAAAGCCCCTTTCTTTCTGATGTTTAAGTGCATTTACTATGAGAAACTAACAATTGTAAGTTGCAGGAAAAAAGAGAAGAATGTAGTGTCAACAATTCTAAATTTAAATAAATATACACGAATGATTATGTTTGAGTCTCACTATACATGTAGAGGATGTTAGATTTATTTTTGGGTCGATTGGGAAACACATCAGCTCGAGGTTTATAAGGGTAAGAAGTTCGAATGGGAACTTTCTAATCGTATATTCAGTGGTCTGGAGGAGAAGGAGCTGATTGTAAAGTTGCTCAAATCTAGACTGACGTTAGTACTGAAAAGTGAAGACGATGTTGAAATTGAAGACATTGTCAGAAATTTATGTTTGATAACCATTTGTTCATGATTTCTCTGTACATCCGGGACTTCGATATCATGGGGGTGGGTTCAATACGTTGAAAACACTGACGAGATGGTATAACTATTATGAGGCTATATTGAGTATTCTTATTTAGTCCAAGGTTGAGAAACATGATCAGCCATCAATAGTTTTAGGATGTATTACTTTTTTGATGGTACGATATATCAACATCAGTTATAACTAATATTATTTCTTGAATTTTATTTACTAATATGTGATCTATTTGAATTTCTTTTTTTCTTTTTTTTTTTTTTGCAGTGTTTTCTTTGCTAGCATGCAAGAATAGCTACCCGGAGAGAAGGTGACCGCATGAACAAGAACAATTTGCTAAATTTTCCAAACGAGAAGGTAAATAATTTTTCCAAGTTGTTACATTATTTATGCCTTGCCTTTATAATACGCAAATAGTTTTTGGAATACAGTTAATTACACATGACATATAGTATATAATTAAAATACTCTTGATTGGGATATGTAGTAGGAAGACATGACATATAGTAAGGAATTTAACACATGTTGTAGGGAAAAGTGACATTAAGTAAAGAATTTAACATATGTAGTAGGGAAAAAGTGACCAACACTCATAGAAGTTTTTTTCATTCGGCCCTTGGACGATTTGTCGATATCCATGACTGCACCATCAGGAAGATTTGAAACATTCTTCCTTCGTGTATAGGGTCTTCTCTTGATTGGGGCTGTAGCTGAAACAATACAAATAAATAGATCAATTTTAATTACGATAGTTATAAATTAATTTTAAAAGTACATTGTTGTTTTTTATTCTTGAAAATTAACTGACCAGCGCTCAAGGTAGACGATATCTGATTGACATGTGCCAGATTGTCAATTTTTGGAACTAAATTCCTCACAACAACACTATCATCAACAATTATACTTTCCACTGGATCATCAATGGTGAGGTCAATGAATATTCTTGAATTATAACAACCACAACTATTGTTTAAATGTTCATTATGGGGTCCAGACAGCCGCCTCGAATGAATAACTACAATTTTTATAAGTAAAAAAAACATACTCGTCTCAACGTTGGAGCTGAATTAATAAAATATCCTATTATTGACATCACTCAGAGCCGAGCTTCGAAAAGCTAAAATTCTATTGCCAGACTTATGTCTTTTCGACTCGATAGTCACATTCTCATTTGGTATCGGGGAACCTATAAGAATTGATGTTAAGACATTAGTTCAAATAAATAAAATAATACAAACATCGGTTATAATATTACATTAACATAATAACATATAAAATATGGAATCCAATGTGTTGAGTTATATACAATCGTGCGAGCAATTTAACCACAAATCCGTTAAATGAGTCGTACTTTCACTTGCGCTCGCACTTGATAGCACTCTTGAGGTCACGCACGGGCATGTATTCTCAGACATATTCATACTGCCTGTAACAATCAGACAATTAAAAAATAAATTTTAAATATTTAAATAAATAAATCATAGATCCCACAATAGTATAAAGTTGAAAAATAAATCATAAAGACGTAAATAAAGTTAATTTAATATACATGAATGAACCTCGAACTTATAATATTAAATGTAAAAAAATAAAAGATATATTATTGAAATTAATCTTTGTTGTAAAAAAAATTCAACCAATATATAATTTCCAACAGTTATGTTCATTTTAAAATTACGATTTCAAACAATTCGACTTTATTTTACAATTAATAAAATATCATAGATTAAATTAAATTAATCTACATTAATATGTGGACAACGTACTTAAAAATTAATAAAATATATAAATACATACACATATATTATAATATGAGAAGAATACTTGTACCATTAAATTAGGAAAACATGTATGATGTAGTTCCAAAAATTATTTAAAGAAACAACTAAGTTTTAAGAACTCAACAAAATAAAAAAAATACAGAGAAATGTTAAATAGTATATATTTATCAAGTATATAAATATATATGTAATTTATAAAAAACTTACTTAGTAAGTTAAATTTATATAATTACAACTAAATCATATTGATAATTTATTTATTAATAACATATATGATTAAAAAATATGACAATCTCGTAATCCCTCCTATTTGTTAATTTTGTTGACACCTATCTTAGGTGTCAACTTGGTATGAATTCAAATTTCCAAGTGTTATCTTCTTATTTTTTTAGATCTGACGTGACAAATTCATGTTAATTTGCCAATATTCCTTCCTTTTATAAAAAAAAAAGCTTAGGTATAAAATAGGGCCTTTTTTTAGGGTTTCTTTATCACCCATTTTTTTCTCTCCCTTCTTTCCATCCGCCGTTTTCTCCCTGTCTAAACTCTCTCTCTCACTTATTCTTTAATCTGAAGAACATATTAGTTTTTCAAGGCTTTTGCAATTGGAACAAAAAACTTACAATCGTTGCCACGACTTTTTTCACGACTTTTGCAATCGGACTCCTTGCTGTGAAATTAATGATTCAGGAGAACTCAGATCGTGTGAATTATTTACTATTCATTTATTTTTGTGCTGCTGTTATTCTTGGATAAAAATTTTTAAATGTTTCGCCTTTATAATTCGAACAATTGATCGTTTTATTTTTTCTTTGGTTTGTTATTATTTTTGTTTCAGTTTGTTATTTCGCCCAAATTACGGACTGCAAGAATACTGTGAATTTATTCAAATGTTATTTCATTGTTTTGTGTATATATATATTGACGAAGATGCGTGCGTGCGTTTTAATTCTGCGTTCTGCGAGATGCGTTTTGGGTTCTGTTCTGTGAGTTTTAATTCTGCTTAGAGATTTGCGTGAAGTTTTAATTCTTTTAATTCTGCGAGATGCGTTTCTTAATTCTATTCTGTGTGTATGAAGTTTTAATTCTGCTTTAATTCTTTTAATTCTGCATTCTGCGTGTGAAGTTTTAATTCTTTTAATTTTGCGTAGAGATGTAAGTTTTAATTCTGCGAGATGCCTTCTTTTATGAAGTTTTAATTCTTCGTAGAAATTTGTCTGTTCTTTTAATTCTGCGAGATGCCTTCTTTTAATTCTGCGTTCTGTGTGTGTGTGATTTGTGTGTGAAGTTTGATTCTTCAGAGATTTGTAGAGATTTGTTTGAGATTGCCTTTGTTGAAAAAATAAATTAATAAATTTTGTGAAATACTCTGCATAGTACCCAATCTTCCTGTCAATAGTCACAAAAGTTTAATTTGTGAGCATATAATGCATAAAATAAATCTACACTAGCTCAATAATATTATCTTTTTTATTAGAAATAAATCGAGTTGTGAGATTTTGGTCCTCTATTTAATTTGATCACGTGAATTATTTCAGTATTTGAATAATTAATTTTAGTGTACGTACCAAAATTATGTAAATCTGCTTAATTGTTATGATTACCAAATACTCTTTAATTCAAAAAGATGTTTAATTAAGCAAATTAAGACGTATACAAATTAAGCAAAAAGAACCAAATACCAAAAATTAAGCAAATTAAGAAAAAAAAATATCTCATTACCAAAAATAAGACCTTTAATTCAAAACTCGAAATTAATTACTTCACATACGATATATATATATATATATGTATGTATGTATATTATAATTAATAGATTCCATCCCAGATATATATTCCATCCCATATATATATAATCGGATAAAAAGTACTTACCAAAAATATGAATATTAATTATTAGTGTTATCGTTACCAAATACTCTTTATGAAATCATAATCAGTTATAATTATTAGTGTTTATACCAAAAATATGTAAATAAATTACAATATATACCAAAAATATTAAATCAAATACTGATTATATAATAATTAATCAAATACTTAAAGAAACTCCAAATATTAAGCATTATACCCAACAAATCACCACACTGCATTAATTTACATATGACGTTACCTATTAGTATTTCGCATTATAATTTATGCTTTATACCAAACATAGACGTTACTTATTAGTATACCGTTATAATTTGTAAAATACTAATAAAAAATGATATCGAATAATGACTCTCTACAGTATGATTGTGATTAATAGTATTTATACCAAATATATGTAAATTAATTACAAAATAAAATTATCAATTTACTTCTTTGATTTGTAAAAAAATTATATTACTTTATAGTGATTTCCATATTTTCCAATCTTACGGTATGATTTATTATTTTACCATATTATGTAAATTAGATCAACTACTCTATAACATTGATAATTATCTATTTCTGTCCATTATTTGTATAGACTTTGTGTTGGTTTCTAATCTACGGTATTCCGTGTTTATATATAGTTTGTGTGGTTTATTTGATTGAGAGTATTTTCTCACAATGCCCATGTACACGCGGGTTACCAAACTAGTCTAATTTTAAAATTACAAACCATTCAAAATAAGCTTATTATTAATAAAATCAAAAAATTAAATTAATCTACATTAATAGAGATTGATGTTAAAAAAAAAAATCAAATGTATACAATACCATGTGTAAGATTTAAATTAAACACATATGATAAAATATCTTACATCATAATTGATAGTCAAATCTACAAAAAATAAAATAAAATTAATCTTATGCATAGAGTTTGAAATTAAAAATTGAAATATATACATTAACCCATAATTGATTTAATTTAAAGACAATCGTTAGAATTTTAAAAATATCATAATCTAACTTTAAATTTCTATAAATTTAAAATAAATAAAAATAATTTAGAAATATTTGATAATAGAATTAATAATTCAACCCAATATTTTTGAATCCAATTTAAATTATATTAAGTCTAACCGTAGATCCGGATCCAAGCCCATAAACCAACCCCACACAATCGGACGGTCAGGACTTAATAGTTCCAAATCCAAAGGTTATCAATCAACCTCAGATTTTATACCCTAGGTATAAAAGTTGACAACCCTAAAATATCTGCCGCATTCTTCATTTCATCTCAAACCATACTTGCTGCTCTCAGGTTCACTCCGCCGTTCATCCCTAGAAACCCACCATCTTCGCAGCTTATTACATTATCTCTATTAACAAACCCACCATCTTAACCTATGCCTCATTATTTTAAAGTAGTCGGTAGGTTGAAATCAAACAACCGATACAGTGAGAATTTTATATATATCGGAACCTACCACAAACACGTCAGATCTATGAACTCCAAAAATAAATTATGTTGTATTTAGAAGTTGAAGGAGTTTTCGATCAGGTAAAGGTTCTTATTCCTTTTTTTAATCTGACAAACTCCATTTATGGTTCACTTATTATCGATCTGGATCAAAATCAGTCTATTGTGTTAGATCTATTAAAAAGAATATATCGATCTGGATCAAAATCAGTCTATTGTGTTAGATCTATTAAAAAGAATATATCGATCTGGATCAAAATCAGTCTATTGTGTTAGATCTATTCAAAGAATATATCAATCTGGATCAAAATCAGTCTATTGTGTTAGATCTATTCAAAAAAGAAAATATCAATCTGGATCAAAATCAATCTATTGTGTTAGATCTATTCAAAAAAAATATCGATCTAGATCAAAATCAGTCTATTGTGTTAGATCTATTCGAAAAATATATCGATCTGGATCAAAATCGGTCTATTGCTTTAGATCTATTCAAAAAATATAGGTTTTTGTCCTCTAATGTTTATCTTTACTAATATTTTGAATCTTATTTGTTTATACAAGATCTATTTACCAAAGTACATCGACGACAACAGATCCAGTCAAATATTGAAATATAAAACCATGGGCCAAATAAAGATAAAGATTGATCCAGATTCAGTCCATCTTAAATAGGTAAAAGTGTCGGTTTTATTAAGTCTCATTTAGATCCATATTTATATATGAAAATTGATTTGATTAACAAATTAAATAAATCAAATGATGCATGCAATCACTTTTGTTAAATAATAGCTAAGTTTTAATTAAAAATGTTACTGCATATCATCATTTGCATTAATTATCTATTTTTAAATCTCAAAAAAAGAGTACAATTATCTGAAGGGTTGCTGCATGTACAATTATTTGAAGGGTTTGCTTTATTTTCAAATACTTACTTAACTTTCTGATAATCGATCTTAGTGATAAAATCAATTATGTTTATTGAGTTGGGATTCAAAATTGTACACATATGTGAATTTTTATACTAATAGGCCAATGATTGTAACTTATTTACATGTTTTATGAAAAGTCTTTTATATTTAAATAGAGAAAATATTTTTTGATAATATTTTACTGCATTTATTCTTGATTTATGTGGGGTGTGTTCATTTCTTGATTTTTCATGTTCTTTGATCTATATGGTAAGACTTGATTATCTTAATACATTATGGGTGTGTTTGCAAAGCCGAACCGGATAGGATCGGGTGGGATATCCCACCCAGTCAGGTATTTGAAAACCTGGTCACTAGCCCGGGAGATTAATCCTTGCCCAATAGAAATCATTCGCTCGTATGATAAATCCGTCCCACCGCTGACCCTGGGATACCACTATCCCATTTTTGGAGGAATGTAAAATTACCCACCTACCCCTGATAAAGATGGTGATTTGAAAAACTTGCCCTCAATTGATGGATTATTTACGAGAAGGCCCCGTTAAATACATCTTCAGACGCGGAGGGAACCCTAGTCTCATAATCTCAGACGCTGCATTGCTCTCGACTTTTCATTTCTCACCATGGTAAGAATTCGATTTATCTTGAACAAAACCTCATTTGATTTTCTCGTTGAGGGTTTACGAAGTGTTTTGTCTAAATTACTCACTCGCTTTCATCTTCGATTGTCGACATTATTTCTAAATTAAACTGTATTGTATTTGAAGGGGTTGCAGTTGGTTTGTTGTTCGGCTGCGGTTTAAATCTCGGCTTGGGGGATTGTGAAGTTTTACCGATACATCCAGGTATGTTGAAATCCGTTTATTGATGAATTATTTTTTTTATATTAATTTCAGCAGCATACAGATATGAGAAGATATTTTTGCATATGATTCTGTAAATTGGCATGAAGTTTGAATCCTTACAATTCCATTTTTCTGTGTTCATGATATGTAGAAATTAGGTATCTTTTTGGGTGAGCATGTCATTTGAAATTGCTGAAACCTTGATTAATCTACCCAAACTACTTTGTTTATTACTGTGTTTTGAAAAACACGATTGTGACATAAATATTGGTAGTGTCAATTGCTTATGTGAGTATGTTGAATCTACCCAATCTGCCTGGTTGGTTATGTTCTTTATTATGGAAATAGGTTTGTATTAGAAACAAGGTATTTGATTGTGTTAATGTATCATTTCAAAGTGCTGAAATCATGATTAATCTACCCAATCTAGTGCTTGGTTCATTGTTGTGTTTTGAGAAACATGAATATGACGAAAATATTGTATGTGTGTTTGATTCTGTGGGTATGATGAATGTACCCCATCTTGTAGGATTGTTATGCTCTTTAGGAAATAAGTTTGTAATAGAAACATTTTACATATGTGATTGTATGAGTAGGGTGTCTTGATTTGACTTCTAACATTGTCGTTATGTCCGATTGGGAAACATGATTATCTGAGAATTGGATATGACTATTGATTATGTTAGTTTGTTATCTCTGTCCAACGAGGTATGTAGATGTAGACCTGCTGAAAGATTATTACATTTTGTTGTTTATTTGGGAAGAATTTAAAATGTAAACGACAGTTTTATTCTAAGCTAACACATATTACTTACCCAGATTTTATACGGAACAGAACCTGCACCTTAGCATTTCTCTTTCAAATTACATTTCTATTCATTGTGGCAGTGTCAGCAGTAACTAATATTGAATTTATCTTATTTTCTCAAATCACCAAATCAACATAAAAAAGGCAATACGAGGCGTGGATTTTAATGAAGATGATATTGAGGTGGCCTTGATCATTGAAAACATGTTAAAAATGATAAAGATTTTTCTGATGCTTGTGTATTTCTATTGAAAAACTTTTGTTGCACAACATCGTAAGCGTCGTAGATCCCTTGACAACATACCAGAATGACTCGTTGATAGACTACCACTTCAGACTTCACACTTACGCAGAATCGTAGACATAAGTGACAAGACTTGTATCGAACACCTTCGGATGGATAGAAATATGTTCGGTAGGTTGTTTTATCTCTTAGAGAATGTCGAGAGTTTACTGCCCTCCTGTGATATACAAGTTAGTGAACAAGTCACTTTATTTCTGTCTGTACTAGCCTATCATCAAAAAAATCGTGTTGTCAAACTTACCTTTTTGAGGTCCGGACAGACTATTATCAAGCACTTCCACCTTGTCCTGGATGTGGTTTTAAGGCTACATCCGCTACTAGCCGTGTCACCAAAAGAGATCGATGAAAGTTGCACCGATATTAACTGGAAATGGTTTAAGGTAATTTCCATATAAATATAAAACTTACAAAGTACCGAAATTATAGTCAAACCCTCACTCTCAAAACAGATAAATTATTCATAAAAACTATTTTTTTGGTTCTGAATAAATGTATAGGTCTATTTAGGTGCATTGGACGGAACATATTTTCAAGTTCAGGTGCCTTTCAGGCAGAAACCCCATTATCGAAATTGCAAAGGCGAAGGCTCTATTAATGTTCTAGGTGTCTGTGACCCAAATATGAATTACATATTCATTCTCACCGGTTGGGAAGGTTTAGCTGCTGACAACTGTGTGCTATGGGATGCCATCACTAGGCGTAATGGTTTGAAAGTACCCAGTGATAAATAAACCATAACCATCTCTTATATTTCCAATGTCGTTAGATCCTATTCCATATACTTCATACGACTTCAATGAATTGTGGATATTAACCAATATTTTAAATAATTCCAGGATAATATTATCTGTGTGACTGTGGTTACACGAATGGTCTGAGTTATCTTGCACCATATAGGGGTGTTAGGTATCATTTAGACTAGTGGGGTAGTGGTGCTGAGGGCCCTCATAATTACAAAGAACTCTACAACTTACATCATTCAAAGGCTCGCAATGCTATTGAGAGGTCCTTTGGCATACTAAAGAAGAGATGGGTTGTCCTAAGGAGTCCAGCATTTTACAACATTGTCACCTAGAATCGAATGACTATGACATGTTGTGTACTCCATAATTCATTCATACCACTATGGGCGTAGAACCAATCAAGGTTCTTGTCGATGAGTACAAAGCTGGTGCTACAGATATAGATGTGAACCCCGAAGATTACGTAGACCAGGTTCAACCATCGGAAGAGTGGACAAACTGGAGAGATATATTCGTGGGGGCCATGTACGAGGAGTGGGAGGGTGTATCTTAACTCAGAGAGAGCATTTACAATAGATCAAACATGTAATGTTGATTTAGTTATTATTTTTCTAGACGGATGATTTATTGTTTGAAATAGTACAAACAGTTGCAAACTTCGTATGTATACAAAGCTTGGTAATTACACATATTGATTTACTTATGGAAATGTCGAGGTTTGATCATCTTATTATTAATACTTTAACCTAGACATCATTTGTAATACACTGTCCAAGATGGAGTAGCTAAAGAAACTGCGTAGGATTCACGAATGGGTTGCGACATTTATTCCTGAAAAGAAAAATTATGAACTTTTTGTAGTATTAAGCCTGCAGATGTGGGCCAGTGAGATAGTAGATTCATTATGTTTAATCATTTGATGGGAACACCTATCATGGAGTCAAATATCACCATCAACGATTTACTAGTGCAGTGGTGGAATCATTGGCAAGCTTCGCAAAACCTTCGTCGGGTCATGCTAGCCGAAGGACGTGGTCCATTGGGGAGGAAATGATCCTGGTACAAAGGTTGAAAGACCTTATCCTACGGGTATGGAAAGTAGATAATGGTTTCAAGTCGGGGTACGCGTTCATACTCGAGAAACATATGGCTTAAAATCTCCCTCGTACCGGCGTCAAAGTCGAGTCCCATATAACCTCAAAGATGCACATGTGGAAGAAATTCTACGGGTATCTAATCCTTATGAAAAGTCGTTCGGGCTTTGGATGGAATGATTCAAGTAACACAATCACGGTAGAAAGTGAGGACATATGGTCAGAGCACGTTAAGGCCTGGGCATCAATAAGAAAGTCTTTTTTTAATCCCTGAATGGTTATTCCCTCTCTCTTTTGTGAATTTGCTATCTGAAATGGTCATTACGTATTGTAGTTTGATCCCAACTCCAAGTCAATGAGGTACAAGACGTGTCCATTCTTCAAGGATTGGATCAACATATTCGGGAAGGATAGGGCAACGGGGGAGAATGCCAGGGATTTGCGGATGTAGCGAATGAGGTAGCTAGGGAACAACAACCCAATGAGGGAATAAGTACACCGGATCGTGGTTTAGAGTAGGACAATGCAAGATTTTACACCGACAACAACTCTGGTATTCAGGTTGAAGGCAACTCGGTGCCAAGGAGGAAGAACCCTAAGAAACGTAAGGTTGTCGATGCATTGGAGGAGCGGTTCCTAAACCTGATGGAGGCATTTTGTGCTAAAACTGAGGGCCATCTAGGTAAATTAGCTCGGAGGATTGGTTCTCAGCAGGATTCAAATGAACAGCGTAAGGCCGTGTTTGATGTTTTCAACCAAATGCCTTTCCTCACCATTGAGAATAAATAGCAGTTTCAAAGCTATTCTGAAAGAACAACGAGGATCTAGACTTTTTTTCTCAGTATATGCGATGAGTACAAGGCGGTAATGGTGAAGATGATGCTCAAAGGATGCCTTTAATTCATGAAAAGTGGTGGCGTATTTTGGCTTAGGTGCTCTTAGGATTAATTCCTAACAAAACTTATTATATATTTTGGTTGGCAGTAATTTTATGAATATTCATAGGAATTGTGTATGTATTTCTGTCTGTACTTGGAATGTGCGATGTTTGTTAGGGGTTGGCGTTTTCCGTTTTGGTGCATGTGTGTGTGCAAAGTATGTTGAACCCCATTGTTACTTACCATTTGAAAGTGTACGTCTAATATTGCTTGTTCCCATAACCTAGTTAATACTAATATGAGTTTCAATATAAATGTCTTCTGATTGAACATCTTAGGGGCAGCTTCTTCTAGTAAGTTTAAATTTATTGCAAAATGTTGAGAGTAGTAGCAAATATGCACATTCATATATAATATACAAGTGCATTAACCAGCCTCACTCCCCCTATCTGTTGTTTTAATCACCTTTAATGGTGTGCCTTGTGGGCATTTGTGATTGGAAAACTATCTAATCAAGAACAAAAGGGTTGTCGGAATAAAAGCCACCAGAGAGACATTAATGAGAATTAGTAAAAAGCAAACAATTAAATGTTGATGCTTGAGCTACTAACCACTAACCCAAAATTTATAGCCATCAATTAGAGATTATAAAAAAGGCACTTACACAGATTTTTTGTTTCCAAACTCATCTTTCAGGTACAACTGTTCATTTTGTGTTTCTAAATGACATGCTCTTTCAAAATTTTATAGTTAGGGATATCCCAAGTAGTTGACATATATTGCAGTCGTATCGGAGGTTGTTTGTTTCCTATCTATATGGTTCATTTCTTTTAACCTTTGTGTTTATAGTTTGTGAAGATGGTGCTAACAAGGAACCAACGTGTGCGTGGTATGTGGCATGGGGAATTGTGGCGCAAAGACAATGAGGCAGGTTGCTACGACCTTTTTTTTGGGATTTGTGCTCGAAAAAATCGCATTCACGATCCTGATGTATTTAATAGTATATGGTCGTTGCTTGCCGTTGAGTTATCCGAGGCGATGGAAAAAGAGTACACGGAAGAGGTCGGTAGGTCAAAGATTCATCTGCTGAGAACTCATTTCTAGGGTTCAGCCAACTCACAGGTGTACGGTTTGACAGGAGGTCGGGTAACGAGATTATGAATCTGACCTACTTTACCCACAACAGGCAGGTAAAAAATTCCCCTATCTGTACAACATTATGGAATTTTCTATTTCTTATTCGTGTTTGCATGTTAACCTTTTTAGTTAGATAATTGTAGTGAAAACTTGATATTTAATTTATGCCCGAAGAAAAGAAAAAAAAAACATAAATGTGTCAGTTAATTACCACTATGGGAATACACGCAATCGTAGGAGTATGAAACAACAGATAGTGGATGTAAACTATTTGCGGAGCACCTTCACCGTATTTTGATAATTGTATTATTCATTGTGCCTATAGTCACTTGAGATTGAGCAGGACATTGATTTATATGTAGTTTTATATTTATGACGCAAATTAGAGATTATTGCTTACCATAAGTCATATCTTCAATTGAGTGATAATGTAATCTATGTTTTGTTTTAATACCGTTAATAATTTATTAATTGTAGCAACATTCATCAAGTGTTGTTTAAGAATTATTATAATTTGTGTACTGTTTACTTTATAACAAAAGTAAATAATTTTCTCGTGAATCCAGAATATATACAAGAAGAGCAGTACCTCTTATTAATCGAAAATAAATAAAACAACACCTATTGTTTTTAGTATCTAAATATATTGAATTCTCAAAATGTTTTTTTTTTTGTTTTGTTTGGGTATGAATCAAAGGAGAGTGATATCAACTGATGCTTCCGGATCGACGGTTTCCCTTTGTTCCGCAATGCAATGACATCTTTGTCACAAAATGCGTAGTGGAGATCAACTTCATGGATGGTCCTGATGATGAACCGGGCTCCAACATCGCGAAACCGTTGCCCGTGGACGATTCAGATGAACCTCTGTCCGACCCCTTTTGGGATACCGAGAGCGAGGACTTGGATATAGATTACCTGGGCCCTTTCGAGAGGGATGTGAATTTGGCAGGTGGACTGGGGCCGCCTACGGTTCTGATACATCAGATGACAACGATGATGGTGGTGAGGATCTCTCCATCATAACCGACTAAACACCATCGTTCGATGCCACACCACCTTTCTGCAAAATTAGTGCTTTATTTGAGGTTTGGGTAGTTGAATATTTTGTGTTGCTTTAGCGTTGATGGTGCTCCGTAGACTTGCCCTTGTTTTATGTTTAATTATTTTGTTTTATGTTTGATTATGTTTGTGTCTGGATATTTTAGACTTGCTCTCGTTCTGGTTGGTTTGCCGAACTCTATTCCGATGATTTTGGTGTATTATATATTTCAGAGATTATGGCTTCGTCGACTTACTCCGTATATGGTTTATGTTATTTTGGTTAGTTTTGAACTTAGTTGAAGATAGGCGGATTGGTCGTTTTGGTACTTACACAATGCATATTATTCATCCGTTATGTCGAGATTGTAGTCGAACATATTATTAATGAACAACTATTAGTAATCTGAGAGTTAAAAAACATTTCAAGCAATTCAAAGCTGACCAATTTATAAGTAAAACTTAGTAACCGGACATTACAATTGTTCCCACCAAATAGTACATGAGAATTCGTCGACACCGATGCATACTGCGCCCCTCCACTTAATAACCACAAGCTAGTACATATTTAGATAGTTCGATACATATTGATGCCATTACCAGGCCAATTCATAGAAAATTATCTATTATTTGATCCTCTGCAAGGTTTGGAAGTCGCATGCTGTGTAATATATTTTAGTTTGCTTGGAGTACGAGTACCAGATATACAGGAACTAGTAGTACATTCTGATTCAATTGGTTCTTGGTTCACCGAGTTCTCATACACATGCTCACTTATCTCCTGTTCATGGAGCCCGTAATTGAAGGTTGGTTGCGGAGCAGTGCCATCTGATTCATCTAGTATAATCACGTCAACCGTTTTGCCATCTCTACTTAGCAGCTCTCGAGTTGGTGCTATCAAAACATCATACATCCCACGGAACAAAACCTGAAGTTTATCCTAATATGGATCTCCATACAACACGTACGCACGAGCAAATGCTTCTTTCTATTAAACAATATTATTGCATAATTCAAACAAATTTCTTGAGATTTTACATCTGAAACCGTATTAGCTATTTTATATTATTGCAAATTAATCAGAGTCTGGTTTTGGAGTACATTACCTCAAAAAACTCAATCCACACATGCGTAGGAGTAGTCATCATGTTGTAGCACGCATCATGGCGAACACCGTGTTTTCGGAGGACCCAAGGAAACACACGAATGCGGGTTCAAAGTAGGTTAAGCTTGTCGTCACATTCGTCGTAGGTGAAGCACCGACCCAGCTCACTATTGAGTTTTTCGGTCGTGTAGCGAATTGCATAGGTTGAATTTTCTTCTAGTTTGAATAAACCAGCCTCCTAGCTTCAATAAGCACATTGATAAAAGTTTTATCCACAGTCGGTGTCCAACGAGATGTGTACAGAAAGTCTTATTGCTTGGTTGGGAAAGTGAGTGGTTTGTTGGAGCTTTCAATTTTCATGTTCTTAAATGTGTTTATTTTGAAGAGGTGTTGATAAGGTGATTCTTATTTGTCACCAAACCACATTTATATAGCTAAGTGTAAGTGACAAACGAGAAATTACACGCTAATTGACGGTTTAATTCCAGTGATTTTATGTGCTTAATATTATCATATATGCTTATTTCTCGTATAATTGTTATTATGAGCAATCAAGCACCAATCGTATAATTCTTCTTTATTTTGCAGTATTTGGTGCTATATTTATCGAAGGATGTCTCACAAGGAAGTATAGAAACGAGGATTGACGATTCGAGGAGAGAAAAATCAAGAATCAGGATGATGCGTCGATGCCGAGGATGGACCGCGTCAGTCAATGCGATGTGAGGTATGACGCCGAAGGTTGGCTCGCGTCAGTCGACGCTACGTCGATGCTATGTCGACGCTCATGTTCTGAAGCTTCGATGTCGACGCCCATACAGTCGACGCTACGTCGACGCTCATGTTCTGAAGCGTCGATGTCGACCCATGCAGTCGACGCTACGTCGACGCACATGCTCTGAAGCGTCGATGTCGACGCATGCAGGACGACTCACGCTGGACGATGCAGGCAGGTGATTCGCGTCGACGCCGAGGGCTGGTTCGCGTCAGTCGACGCTCCGTCGACGCTGAGTCGGCAGAATTATTTTAGGGAGAATCTTGGGCAGCAAGAAAGAGGAATTCTATATAAACCTCGACCCTATTTCATCCCAAAGGCATAATATAAGATATCCTAGGGTTCTAAGGAAGTCGAGAGAGGTTCCAACTCTTCCCAAGTCATCCACACGCAAGGGAACTTGAAGATTGACGTTCCAAGACGCAAGATTCAAGTTCAACACATCATCTCT
>BMAC01000200.1:627755-645925 GCA_014905375.1 Phtheirospermum japonicum
AAGAGGCTTGTTGCGAGTTGCCCTCAACACCAAATGGGCGAGCAACTTTTGATCCAATACTTCTATGAGGGATTGAGTCTCACTGATCGAAACATGATTGATGCTGCTAGTGGAGGCACCTTGATGGACAAGACACCGACGGCAGCGAAGGAACTAATATCAAACATGGCGGCCAATTCCCAACAATTCGGCAACCGTGATCCTTCATTGAAATCGGTAAACGAAATGGGTAATGATTCATTGCAGGCCCATTTAATTGAATTGAAGGTAATGATAAGCGCGGGAGGAACTCCAAAGGTTCGACCATGCGGTTTTTGCGAAACTTTGGAGCACGTTACTGACGAATGCCCACACTTTTACTCAGCACGCGAGGCGCACGTGAATGCGTTAGGAACCGAGAATGGGCAAGGGAGAAAGTACGATTCGTACCCCAACACCTTCAATCCGATATGGGGTGACCACCCTAGTTTTAGATGGAGGGATCAGCAAGGAAATATACCTAGAAATCAAGATCAATGGCCCTCTCAAGCTCAACAAAGGGGGCAAAAATTTCCTAACCAATACCAAACCCGACAACAAGGGGAAAACTCATCATCATCACTGGCAGAGATGGTGAAATTATTGGCAACAAGTTCCGCTTAATTTCAACAAGAGACTGCCAAATTTCAACAAGAGACCAAAGCATCCATAAAAAACTTGGAGATGCAAATGAGTCAAATGGTTGTGCACATAACGCAATTGGAAGCGCAAGGCAGCGGCCGACTGCCACCTCAAACCGAGGTAAATCCGAGGAATGTGAGTGCCATAACAACGCGAAGTGGCAAGAAGGTGGAAGGACCGGCCAACCCAGTGCTAGAGCCGGACAATTAAGACAAAACGGAGGAAGAAAACACGGAGCCAAAACATGCTGAAAAGGGTAATTCTAAACCTTCTAATAATTTTAATGACCCCGTTGTTTCTCCCCCTAGGACCGAGCCACTTCCATTTCCATCAAGAATCAAGCGCCAAGCTAAGGAAGACACGGAGAGGCAAATACGAGACGTTTTTCAAGAAGGTGGAGATCACTATTCCACTTGCCGAAGCGATCAAGCAAATTCCTCGTTACGCCAAATTCCTCAAGGACTTATGCACCAACAAGAGAAGGTTAAAGGGGGATGAAAAGGTCCTAATGGGAGCAAACGTGTCGGCCGTATTCCAAAGGAGCTTGCCACAAAAGCAGAATGACCCGGGCATATTTTTCATTCCATGCACGATTGGAGACATGCGAGTCGAGCGAGCCATGCTAGATTTGGGGGCATCAATAAATGTTATGCCACGCACCATTTTTGACTGTTTGAAATTCGGGCCATTGAAGAAAACTGGGGTGGTGATCCAACTTGCCGATCGAAGCACTGCCTACCCTGATGGTGTTGTTGAAGATGTCCTCGTAAAGGTGGATGAGCTGATTTTTCCAGCTGACTTCTATGTGTTGAGCATAAATGAGTCTGCATCAAAATCGCCACCTATCTTGTTAGGGCGACCATTCTTGAACACTGCTCAGACAAAAATCGATGTCACTCGAGGTACCCTAACAATGGAATTTGACGGTCACATTTGTCAATTCAATATTTTTGATGCTATGAGATTTCCTGACTGCGATAACTCTGTTTTTGCACTTGATTGTTTTGACTCTCTAGTGTAGGAGTTTCTCGAAATGCATGAACAAGATAAGCTCGAGACGACGATCACACGAAGTTTGGGGGAGAACTCGTTGCTTTTGAGTTACCCTCTAACTGAACCAACTTGGGAGGACGACGTACGAGAGACAATGTCGGCCTTGCGCGCACTTAATGCGAATCCGAGAGAAGAGGATGTGAACTTCATCAAACTTCCCGACTTACACGAGAAAGCCGTTCCATCCATAGTCAAGGCACCGGAGCTCGAACTCAAGGCCCTACCGGAGCACTTAAAGTATATTTTCTTGGGCGATAACGAAACACTGCATGTGATCATTTCATCTCGCTTGGACAACCTCCAAGAGGCGTCACTGCGACAAGTACTCAAGGATAACAAGCAAGCAATCGGGTGGACCATAGCGGATTTGCGAGGGATAAGTCCTTCCATGTGTATGCACCGAATTTTACTCGAAGAGAATGCTGTACCATCTAGGGAACCCCAAAGACGACTGAATCCACCAATGATGGAAGTGGTAAAGAAGGAGATTCTAAAACTGCTTGATGTTGGGGTGATTTACCCCATTTCTGACAGTCGGTGGGTGAGTCCGACTCAAGTCGTTCCGAAGAAGTCGGGGGTAACAGTGGTCGAAAATCAAGAAGGCGAATTAGTTCCAACAAGGGTGCAAACGGGTTGGCGAGTTTGTATTGATTATCGTAAGCTTAATGCCATGACTCGCAAAGACCATTTTCCTCTTCTATTTCTTGATCAAATGATTGAGAGGTTGGCGGGCCATTCATACTACTGCTTTTTGGATGGCTACTCAGGATATTTTCAAATTCCTATAGCACCCGAGGATCAAGAGAATACTACCTTCACATGCCCCTTCGGCACATTTGCCTATCGCCGTATGTCATTTGGACTTTGCAATGCACCGGCAACATTCCAACGATGTATGGTAAGTATCTTTTCGGAATACGTTGGCGAGATTATAGAGGTCTTTATGGATGATTTTAGCGTTTATGGCAATTCTTTTGAGGTATGTCTTGGAAACTTATCTTTAATTCTAAAACGTTGTGTCGATACTAATCTTGTACTAAATTGGGAAAAATGTCATTTTATGGTAGAACAAGGTATAGTTCTAGGACACATCGTTTCGTTAAAAGGAATAGAAGTCGGTAAATCTAAGATTGATACTATAGCTGCGTTGCCTTACCCCGCCAATGTGCTGGAAGTTCGTTCTTTTCTTGGCCATGCAGGATTTTATAGGAGATTTATCAAGGAATTTTCGAAGATCGCTTCGCCACTTTGTAGGCTCTTGCAAAAAGACGTGGAATTTGAGGTCGATGACAACTGCAAGAAGGCCTTTGACACACTGAAGGAACGGCTGACCACTTCTCCAGTTATCCAAGCTCCGAGATGGGATCTTCCCTTCGAGATAATGTGCGATGCGAGCGACTATGCTGTGGGAGCCGTGCTAGGGCAGAGGGTCAATAAAGCAACCCATGTGATCTATTATGCATCGAGGACCTTGAACCCTGCTCAGGAAAATTACACTACCACGGAGAAGGATCTTCTAGTTGTTGTGTTTGCCCTTGAGAAGTTCCGTTCATACATCATTGGATCAAAGGTGGTGGTTTTTAGTGATCACGCGGCCCTACGACATCTACTTACAAAGAAGGAGACGAAGCCACGACTCATACGGTGGATTTTACTACTCCAAGAATTCGATTTGGAGATCAAGGACAAAAAAGGAGCTGGGAATACCGTGGCCGACCACCTTAGTAGATTAGTGCATGAGGGGAACGAGCTACAACTTGATGAGAGATTTCCGGACGAGCAACTACTTTCGGTTGAACACGTGGATCCATGGTATGCTGACTTGGTAAATTTTCTGGTTGCTCGTGTGTTTCCAACAGGACTGACGAAAGCAAGGAGGGACAAGCTGAAGAGTGATGCGAAGTATTATGTGTGGGACGATCCATACCTTTGGAGGCATTGTGCTGATCAAATCATTCGAAGGTGTGTTCCCGAATCGGAGTTCCACGCTATTCTTTCATTTTGCCATTCTCATGCATGTGGAGGACATTTTGGATCGAAGAGAACTGCGCATAAGGTACTTGACAGTGGTTTTTATTGGCCATCCCTATTTCGAGATGCGTATGAATTTTGTAAGGCATGTGATAATTGTCAACGCACGGGGAACCTTTCACGAAGAAGTCAAATGCCCCAAGTGCCCATAATGGTTTTTGAAATTCTTGATGTCTGGGGCATTGACTTTATGGGCCCCTTCCCGAATTCATTCAAAAATGTTTATATTTTGCTGGCGGTGGATTATGTCTCCAAGTGGGTGGAAGMRAAAKCYACCTCAACTAATGACTCGAAGGTTGTTGTACGTTTCATTAAATCTCGGATCTTCTCAAGGTTCGGGATCCCTCGAGCTATGATAAGCGATCGTGGCACCCACTTTTGCAACAAAACGGTGGAGGCATTGCTCCGAAAGTATGGTGTTGCTCATAGGCTTTCTACGGCCTATCATCCCCAAACAAATGGACAAGTCGAAACTTCAAACCGAGAAATCAAGTCCATCTTGGAAAAGACCGTCAAAGCAAACCGTAAGGATTGGAGCATCAAGCTGAAAGATGCACCGTGGGCGTATCGGACGGCATTTAAAACACCAATTGGGATGTCGCCGTATCGCCTCATTTTTGGGAAGCCATGTCATTTGTCGGTGGAGCTCCAACACAAGTCATTTTGGGCCGTGCAGTAATACAACTTTGATTTTGATGGAGCCGGGGCGCTAAGGAAGTTGCAACTACGAGAATTGGAGGAAATCCGGAACGAAGCGTTTGAAAACTCGCTAATCTATAAAGAGAAGACAAAAGCGTTTCATGACTTGAAGATTTCAAGGAAGGAATTCGTAGTGGGCGAGAAAGTGCTACTTTTTCATTCTCGCCTTAAGCTATTTCCCGGTAAGTTGCGTTCAAGGTGGGTTGGACCGTTTGTTGTTACCCACGTATTCCCGCATGGTGCGGTGGAGATTTTTAGCCCGAAGACGAACAAGACGTTCAAGGTGAATGGACACCAACTCAAACCGTATTATGAAGGGTTTTGCTCCGCTGATGAGGAACGGATGGAGTTGGAAGCACCACCTATGACTTGATCAAGGGAATAAGTCGAGCCAACGACTTTAAACAAACGCGCTTGTTGGGAGGCAACCTAACGTTTACTTGTTTTCTTTTCTATTTTTCTTGCAACTTGGGAGGCGATGTCTTGTTTTGGATGTGTGGGCCACTTTTCAAAGGACCGAGCATCATGTTCAATAGGACCAAGACCCTCGACATTTCCCCGGGTGATTTCTTTTCCTACTCTTTCCCCATGATATTATGATGTGCTTGTTCTTGTTTTGCATTTGCTTGAGGACAAGCAATGTTTAAGTTTGGGGGAGTGAGTTATTGTGGTTATATTGAGGAGTTTTGTACTAAAAATTTGATAAATTTTGAAATTTTTTTGATAAACACGGGGGTATTAAAAGGAAAAGATTAAGAGTACTTGCTTAAATTGCCTTGATGAACTACGTTTCGGTTAAAGTCTTTAGTCGTCATTTGATTTAGAGGTCAAAGGTACGCATGTTAGTGTTTTTTGTGATTCATATGTGGGGCATCAATTCTAAATTATTGCGTTATTGATATGTACTTGTTGTTGCCGTACTTAATATGAGTTTGTGTGGGGCCTTGAAGTTGGCGGTTGCGTGATGATATCTCGTTAGTAGAAACAGGAGTCAAATAAAGTCCGGTTGGAGTATGCCGGCATGGTGGAAGTAGAAAATTGAAAAATCAAAAAGAATTGAGGTGCCGAAACAGATGCCTACCCGTAGTTATCAAGTGCATTCGCTTATAAATTCTAAAGAGCGAAGTCCAACGAAGATACTAGTAGCTCAACAATTCATGCACGTGCTCAAAAGGCGCATTACACTATCAAATTCTCAAACATGGCGGAGGTGAACTCAACAAATCAAACACCCAATCAAGACAATCCTCCTATCCAGTACCTTATCATCATTATGAAGTCAAGGACGGTAGTGCGGAGCAGCAGGCCTCAATTGAAAAAAAAATAAACAAATGGGAGAGGACGAGATATTTGATCAGTTCCAACGATGAATAGAGCCAAACCATTGAGTAGCGAGGGGGCACCATAGTACATTGACGTGACGTGTATAAAAGGGGTTGCCAAGCTACCGGGATCACCTAGGCTAATACATAAAACGTCTAAGATTTCTAAAAATATAGTGGTGTCTAGAGTCCGAATAAATTCACTTGGGTAATTTGAGTAAGTTACTTATATTATGTTTGTCCTATGCTTTAATTCTTCATATTGCTTGAGGACAAGCAAGGTTTAAGTCTGGGGGATTTGACAAACGAGAAATTACACGCTAATTGACGGTTTAATTCCGGTGATTTTATGTGCTTAATATTATCATATATGCTTATTTCTCGTATAAT
This sequence comes from Phtheirospermum japonicum, assembly GCA_014905375.1. Taxonomy (NCBI): domain Eukaryota; kingdom Viridiplantae; phylum Streptophyta; class Magnoliopsida; order Lamiales; family Orobanchaceae; genus Phtheirospermum; species Phtheirospermum japonicum. The sequence goes on from BMAC01000200.1 coordinate 633,911, forward strand.
TATTATTATGAGCAATCAAGCACCAATCGTCTATTTCTTCTTTATTTTGCAGTATTTGGTGCTATATTTATCAAAGGATGTCTCACAAGGAAGTAGAGAAACGAGGATTGACGATTCGAGGAGAGAAAAATCAAGAATCAGGATGATGTGTCGATGACGCGTCGATGCCGAGGATGGACCGCGTCAGTCAACACGATGTGCGGTATGATGCCGAAGGCTGGCTCGCATCAGTCGACACTACGTCGACGCTATGTCGACGCTCATGTTCTGAAGCGTCGATGTCGACGCCCATACAGTCGACGCTACGTCGACGCTCATGTTCTGAAGCGTCGATGTCGACACATGCAGTCGACACTCATGATCTAAAGCGTCAATGTCGACGCATGTAGGACGACGCATGCTGGACGACGCAGGCAGGTGATTCGCGTCGACGCCGAGGGCTGGTTCGCGTCAATCGACGTCGACTCTGCAGAATTATTTTAGGGAGAATCTTGGCCGGCAAGAAAGAGGAATTCTATATAAACCCCGACCCTATTTCGTCCCAGAGGCATAATATAAGATATCCTAGGGTTCTAAGGAGGCCGAGAGAGGTTCCAACTCTTCCCAAGTCATCCACACGCAAGGGAACTTGAAGATTGACGTTCCAAGACGCAAGATTCAAGTTCAACACATCATCTCTCCTATTTTATCAAGGATTATGTTTGTTTATCTGAACCTTTTMTTTTATTTTCTTAACTCCATGAGTGAGTAAACTTATTATCTAGTTCTAGGGATGTTGAAAYCCTCGTGAAACTATRTTTAATTGATTTATRCAATATTGTTTTTCRTTCGTCATATGCGWTTRTTTGTGTTGTTCTATTTTCAATTTATGATTGCTTAATTCTTAATTTGGCTTGATCACCTAGATTAGGGATTGGTTATCTATTGCTAGAAATAGGATTRCTTCCYSTGTAATTKTCGTAATTAYTATTTCTCTRAAGCAACTAATGATTGTAAATCGTTAGGGACAACACAACATAGGTTGAATGAACCGAGCTTATGCGTTTGTTGCCTAGATTAATCTATTTGCCTAATTATTAATGYTGTTGTTGGGTTGAACCTAGAGAGCTTATTCTAGGTTATTCAATAATTAGATTCAATCAAAGAGCTTATTTTAATTGAGTACACAGTAAGGGTAAATTCGAGTAGCAGAGCTTATTGCTACTTAGGGTTTTTAATCGCATATGATGAATGGATTATGATATTTTGGTTGGTTAAATGAGTGAATCGAGGGTGGAAACTAAACTAGAACTAGGCCTTTATTATTATTGAATTCTTCGTTAATTATTTTCTTGCTAATTTAATTGCTTGTTTATTTTATTAGTTGAATTAATTCATAATTCCTTACCCCAATCATTTATTTAACTAAAATACGAATCATCACAATCTAACCACACTCCTCGTGGGTTCAACCCTTACTTATCGCTACTACTAGTTAGTGGAGAGAATCTGAGGAAAATAAATTATTAAATTTGACGCTTCAACGACGGGTGGTCAGTAAGTTGTAGGTGTGTGAGTATCAAGACACAAATAATGTCCATACCTTCCAGAATCATTTCTACTAAGAATAGCCCATTCTGCAACAGGGGATATGTCCCTTTTACCATGATGGTTGTTTATTTTTAGTTAATAAAGCCATCACAATAGCTGGAAGAATAATGTGTAAGAAGGAATATATTCTTCAATTGTTCAGCTCATTTGGACTAGTTGGGATGGCATACGGTAAAAATTCTAATCATCTCAGTGAGACGTCATTTCACCATTTTTGTGTATAATAATAGTAAATTATAGGAAACGTGAACACTGCCTTCGACATGTTATCTGGGCTTGTGTGATAATGAAGTCTGAATGTGTCAATCAAGAACAAAAGCATACCGATAAAGAAAAGAGGATGACAACTACTCGCTACAAACAACATTTCCCAAGGTAGTCTACAAAACAAAGTACATCTAAAATACACAGCCCCACAGTAACACATGTAATTTACAAACTTATGTTACAAACATAGAACCATCCTAATGCATCATTACAACTTTGTATTAGTGGTGATGCATGAGTAACCCTAACTATACAATACATCACAGAGCATGGTCTCAGTTGTCATGCATAAGTGGGAAACATTAGACATATTGTAACAGTTTTCATTCATTCCGCAAATAGACAGTTTCCTTTCATTTCACAAACAACAACAACAACACAATGAAACAAAGAACCCATGCGAATCGGCTGGACATATTACTTTTATATGCGTGTTTATTATACATTAGATCTTCCGCCCGGACGGTAGTCACTTCGTCGCGTAATTGGTGAAGCATACATTTCAGTTGCTCTTCAGATTAATGGTTAACCTAAATGAAAACCTTACATTTCTTTTCCTAGAACACAAGCAAGGTGACATGCATCAACATTTTTGTGAATCATAAAATGTTATTAAAGTAATAACCATTTCAATGCAAATAGCGTTCAATAATAAAAAAAAATGAGGAAATTGTGTTTGTGTACCCCTCGAATAGGGCATGACAAGAATCACCGATCTGGATTCTTCCACATCCTCGAGAACAACACCCGAATGGGATGTTCACAATAACATTTCATTGAGAGATCCCTATGACAATTCGAACACTTGAACAGATGGTTCCGCGAACACGAGAATGACGAACCATGCGAGGTGCTCATTTACCTGGACATTTTATGCGACCAGGATTTCAGATTCAAAATAAATCATAAAACCTTCAAATGCAATACATGATTCCCCCATAAAAATTAACAACACGATGAACCAACAACACGATCCCCCTACAAATCTACTCCGAACAAACTGAGTAATTGAATTGAAATGCGATACACGATGGAAAATATAATACACCAGTTACAGCCGAGTTGGTATGGACATTAATTCATATAAAATTTAAATAGTTGAGCATTCCAAGTCTGGATCCGAAGCACGAAGGTGTCTTCGGAAAACCCCCAAAATAAGCAAAACCTAATCAAAAGCATCTAATGGTATTTCAAATTAATCGACATACCTATTTCTGGAATCTTATATTGTGTGCGTCGGATCCTGCCTGGTATGTCGTGTATTGGACCAAACTCAATTGAAGAAAACCTAATTTCTGATTATGGTGACCCGATCTGGTTTCGGTCGATTGACAGTGATGATGAAGTGGGTCTTGTGTGCATCAGATCCCGCCTGAAATGTCGTGCGTTGGACCGAACTCAATTGAGAAAACCTAATTTCCGATTTTGGTGATCCAATCTGGTTTTGGTCGATTGACAGTGATGATGAAGTGTGTCTACTCTGTCATGTGCAGAAAACATGTAATTCTTCACGAGGGCATATTTTCATTTTCAAAATTTATCCAAGACAATCACTCAATTCAAACGCTGTGACTGAATACCAACCATATCCTCAACATAGACTCAATCCGGTAGTACGAACAACATATTAGGTTATTTGAACAGTGCTAGCCCGTGGGATTGGATAAAATTATCTTGTCCCACCCGACTTTGCAAACACACCCTATCAGTAATCTATGAGGCTAATTGAAATGTAGTTTGTTTTTATAAAACAATCTTACATGAAAACTATTTATGTTTGAAAATATTTTTATTTTTATTTTTCTTTGATTATGTTAATACATTATCATTTTGCTTTGAGTATGTTAACACTTTGCAATCGACTTGTTTTTTTATTTACTTAAGTTATTTTATGTTAATACATTATCCTTTAACATGCAAACTGTTACTGTTTTCTTAAGCATACAGAAAATGAGAATGAATACTGCAACTATTATGTATGATCTTACTTATTACTGTTATTTATCATGTGTGCTGATCTAATTATTTCCTAACTGTGTATCAGGTCTGGTTTAACCAACTTTCAAAAGGAATCAAACATGCAAGATAATGCAATGGAACATTAACAGCTGAAAAAAGATAAGTATACAAATTAACTTTGAACATAATTCAATAGATACTTTTAGAATGAGAATTTTATTATGTCTAAGTTTATCGTCTGGAGACCTAACATGACCTATCGTAGTATGATAATGCCTCTGAATAAAGTACAGGGTCTAATTAGGTATAACAATGCCACAAACAAAGACATATCTTTTAAAAAAACTAACATCTGCATATTTTATATAATCTACTGTTTAATATTTATAATACAATATTTATTTCTCTATGTTGAATCTGAAATCTTATAGCATTAATCTTGCAGGTTTAGAACATATATTCTGGAGAACAAATAATAGATAATAGCATGAAGAAAGATAAGCACCAAAGTATCATCCTTAAATTACACTTACACTGCCATTCCAAATAAAACAAAACAACATTGTTTAGTTCAATAATTTATTTTAATTATATGTTTTTATCACATAACTGAAAGGAGTTTTAATTGTATCTCAGGTTTGAAAAATAAAAACTGAAGAAGTATTGATTAGCAAAGAGATCACACACATAATAAAAGATAAGTAATAGACTTCAAACTGATATACATATATACAAATAGATTTCATAATTAATAAACTACAGCAATACTAGCTGGTTTTGCTTTATCACAGGTTGTAGATAATTTGCAAAGTCACATATGTCAGGCAAAATAATTCATAGGACTCAAGTTAAATGGTAAAACATATTTTATGCACTTGACTCCTATTTATTTTTTAAATAAACTTAATAACATATAAATATAATCTTAATTTGTGTAGTTCTAAACTGCAGGTTTAAAGGATTAACAGGAAAAACAAGCAGATTCTTCAATCCATTTAGTTTAAAACATAACTTAGTTAAGAAAACTTCTTTTTACCTTGTTGAGTGTTGTTTGTTTGTGCTCTTTTTCCTATTAAATCGTTTGTTCTTCTCCTATTGATTCCTCGCAATGCGCTGCTCCAAATATAATTATCTGTCCTATGTTTGTATATGGATGTTTAGTTGTGTGTGCGTGTGTGTGTGTGTGTGTTTACTTGAAACTGTGGTAAACGAAACTGTTGTGCGATGGTAGAATTTAAGTTTTTAGGGTTTATTATTCTGCAATCTGTAATAATCTTATAGGCACAAAGAGATATATATAAACAAATATTTTGTGAATCTGGAAGATACAAATTATATTTAATAGGTAGATTTAAGCGTATATCTTCTCTGGTAAATAGAATCTTCATTTATCAGGATTCTTAAAAATAGAAATTACTTTTTAACATATCGATAAGATTTACTTGAAAAATATAAAAAATACTTTTCTATTAATAAATATATTATTTCACAAAACTTCTCACTAATATATCTATATGATTTAGTTATAAGATTTCAAATGAAAATATAATTTCAGAACACTTTTATTATATTTAATACAATTTATAGAACATAATAATTAATATTTTTTCTCGAGATTGTACAACTTGTATATTACTAAAATTTGATAAATTGTGTTCTTTACAAAAAAGTAAATTTTCATTTTTACAAGGTTTTAACGTATATATAGTTTTCATTATCTGGTTACCTTTAAACCATTAATATTTTAGTCAAGGTTAAGGTTTTTTATATTTTTCAAAAATATACTATATACTGGAAAAAGTACAAATTACTATTTTAAAATCTTCTTTTAAATAAAAGGTTTTCGTATATTAGATACATAAAAGTTGTTCATACGTCACAACTTAAGTGTGAACGTAATTTTTATCTATCAATTTATTTTACATTACTCATTTTTTTGATACCAGTGATGATTAGTGCATACGTTATATTAGGGGAATGTGTTTACATATTATTTTAATCATTGTAATTTATTTACTCCTTTTATATGTTATATGTTTTGGATTATATTTAACTCCTGCTTTAAATCACATGATAGTAATCAAAAGTTTTGAAAACATTAGATCAAGACAGTATACCTAGTATAAGTCAACAAACGTAGGTTCACTTGACCAAATTGTCTTTCAGACTATGTCAATATCGTTTATTAAAACTCGAATTAATGGTAAACTCATAAAAGATTCATATATAATAGTAATCTATGTATAAAAATCCTCCATTTTGTTAATGATGTTAACTATTAATGATGATTTGTCGGCGTGAGAGTGTTTCAAGGCTGAGGTGTATCAATCAAAATCTCCAAAAAATGACGTGTCGTCGTATGGTTAATAGGGGGTCTATTTTGGGATGAGGCCAAAATTTTGACTAGGTATAAATAACAACTTTTTTTTTTTTTTTTGTTAATGTTGTAGCCCACCTTTTTTAATGGACTTTTCATCAAAGACTTTTTCGTTTTGTTTTCCGTTTTGAACACTACCTTCGATTTTTCTTCTTCTTTTTCTTCGTTTTTTCTTCATTTGTCCGGGATTGCCTAATTTTCTTATTTTTTTTCTTATTTTCGTTCTTCTCTTAACACGGCATGTTAATGGTAATTTTTCTTTAACAGATTGCCTAATTTTTTTCTTTCTTCAATTCATGAACGATCTGGGAAATTAAGATCTGGAATCCCCTTCGAGCGTTCTACAAAAGTCCCGATCTGGAATTTAAAGATTTTTTTTAAATGATTGTTCAGATTGGGAAAATTAGGGTTTGCGTCACCTTCTTTCTCAATCTCACCCGCCGCTCTTCAGATAATTTTTTTTTATCATCTTCGACAACTCATTTAAAACCCAGAATTTCAAGGCAACTCACCGTATATTTATTTCTCGAAAGCTTCGAGAAACTTGAGCAGATTGGGGGAGGAACTTACGGGTAAGCTTTTCTTTTTGCCATTTAGTACAGAAAAAGTTGGTTAAATCTCTCTTTAATTTGCTGGGTTAATTTTTAATATTTATTCATTTTTCTGATAAATTTCATCTTAAGTAGATGCTCTTAGGTTTGGTTGATTATCGAATTAATCTTTTTCTTAAAATATATTTTCAATAGTTGGTTGATTATTGATTCTGATTACTTCCTTCATTCGGCTTACATCAGAATGAAGGTTAATTTTCTTTATTATTTTGCAACCGGGTTTGCATTTTATTGGAATGTTGGTGAGTGGATAAGGTTCGAGATCTTGATTATTCTTAATATAAGTATTCTTTTTTTTAATATTTGAACAACTCTTTGTGATTTATTTGGATTTCGGGTAACTTTGATCTATGCATTTGTTCTTGTTGATTAGTTACTCATTTTTTGCTTCTGGGATTTTATCTTTTTAAAATAGTAAAAATTGAGTTTTTCTTTACAACGTTAGTGCCGTTTCTGGAGCTAAAGATTTATTGATCTTTTTGCTTTCGTGTAATCTTGAACAGTTTTCAGTTTTTTATTGGGATAGGTACCTAGTTGTCAATAGTTGACTTAATCACAAGATTCTGTTTGGATATGCAAAGTTGTAGTTTATGCCTGAGTCATTGAAGCATTTGATCACACAATGTTAACTAAGAATACAATATCTTCATGTGATTTTGGAGTTGCTGCGCAGTTGACAAGAACCATATCCAAGCGTAACACGGTACACTTGACTATTCATCTTTGTTTATAATCACAATATTGAAGTATCTCCCATATAATTACCTTTCTTGTCTCCTTATAAAGGAAATAATTAAAAGAATGTATATGGAAGCCTGTAAATTTTATCCTTATTAGTCATTTTCATTTCAAATTTTTTATCATTGATGTTTCTCAGTTCATTGGTACACCACATTGGATGGCTCCTGAAGTTATTCAAGAGAGCCATTACGACGGAAAGGTAAATTCTTTGTCATGATGCTCATAAGTGTGTGTGGACGAGAAATCTGACATGTTACTCTTTTTGGAATTGAATTTACACTCTGGCATGAAAGGATGCATTTATTCTTCTCTTGACTATCATAAATCATTCTTCTTTCCCAGGTAGATGTGTGGGCTCTTGGAGTGTCTGCAATTGAAATGGCAGAGGTATGTTTTGTCTCCAGAAAGAGATGAAGAATCCGAGAATCCGAGAGAGGCTTCCCCAAGAATCCGATTGAGGCTTTGGACAAGGTAAGTGAATCTTATTCTTCTTCTTACAGATGGTTTGTTGTAATAAATGAATTAATATTTTTCTTAACTGCTTTTAACCGATTTCTCAAATGCCAGAAGCTCCAATGGATATACTCCGCAAGTACATCACCGATTATGTGCTCCATCATTTATATTCTTACTTTATTACATTAAGTGTTGCTATGTGATATATCCAGGTCATGTGTAAGAACCGACGTTTCATAATCCGTTTGCAAGCCCTGGCGTGATCTTTTTCTCTCCCGCGAGTTCATTTGTGTACTGATCGACAACCAATTTCTGATTCAGTAGGTTCCAGGTCCACAATCAATTTTCTTTTTCAAATTAAATCTGTATTATATAGATCTCATAATTTAGTCTGTCGATTCTTTATTTTTCTTCATATCTTTTTATTGGGTTTGTCATCAATGGCAGTTGCATTCTCCGTACCGCCGTTCGCTGGCCGTGGCTCGACTTTGAATGTTACGAACTTGGATTGTTTGATGGAGTCTGTTACTCCATGTATCCAGGCTCTGTATTTATCACAGGTATACAAAATAATTAAGTTGCTTTCATTTATTTTATTTTTTTGTCTGTTCTTTTCGAATTAAAACTCTAAATCTCTGTTTTGTTTGCAGAATAATGATAATGCATGCAAATCGTTCCCTATGAAATAATGTTTCTATTAATTAAACAATCAAGATTTTGCATTCTATTTGAAACTTTTTTCCCCATTATTTATTGAAATTTGTGTATAATAAAAATATTTGTTTTATCACTATGAAATAATATTTTATCATATTTTATTAAATCACCGACATTATTTGAAACTTTTTATCATATTTTATTAACTCTAAACATATTTATTGAAACTTTTTATCATATTTTATCACTATCAACATTATTTGTTTAATTAAAAATAATGATAATGCATACAAATCGTTCCCTATGAAATAATATTTTATCACTCTTTTCTTTGTAGGAAATCTACCTCATAAAGCTCCCGGGACCACCGAACATTGGAGAAGGAAAACCTGAAAATCAAAATCATGCAATAATCTTCACACGTGGTGAGGCGCTTCAAGCAATCGACATGAACCAAGTATACTACGTTTTTTTTTCATCAGATTTATTTAGTATTTTATGAATATCATCATAAACTCATAATGATGGTGTTTTGGCAGGATAATTATCTCGAGGAAGCTCTTAAGATGAGAAATCTACTGCCAGAATTTCTACGAGTTCAAAGAAGGAGCCCACCTACTATTCTTGGCATGAGGGAACACATATTTACAGGAAGGTTCGATCCTAGGAATTTTCACGGAATATTTAGTTATAATCATAAATATATAAGTCTAGAAAAATATCATGGTTATATTGTGATTCTAGCAATATGTATGCTTATATAAACAATTATGAGTATTTATTTCGTGAGCTAACAAAATTTTATTCATTGGGAAATTAATCGAATGGGATAGTACATTTTCCGGTGGTTTCTTGGCCATAGTACATTTTTTTTTGGATCTATTGAATTGCTAAATTAATCGAATGGGATTGCTTTATTTCAGATTTTTCAAGTCTTTAATAGTTATGTGAGGTTATTTCAAATGTCAAACATGGTGATATTATTATTGAATTGGTTATTGTATGGTTTGTGATTTCTAAAAATGGTCAAATTACCATACTTGTGTTGCGAGTCTTGCTTGATTAAGTGTTAGTTAGGAATTTTAATGGAGTTTGATGACTGCATTTCCATTTTAATGGAATCTGGTAACTCCGATTTTTGATGTAATGATATGTTTCATCTGTAAATTTAGCCGATAAAGCATTGCCAACTTTTTTTTTTCAAAATGTGCATATAAAATGTTCCCCTTGATGAAAAAGTATCACATCTTCCTGGATGAATCGGATGAAACTAAATCATCATCTTCGTTAAACAGAACAATATATTGGTAACAAATGTAACAAAGTATCAGGCTATTGCCAAGGAGAAGCTACCGAAGACGGTATTTGACTACTACGCATCGGGTGCTGACGACCAGTGGACTCTGGGTGAGAATCGAAATGCATTCTCAAAGATTTTGTAAGTTGACTTATGTACAGTGAAAATTTGTGTTGGATTTTGATTATGTTAAAGCTTACCAGAGTGTGTTTGTGTTTTAGTCTCTAATAAGCAGAAAAATAATGGATTACTTTCAKAGATAAGATCGGTGAATGAACACTATTTGTTCTGYAATCTATCTTTGGAGAAAGAAAGCACAATCAGGCAGCCATGGCAGGTATATACTATAGAATTAATTCACTTTTCTGTTTTGAGATCGTAAAGATTGGATTTTTAGGGTTTAGACTATTCTTATTATAAATTTTACTCGTCTTTCTCCCCTGTAGTTCGATTCATTTGAGAGCTTCAATATTTTGTGGAGGAGGCGTAGTTTGGACGCGCGAGCAAGGCGGGCTTCGGCTTCGAGCCGAGCCGTTTCCCACTGAGCCATGTGGCTGACGTTAGCAGCGTGACGTGACTGAGCAGAGCCGCCGGGTTTGTTGTTCTTGGGCTTGTGGTTCGCCGGGTCGATTCCCATGCCGGTCAACCATTTCTTGATTCGGGTGTTAATTCGGTTGGGATCGCGACTATTGTGGGGGCTGTGGTGGTTTTTTCTGCCGAGATACGGGCTGAACTTGCGGTGGTGGCGGAGAAGGCGACAGGTGGTGGTGATGGTTCTGTGGCAGAGATAGAGGTAATGGTGTTGGGTTGGTTTCGGATTTTGGCCTGGGGATTTTGGGGATTTCATTCTATTTTTAACTTTGATGGTTAGCAGATTGGTTTGGAAAAATCTTAAATGAAGTTGGTCTAATTATTTTTTTCCATCCTTCCTGTGTCGATTTTGGATTTAGTTGTTCAATTGTTTGGCTAATTAAGAATCATGTTCAAATCTATTTAGTTAAATGTTGAGCGAGGTACTTTCAACCAGAGACATGCTGTTCTGTATGATCAGGAAACACAACAAGTATTTTCTGTTACTTAATCCCATATTCCCATTTATTGATACGGAGCGAAATAAATTTTTTGGAATGTTTGGTTGCTCTTATTAAATAAAAGAAGGCCACTCAGGCTACATACAAGGCACAGACTGAGCACAAATTATTTCTTTACCTCTATATGATTCTTCTTAGAGTAGGTCTTGGGTGAGACCGGTCTCATAGAATGAGACTACATTTTACCATTTTGTAAGGTGACCCAAACCCAGGAAACAACCCAAACCCAGACCCAACAACCCAAAACTGGACCCAACCCCCTTCAATTTTTCAAATTTGTCAGAAAAATAGTAAAAAAAATCAGAAAAATCTGAAAATTTGCAGGTTGATGCGCAACAATAAGACGAACAATGGTACAACCAAGAATTGCAAAACGATGAACAACGAATATTCGGTGAATTTTTTCAATTTTCACATTAGCCGAAAAAATAGTAAAAAAAATCGAAAAAATCTGAAAATTTGAAGGTTGATGCGCAACAATAAGACAAATAATCGTACAACCCAAAATTGCAATACGATGAACAACGAATATTTGGTGAATTTTTTAATTTTTTAAACTAGCCGGAAAAATAGTAAAAAAATCGAAAAAATATGAAAATTTGCAGGTTGATGCCCAACAATAAGACGAGCAATCACACATCCCAAAATAGCAATACGATGAACAACGAATATTTGGTGAATTTTTTCAATTTTTCTGGAATATTTGGTGAATTTTTTCAATTTTTCAAACTAGCCGAAAAAAATAGTAAAAGAAATCAGAAAATTTTAAAAATTTGCAGGTTGATGCGCAACAATAAGACGAATAATCGTACAACCCAGAATTTGCAATACGTGTGATACTTTAACAATGTTTTGTGATACTCAAATAACTTGAGTTAAAAATGTTACTTAACTATGCTTTATTGTAAAAATATGTATAAAAAACTTGTAATACTTTTAATATACACAAAGTTTTATAGTTTATACCAA
>BMAC01000200.1:658197-750010 GCA_014905375.1 Phtheirospermum japonicum
TGAAAGAATTTTATTACATTCTTCTTTACATAATTTAAAAAATAAGTGTTATTAAGTAAAATGAAATATGAAACAATTCTCTTGATTCAGTGTTAAAGTATGGCACGTTAGCTGATAAGAAATTACTTTATCTTCATTATTAGACTTATGATCTTTCTTTATTATTCTAACCAGTTTCCAAAAAGAGAGCAGCGGCGACASCTATGGGTGCCTACACATACATATTGGATCTATGGAAGAAGAAGMAGTCAGATGTGATGCGGTTCTTGCTTAGGGCTCGCTGCTTGGAGTACYGATAGCTTCCTGCTGTTGTGCATGTCACCCACCCAACTCGGCCYGACAAGGCCCGATGCCTTGGCTACAAGGCCAAGCAGGGATATGTGGTCTAYCGTGTTCGTGTTAGACGTGGTGGAAGGAAGAGGCCTGTCCCCAAGGGTATTGTCTATGGAAAACCCACARACCAGGGAGTTACTCARCTTAAATTTCATCGCAKCAAGAGATCAGTTGCTGAGGAGCGTGCTGGCCGRAAATTGGGTGGTCTCARGGTTCTGAATTCTTACTGGATCAACGAGGACTCGACTTACAAATACTTTGAGGTCATCTTGATTGATCCAGCTCATACMAATGTCCACAATGATCCTAGGATCAACTGGATTTTCAACCCAGTCCACAAATAGGAGCAACCTTTTTGTTTCTTATTCTTTATGGCAGTTGTCTAAATCATTTCTGAAAATAAATGGGCTAAGTCCTAAATTTTGTGATATACACCATGAAATTTTGTTGTGTGTTTTTCCCTTCTTTTTTTCTTTGTGTGTGTGTCCCCATGCTTGACTCAAAATTTGAGATTCTATTTGTCTAATATAATTGATTTTTTATAGCCACAAGGAGATTGCATAGAGCAGCACAATAAAAGCCATGGCTGGSGYAATGTTCATTTTRAGTGCAAACACAARGAGGCCTATTATTTGGTTATGATTTTTAATTATTATTTTTCTTAGTTGATTGTATAATTACTGATTTTGTTTAGTTGGTTATAATGTCGTCTATAACTTAAAAGGATCTATGTACCTTAAAGGGACCTATGAACTTGAGTCACGTTGTTACTTATTATTATTATTTTTTGTATAATTATGAAACTTGTACTTGAGAATTGGCATAATTACAAAAACAAAGAAATACATATTACATTTTCTCCATTTTTATCGATACATTATATGCCCATATCGTATCTATACCTGTCATTATAGCACCCGAAAATTCTAGAAGCCAACCTATATTTAATTATCTGTCATGCAACTCGACCCGTAGACCAAACTCGACACCCTTACAATTGCTATATGTATATTTTTTTTGGGTAATTGATATTTATAATACACATTATGAATTTGTATTATTTTTGATAAATTTTACATATTTTTGCAGTTCTTATATTTGCCCGCGAAATCGCGGGTTTTCACACTAGTTTGTAATAATTATTTAAACACAACAGTATATAATAAAAAGATTTTATTAAGCAAATTAAAATCTAAAAAATATCAGATTCTAAATCACATAAATAATGTTCAAGTGTAAAATGCTATCACCCTCTATTTAAATTCAAAATAGCATAATCAACCTCAAATTTGAAAACCCAATAGCAATAAGTAACTCAAAGTAGCTAAATAATAATAATAATAATAATAATAATAGCCATAAATAATAATAATAATAATAATAAACTAAGAAATGTTCTTTATTCAATCATCATCTTGCACAACTCCACCAATTCTCGTTTCATCTTCCTCATCAATCCCAGTAACACATCCTTTTTCGAAGTTTAGGACATTATTCCGCACCGATTTTCCATTCTTAGATAGAACCCTAGACGTCTTTCTAGAAGTGGAAGCTATAACCTCACCATCAAACATCAGTTTCTTTATGGTTGAACTCTCACCATCCAACTCCATAACTTCGACTTTCTTATTAGAAGTAGTAACCTCATCCTCGGAACAAGCGTCCAGTACAAATGTTTCAAGTTATGGTGAATGCATGTAATCTATTTTCAACTGGTTTTTTTTTCTTTGAATTTTTTAAAAAACTTCAAATGGTCCTACTAAATTACCATTAAATTGTCGGTCTCCTTCCTTTGAATCAGTGTTAGAAAGTCCGATTCCTTCAACAAAATAAAGTGATAGTTAAATCACGAAACGTTTTCAAAAAAATTAAAAATATTTTTGATTCTCAAAGCTTAGTGAAATCCGTTTATATCCTTTTTTGATGTAGTTAATAAAAAATTTTAATATCTCAAACAATCTTTACAATCTCCGAAAATGTTCAAAAAAATTTCGCATATGATCTTCTGAAATCCGTTTATAAAGAATTTACTATCTATCAAAATCTCAAAATTTCAAAATATTTCAAACATCTAAAAAAAATTATAAAACGTTTTCCAAAAACATCAATCATCTCCAAGTATATATTGCAAACCCACATCCTCCTGGAGGGTCCACTTGTTGTATTTAACTACTAATGTCTGGTCGGTAATAAATAGCACAACTGAAAATGCGCTTGATTCATTATGAATTTGTCCCATATTAACCTTCACCTTTAATGAAACCGTTTGATCAATTAGTTTCAGCAAATTTTCCGGCAGTTCTTCATCGGACCGACTCTATAATGCCAAAAATAATCACATCAAATTTATATATTACTGCTTAACAGTTTTTTAAATAAATTGCTGAAACTAAAAAGTTAACTCCAAAATCCACCTCCAGAGATTCAACTCGAAGGTCGTGGCATGACCTTCCAATTAATTTCTCGGCCTCCCGATCCCAGCATAGTAGAGATGCATTAGCCGTATAGTCCAAAACCTCAATCCTTACCTTGTACCTCATATTAAAATAAAGTAATAGTATATAATTGTCTAATAGATTCAATACAATGTAAAAAATTTTATTTTATTAAATTTATTTATTACCTAAACACGCCCGAAGAACAATTTCTCATGCAACCCCCGCACTTGAATTGATTCTTATCCTCTTCAAGCTTTCTATGGCACTTTGTGCATGCATTGCACTACCAATCATCGATAATAGAATTGATTATCGCACATATCCAAAATGTGCATGGCTGTTTTTGAAATAGTACACCATTAAAAAACTAAACATCAAAAAAATTTAAGAACAACACAACTCTAAAAGAAAGGTACCTCATCGACTGTATACAAATAACTGATCGGTTGAAAGACGACATTTCCAGAGGCAATGTCATCAACTTCAGTTCACGAAAGCATTAAACTACCGAGGCTAATACTCTTAGTCGGATTGATGGAGCCCTTCGGGATTCTGAATTATTGAAATTTAGAATTTAAAATACTTTACATAAATAATAAATAAGGTATTTAGCAAACACTAATTGAACTATACATATTTCAAAAAACATACCTGGTTTGCCACCTCAAATGAATTTGAAAGGGTAACAGTATATACAAACAAAAAATAAAAAATAAATTCTATTAGAATTCAACATTGACAGACCTTATATGTAGTATTTAAAGGCATATTTAAATACAAAAAATAGACCGAAACTAATTATAAAAAAATAAATAATATCGAAATTAAAAAATATATTCTGAATAATATTCGTAATTAATCAAGACCGAATATAAAATATATACTTAAAGTTCTACATAATAAAATTTTGTTTTATTTATATTCTTTCTAAAAAGTGAAAAAAAACACTTCAATTTATAATAGCCACAAATATAACAAATTCAGTAACAAAAAAAAAATAAAATGCAATCAGCCCAAACATATTAGGGAAACACTTTTATTAGGCCGGACTAACGGATCATCCGTTAGACCAAAATTTCACATCAATACATTATAATGCAAAAACTAATACATTATAATAAAAAATAAATACATCATAGTACAAAAATATTACAGTACAAAAACAAATACATCATAACACGGGTCAGAGATTTATGAAAAACTAATATTTTACATTACAAAAACAATACATCACAGTACAAAAACTAATACATTATAGTATCGGGTTAGATGGCCTAATGGGTCATGACCCGTTAATCTGGCCTAACACAAGTATTTGCCAACATATTATTACCTCTATAAACAAAAAATATAAAAGAAATTTTGTTTTATTTAACATTTATAGACCTTATATGTAGTATTCAAAGATAAATTTAAATAAAAAAATAAGCAAAAACTAAAAACAAAAAAACAAAAAAAACATCGAAACTGGAAATATATCAGAATAATATTCATAATTAACCAAAACTGAATAAATTCTATAATAAATTCTGTTTTATTTACATTCTTTCCAAAAAGTGAAAAACACACTTTAATTTATAATAGTCACGAATATAATAAATCAGAAGAAAAAAAAGAAGCAATCAACCAAAACATATTATTACCTTTATATACCTTTGCACGACACATTTGCAAAATCATAACCGGAGGTTTCACGGAAAGACCGCTTTCAAAAGCCAAATTTTGATCAACGTATTCGCCCCAAAAAGTACAACTAACGCGACGACCACTATAATACCAATCGATAACAAAGGCTAATTATTAATTCCTATATAAATATAGTATGTAATAATACATATGCAAAATGCCATAATTGAAACTTACCTTAGATTTTCGAGAATAATCTCAATCAATCGAGCTCGTCGCCCACCTATTAATTCTTTCTCCTAGGGTTTATGAATTTCGGATACCTTTCAAATTATATCTACAATAATAAACTTAACTAAATTAGTTCTAAAAAATTCAAGAAATTGTATATATTTTTAACTATTCAAAAATATAAAGAAAATAATCGAACAACATTGTCTCGTCAACTTTGTTAACGTCGGTGAGTGTTAAAAAAGTACGAAATCAAATATGTAATTCAGGAACAAATCATCCTTCATGTCGACTAAAATTGTTTAACATGGAAAACAGTTTTGAATTTATCCATCGTAGTACGGGATTTGCCGGTGTTGTTTTCTACAAAATAACTTCGAATCGCATAAACGTGACCCTCAACAATTCGATTTTCGAGAAATTTGACATTGATCTTATTTAAAACATCAATAATTCGTCCTCCCTATTTTAAAATAATTATTGACAATTTAAGTCAATTCAATACATTAATCGAATAATTAGTAGACAATTCGAACATATATATCTATAGATAATATGAAACCAAGCCTATAGATCTATATATAATATAAAATTATTGGGAATAAGATAATTACCTCTGAATCATGAAAAAAAATCTCCATGAAAGACATTTGTTCCTTATCATCAAATTTGGATCGAGCAAAAAACAGAACAACTCTAAGCTTAAGTGGTTTTTTATTTGTTCGGTCGATGTCTTTAATGAGTCCAAATAAATGAGGCATTGTTTCGAAAATTCTTGCTGCCCAAGTTTTGAAAATAGAGAAAAAGCAAAGACACATTCGGGTGGGGAATTGAAATTGATTTGCAAATAATAGTAACCTATTTTTGTAGGGAGAATTAGTTGAAACCCTAGAGGTTCAAGTTTTAGAATTCTATTAACCCCCGAAAAGATATGATTTTGTATCCCCTCATTATAGATAATGTATCTGATTTTAATTTTTGTAGATTTTTTATTTGTCAATTCTAGAACTAAAAAATCGATCTACTGCATTTTCCACAAATTAAACGTATTTAACTAGGCTAACAAATCGTATGAAATCTGATTTTTTAAAAATTTTGATTTCGACTTTAGCATATCAGAATTATTTAATATTATTGGTTGATTTTATTTTTTTAAAATCGATCTGCTGCATTTTTTATAAAGTGAATGTCTTTAATTAGGCAAACAAATAGTATGAAATCTGATTTTTTTAGAATTATTCAATACTGAATAAAAATCCGATGTACTGTATTTTTTTTATTAGGATTCTATTTTTCGTACGTTTTTTATTAGTTGATTTTATTTTTAAAAAGTCGATCTGATGCAAGTTTCATAAATTAAATGTCTTTAAGGCAACCAAATCGTATGAATTTTGATTTTTCAGAATTATTCAGTATTGAATATAAATCCGATGTACTGTGTTTTCTTTGATTAAGATTCTATTTTTCATTTTTATTGGTTGATTTTAGAGTGAATAAATCTACCTACTCGTTAGAGTGATTTTAGGCAATCGGTTTTCGTATGAATAAAAAATCTGATTTACTGTATTTTCTTTTTTTAGGATTTTAATTCTACAAGTGAATCGGATTAAATCAACTACCGATTTTTTAAAATAAAATTGTTGTTGAAGATACCAGGTTTTTTAGAGTTTAATTATGCAAGGAGATCAATATTTGTTCAATTCAGATATGCTTTAATTTTTTTTTTTGCCAAATTAGTTATATTTGGGGCCTGTAGTTTATTTAATTATGATGCCTTGCTTTTTTTTAGATCCCGATTTTTCTTAGGACCTGTAATTTAAGTTATTTTCATACTTTATTTTTCTTTATTCGGAGCATGTAATTAAATTTATTTTTATGTTTGCTTTTATTATGTTTGCTTTATCTATTATTTCAATTCAAAATACCGAAAAATACAGTGTATCTTTAATCAAAATCTGAACACTTGACTATTATATAAACAAATTTTATTATTGTAATCACTAATTAGATGATAGAAAAATTGATTTTAAAACCTAGTAATATTTTATATATATATATATATATATATATATATATATATATATATATATATATATATATATATATATATATATATATATATATATATTCAATTTATGTGGCTCACAAATCTGTAATTCTGAGATTTAAAAAAATTGAAATTGGTTTTTTTTATATAGATTTGAATTCAGAGCTTCAAAAAATTTAAAAAATCTTGGTCACAAATTCAAAGATTTAAGCAATATTATCTTAATTTGTAGTCATAATATCCCAAATTGAGCTACTCCTTTTAACCTTTTGAAAACAAACGACAACAATTTGAAATCTATGTTGAAAAGCAAATAATTGTGTGTCGTGAGATTTAAATTAAAAAAAAAAAAAGAGTTCAAAAGTCAACAAATAAGGGTTTGCGCAAAAAAGTTTCTTTTGGGGGGAAAAATAGTTTTGGAGGGATTCAAAACAATTGACTCATATAACTAGTACTGTTATTATATATATAGATTAAAGAAAGAAAGTACTTTCAAGAATAATGAATTATAATTGCAATTGAATTAAGGAAAGTACTCGTGTTGATTTGTAGATAAGTAAGCGTAGAGTGAGCAGATTTGAGAGCATCTCCAATGGAATAATGAGTGAAAAAAGTGACACATGACATAAAAATAATTATGTGCACATTAAATACTTGACATTATCAAGAATAATGTCAAATTCTAAATATTACTCTTGACGATGTCTACAATTAATTTTAAATATATAATCCAATTATGTTATTTTTTTTCTCTTTATTTTTTCTAAAAATTAAAATATAAATTATCACATATTTAACATTAACATTGATGCATAGGATGAAGATGCTCTGAATAGAGAGATTGCGTATTAATAGTATAAGATTTAAATTAATTATATGAAATTATGTTTTAAAAAGGGACAATTCCCGTTTACTCCTATAGAAAAACATTTATTCCTAAAAAATCCATCGAAAAGTATTGATTCTCATTTAATCAAATTAATACATAAAAGTACAAATTTATCCTTACTAACGAATTCCATACTACATTCATAAAATTTCATACTACGAATTCTATACTACATTCACGAAATCTCATACTACGAATTCCATACTACATTCATAAGAATTCCATACTACATTTATAAAACTTCATACTGAACTCATATATATATTCAATTTTTTTTATTTCTTATTTCTTTTGTTATCAAAAGCATGGACAGAGACAACATTTTTATATTAAAAGTGAGGACTCCTTGTTTTTTCCTCAAAAGGTGGCTGCTTTTGTTTTGGATTTGAAGGTATGAAACCAAATTTTGGAATACTATGCCGTCCACTATTATTTATATATATAAAATTATGTTTATATGTTAATTAGGTTAAGATTATACATGTGGGAAATTAATGGAATTAATGTTTTGATTGAGAATATACAAGGAATGGAGTCAAAGATGGAGGTTACAAGGGAAAAAAATATACTATTAAGACCTTTGATTTTAGGGGCATTAAAGACCATTTAAATTGTAAGGGGATGCTTGGTGAATTTCATGGGAATGGGAATGAGAATGAGTTTGATTGTGGAGGTTAATGGGTTTGATAACCCATGTTTGTGGGGGGTATGGCTCAATACCAAAAATTGGGCAATCAAACCCGTAGTGTGGTAGTTATCAAGCACCACTTTAATAGTGTTTCCCTTTCCCTACTCTCTAAACCCTCCAACCAAACCTCCCCTAAGTTTTGATTGAATGGTAAGTAAAAATTAGCCAATATCCGGCTATATATATATAAATAATATTTTTATTTTATTTCTTGTGCTCATTAGTTTCTTCGTCAACCTTCGCAATAACTGCAAAATACCTCTTCGGTCACTTTCTCTCAAAATCATACCCCAAAACCGACCAGTAATTTCCAGATAATCGTAAAAAACTCAGAATCGCAATAACACTCACAATTCTCTCTCTATTTTGGATCTTCAATGGCGGTTTTTAGCCGCCTTGTGTGTAGAAGAGCCGCGTCACTTCATAATTTCTGCACAAAATCCACCGAGACTGATATCCACAAAGTCTCATCAGCTCTTTCTTCGTCCTTACATGTTGACAATTCGAAGGAGGAGGGTAGAAATGTCCAGTGGGTTTTCCTGGGCTGCCCGGGCGTCGGCAAGGGCACTTACGCTGCCCGGCTCTCGAGCCTCCTCGGCGTGCC
Organism: Phtheirospermum japonicum; assembly: GCA_014905375.1. NCBI lineage: Eukaryota > Viridiplantae > Streptophyta > Magnoliopsida > Lamiales > Orobanchaceae > Phtheirospermum > Phtheirospermum japonicum. The sequence continues at coordinate 667,054 of BMAC01000200.1, forward strand.
GCACATCGCCACCGGAGATCTCGTGCGCCACGAGCTGTCCTCTCGTGGGCCCCTCGCTTCCCAGGTCCCCTTTCTCTGCGGTTCTGCATGAATTATAGTGACGTGATGAATTTAATTCACTTTAACTTCCCGTAATTGAGCTTTATATATTTGTCTGTGTATTGATTTATTAAGCGGGGGTCTTATAATGATGTGAGTTGGGCGAGCCTGTCACGAAAGTTTTGCCCATAATTCAGCTTGTGTGGCTTGGCGTTAGCTTATTTTTCATGGAGGCTGAGAATAAGTTTTGAAGATACATTAACTTCATTGCATGAAACATATATGATTTAGTTACTATAGTGATCCCTGGCACCCATTGTGATTATTGCATACAATTTGGATTTGAGAGTGCTTGTTTTATGTAGTGATATTATTAACTTCGAATTATTTTATCATTCCTGTCCCTTTTTTATTATATTGGTTTATTTCTATTTTCCCATCCCTGTTTTTGTTCGCTTTCATTTTGCAGCTTGCAGAGATTGTTAACCAAGGGAAATTAATCTCCGATGAGATTATCATAGATCTTCTTTCTAAGCGTCTTGAAGATGCTCATGCTAAGGGTGAAACAGGATTTATTCTCGATGGCTTTCCTCGGACTGTAAGACAGGCGGTAAGCAGTAGCTCTTTGATATTGTTTCCATATTGCAAGCATAGTGAAAAGATTAACTTCTTAAAAGTATGCTTGGTGATTAGACATGTTAATTGTGGTTAGATTGATATTGAGATGTGAATAACTCCTTTGTACATGACAATATTGATTTCAATCCACAGGTCGGGGATTACACCGTAATCCCTCACCTAAAAAAAAAAAAGGTGGCATTTCGACAATGTTAGCTTGCTGGTTCTAGCGTAAACTTTGTTTGAGACGTAGGCTAGGGCTTGGAAGCAGATTTTGCTGATTTAATAAACCCAGCTTTAGACTTGAGTTCATTCTTTTCAGAAGCACTTTGCTTTTGGAAGTGTTGGTCTTCCGTTGGCAGTTTCGGCAAGAAAAGAAAATTCAGGAATTCCTTGATGAAAACCAGAGTGCCTGTGAAAACTTCATTCTGGTTACCTTCTCATCAAAGTTTGTAATGGTTTGACAAAAGATGGACTATAATAACTCTTACCAAATTTCTTGACCAAAGTGGTTAGAGATTATTTATGTTCTAGAGCATATGATTCAGATGTCGTGCACGTTACATAGAGTACATTGTCATCAGAGGTTATTATGTTCTTTCCCCCACTCCCCCATGTGTGTCTCTTTATCTAGTCTAGTCTTGGTTCTGATAGGTGATACGTTCTAATCTTCATAGTATCAGAAGACCGAATGAAGCTCACAGTTCTCTGTTTAGACCTTGTTATGATGTTGGGATACCATTGTGGAAACAGTGAGAAATCATTTTCCCTTCTTCTGTACATAAACAACGGATAGCATATGCAGATTTATTTCTTATCCGCTCAATTTTTGTTTTTTTTTTCATACTTTTTGGTTATGCTAAAACATTATTATGAGTGGGTTGTACTTTGTTGGAAGAGAAAGCTAGGAAAATCCATCTTGATGTAATTTTTTATTGCTTCAAGTTTTGGGCGAGCCAGGATTCAACTAGAGCTTAAAGTTAAACTTGTTGATGGTGCATTCAGAAAGACGCATAATTCTGGGATAATTGATCTCCAATATCTCTTATCAAGAATTTAAATTTATTTCCTTTAGCAGCTTGGTTAATTCTGGTAGATTTAAATATGATTTTATTTCCTTCTCTGTTTGATTGTAAGATTGCAGATTTGATGTTCTTTTCTTACGTAGCTTGTCACTCCCTATTAAATAAAGGGGCCTTTTTATTTACTAAAAAGCACGCAAGAATTAAGAGAAAAGGGGTAGAAAAACTCCCAAACAATCCACTTTGTTCTTATTTATTTTAGTCCAATTTCTGCTATTTCATCTCTTTACTCTAGCATAGATAATCCCAGTTCATCTTCCAACAACTTTGAGGGCACTTTGATGATAGCTTTTGAACAAAAAAACAATACCATTTGAGTAGCTTCCAATGCTTTCAGTCTGTCCAATAATGTCAGCTTTTATCGAATTAACCTAACATTTTATGGAGGCTTTTGTAATGCCTCAACCCTGTTATGATCACAAATTGACTCTTTTCAATCCCTGAAGATGTACAATCTTGCATAAGAGCTGCAGTATGTATTTTCGTTGCTTATTGAAGTTCCACTTCAAATTCATCCACATCTATACTTATTTCACAAAATCATAATTAGATCTGGCAATTTTAACCCGGCCCATCTAGCCGACTGGCAACATTTTACAGGCCTACTTTGGCCCGGCCTGAGAGGCTCTGCTGAATCAGGCATAAAAATGGGTTTTGGGTTGGGCTGGGCCAAGTAAAATGAATTTGGCCCGGCCTGAGGGGTTGCCAGCTCTAATCATAATATCCTCTTTCACACCTTAGGACTTACTATTGGTGTTTGCTTTTGGTCGTACAAAAAATCAAGAGATATTCTGTGATCCTGATGTCTGTCTCTAAGAATGACTTCTTCTAGTCGTTATATGTTCTTACCTGGTTCAATGATGCAGGAAATTTTGGAGGGAGTTACAGATATTGACTTGGTAATCAATCTGAAACTTCAAGAAGAAGCATTGATTGCAAAATGCCTCGGAAGAAGAACTTGTAGTGAGTGTGGAGGGAACTATAATGTCGCCTGCATCGACATCGAGGGTGAAAATGGAAAGCCAAGAATGTACATGCCTCCCCTTCTACCACCTCAACACTGTGAATCGAAGTTAATTACACGTTCTGATGACACTGAAGAAATTGTTAAAGAACGTCTGCGGGTCTACAATGAATTGGTAATTCTTCTTACTTCAAGGTTCTTTTTTTCCCTTTAAATTTTCTGATTCAATTTTTTTCCATCTTCTTAGAGAGGAGAAATTCATATTTAAGACTGTTCTGTGCTCTCTACATGACATATATAAGAAATATGACGGCTTTAGTTTGGTTATAACATGCCATTCTACGATAATTACGAAATCTACTCTCGAGCTTTGACCTAATTACAAAAAGATCCATTTCCTCATACATTACATATACACCCTTAAGTAGTACAAACATCCATCCCCCTTGAGGTTTGCATTTTCTTAACAAAAATATCCTCCTCCCATTGAGGCTGCAAATTGTAAAATAGAAACAAATATCAAGGTGGTATTTGTTATTTTGAAATATAGAAGAGCTTTTTTTTTTTGGTGTGTGTGTTTGTGCAGTTAGACTAGTTATTTGTGGCGAGATACAACTTTCACATTCATAATACATAGATTATAATTTTGAATTTCAGAGTCGACCAGTTGAGGATTTCTACCGTCGACGTGGAAAACTGTTGGAATTTGATCTTCCGGGAGGAATTCCGGAATCTTGGCGAAAGTTGCTTCGAGCTTTAAATCTTGATGATCACGACGACAAGAGAACAGCCACTGCTTGATTTTCAAGTTCCTTTAGGTGTGTGTTGAAGTCATTCTTTGCATGTGAATCCCAATCCCACGTGCGTACATTGAACATCCGTGGAGTTTTATTTTCGGATACATAATAATAATAATAATAATAATAATAATAATAATAATAATAATAATACTTGCTGAAGTAGGCACTTATTAAATGTGAGTTTTATATATTTATTGATCTGTGGGAAGTCTGTTATTCGGACAAACTACGTTTGTACTTTCATGTATATTGTATATGTTGAGAAATATAGTGAGCTGATTTTGTTTTTTTCTTGACCCACTAAGTGGGTCGACAGTCAATTTTGGTCTCGTGTTCACCGCTTTTCAGATCATTATGTTGACTCTCGTTAGCAAAACCTCAAATAGTGTTGAAATTGTGCATTAGACCATGACTCTTTGCAACTAATTTTTAGGACCATAAAATACTTTTGTCTGTCATCAAATATTTCTTTTCTTTCTTCTTCAGGCCTTTGTTGGCCCTGGTGGCGGACAAATCGTGTGCATAGATTATGTCTAACTTTCCAAATAACTTTAATAACTAATGCTATACTAACACTATACAAGATTTTTTTTTTGTTGTTAAATCATGATGTAGTATACTCAATTTGACACTTTATCTTCTCATTTTTCCGAATTGTGCGTCTTTTTTAGTTTAGTTCCTAATGACAAATTAGGGTGTAGAAAACTCACCAAAAATATTTTTTGTATGGTTTTTAATCTAATAATCAAAAATGAAAACCTGGAAGAAAAAAAAAAGTGAAAAACACACAAATTTACGGGCATAAATTTTTAGTCATCCACTATCTTCCCCAAAATTTCAGAACCCTACTCTTTTTGGCCAAATGAATTTGCAAATCCTCAAATCTACAATAAATCATTTTGGTCATTGCTTTAATAAATCTGCAAAATAATCTGCAAAGTGAATTATGAAAACAATAATCGCTAGCAACTAATATCCCGAAAAATGAAAGTCTGTAGCAGCAACCAAACCACCATCGAGTCATCGTCTCTTGGTTGAAAAATCCACTCACACGCCCTACTGCCCGAACCTGCTCTCGCCGCCATTAATCGCTGTTATTGGACTGTGGGTTGTGAGGACGGAAAGGCGGTGATCTCATATAAATCCGTGGATTTTTTATTTTGTTTTTTTTCCAGAATTTGTGTCGAACTAGATCTGGTAATGATGGGATATGGAGTAGGGTTTGTAAAATTTGGGGAAGATGGTGGACGCCGGAAAATTTATGCCCTTAAATTTGTGTTTTTTTTTGCAGAATTTTTGTTTTGTTTTTCATTGTCATTTTTGATTATTAAATTTCCAAAAAATAATTTTGAAAGGTTATGATAAATATAGCCCTCGAGCTGAGCCCGATGAGTTTTTTTTGTGTCGGAATCTACCATTAGAAGGTAAACTAGAAAAAACATAAACTAGAAAAAACGTACAATTCGAAAGATAAAGTACACAAAATAAAAACTTAAAATGCAAAGTGTCAAATTAGGTAGTTAAGAGGAGAGAAAAAAACTTCTCCATGATAAAAGCGATATTGTGGTTTCCTATTTAGAAATGTTATTACAAGGTATTACAAATGATCTCTCAAAATAAAATATACTTAAATAATAATAATAATAATAATAATAATAATAATAATAATAATAATAATAATAATAATAATAATAATAATAACTAGAATGATTCTTCAAGTGAAAAACACAAATTAAAAAGGTTTAGGAAGCTTGCTGTTTTTTACTTGGTGCAAAGGAGGGATAATATTAACACAACACATCCTACTAAAACATACAAAATTGAGAGAGAAACAACCCTCTCAATCACTTCATGCCTTGCTTCCAGGATAGAAATATTCGACACCGCTATCTTTAATCCTGAATTGAAAATTATGAACCTTGTTCCTTAACTTGCTGGGGCCATCTCCAAGTTCTTTGTTCGTAACAGTTAACTGCCAACAAATTAAAATTAAGCACCATTCTCACGTTCACATAAAATGAAACGATAACATAGAACTGGGGAAACAATCATGTCCCGGCTGATTATGATGTGCTCTCTTTTCGGAGAATTGTTCATCAAAAATTGGAAAACACATCAAGTCCATATATCACAAACTCGTTTCCATGTCCTTTATATTTTTCACAACCGCACACACACACACGCACACGCACTTTACTTCATCGATGATGGTGAAATTAAAAACAAAAGACAGAAGTTTGTTCTTACGGCAAAGTATCAAATATCAGTCTCCAATGGTCAGACGCCACGAACAGTTTTTTACATTTGCATACATTGGACAACCATTCAGAAAATATCTACTCATAAATAAAAGGCGGAGTCAAAGAATATTTCAGAACATTTACAAAATTAAGAGCAAATTCTGCAAGTTTTTATTATTCTTTTTGTTATCTAATACATATAAGTTCCTCCTACAAGGGGATAAATTTTCCACTGACCTTAAGCATTCTAAATGCAATATATTACCCTCATACTTGCTTCTCCCCAGATGGAAATTGTTATAATTCCATTCTAATGCAATAACAATTAGGATATATTTGGTCTAATCAAAACCTCTTCACTTTTTCTGGCGATAAAATTTACTTGCTTATTTCACGGACTTTATTCTAATAGAATTTCACCTAAAGTGATTGTTGCAACTAAGAACTTACGAATACTTTTGGAAGGCAAAAGATATAAAAAACCTCGATCGTTTATATGCATCTACATTCGTAACACGCTAGAATGTACTAAAAAGCAACTAAAAAGATAACTCATTCGACGAACAATAACATCAAACAAAATTTACCTGTCCATGGACATCAGTCGCTAAACCAGTAGCTAAAGGTTCGACCTTCATAACCACGTCTGCTAAGTATTCCAATTGCAATAGCAGGTTAAGTCCATCCGTAGTTGAATACACGTCGTCATGGTTAAGAGCGATAAGCGAACAACCCTATTTAGAAATAGACAGTGAAAACAAACATTTTCACAATATTAACATCGTAAGAGTAAAATACAAAATTGGGAAAGCAAGATATGGTATAAAAACCTACAAATTGCGCTGTTAAACTGTCGCAATAATGCAGAAAATCCAGGACAACATTTGATGAGCCATTAGCATCGATTTCCATAAGAGATACATCGTCAATTATTAAAGTAACATGCCGTCTGCCTTCATCTGATAGACAAAGCTCCACGGCTTTCTGAACTTCTCCGTATAATGAAATAAGTTTGTCCTCGCTAGTCTTTCGTCGATCACTATCTAATCATAATATAACACTCGATTAATTTATCATAAAACGGACCACAAGTATATTTATACAATTCACACAATTTTGTTAGGGTGTGCACGGGATGGAGATTCAGCTCTCACGGGCGAAAAAAAGGAGATTCAAGAATTAATCATAAATAAATTTTGGAATGGCCCTAAAATTATTAATTTACAAATAATTTACTTTACTATTATTAATATTGAAGTTTCTAAAAACTCAAAATAAGTATAGTATTGTGTGTGTATTGTGTGTGTGTGTGTGTGTATCTGTGTGTGTGTGTATATATATATATATACACACATATAATAATTCTATAAAAATCAGTTCTAGTTTCAGATATTCAGCTCGGTATGGTTTTCAGTAAGATATTTCAAGATCTTCAGAACTGAACCAATTTAAAAATTAAAAAAAAAAAAAAAGAATCGATTCGGTTCGTCAAATCCAAAGAGAAAACAAATATTTTCGGTTTAGCCCGACAATCTCCAAGGCATGTGCACAGTCCTAACTCCTAATTCTTGTGCATTATAAAAATGCATAGAATAAAATAAAATGCAGCGTCCATCTTCTGCTCGATATTCAAAATTAGAAGCAATATGCTACAACATTTAGCATTGTTTACATGTAACCAAACAAAGAAAAGACAGTGAAGCATTAAAATATTAATGTTTTGGGCGAGTGATCACCGAGACGCTCAGCCATAAGCATGTCAAAGAACAGCAATCTCTTACTATCCCGTTGGACACTCAAGTTGCAACCCTGTCAAATCAAAAAAAATAAAAAAAATCATTGCTTTCGGAACTGAATACAAAAATATCCTAAATTACTTCCCAAGCTTGCGAAAATTCAGAAACGCAGCCTAATTTACATTACAGCTAAACACGATATGCATAGAAGAGGGGGAAAGATAACCATTTTGCGGAGGATGCGATCGTAGTGAGAGAATGGGTGGGCGAAGGAAAGGAAAACGACGACGTCCGAAGAGTGAGGAGAAAGGGCGCGCTTCAGTAGTTGGTGCACCACGAATGCTCCGCTAGTCTCCACGCAGTCCTCCACCAGAATCATCCTCCCGCCGCCGCTGCTATAGCCGATGGCGTCTTTGCCATTGAGAGACTCGTCTAGAAGGTTAGATGGGGAGGCATTCGCCATTACTCGTAATGCTAAATTGCTAGTTGATTTTGCTTTAGAATTGCCAATTGGAACCTTTTTTGGACGGCAAAAGGCGGAATAACATTAGGGCAATTCTGGTCAAGGCTCTGTTTGGTTTGGCTTAATAGAGTCCGTTTTATTTTGGAAATTGCAGCGGCAAACGAGTAAAAAAAAGATAATTTGGTCATGCACCCGAGGAAAGTGATGTATTATGATGCATGGACACTTCAAAGTATGATATTTTGTCGGGTCGTATCCTGTTTTATGTTATAATTTACGTGTCATACGCATGTCCGCGTATCGTGTCACGAGTCCAATTCGCGTGTCGGTGCAACCTAGACGATGTATATCTAATTTCATAATCATAGCTCCTATCGTCTATTTTATATTTATCATTAAACTTTTACATATTATCTCGGATGATAAATATATAAAAAAGAGTGATATATATGAATTTATTGAAGAAAAAATACAATTAGTGTACTTTCGTTAATAAGTAACTAATGAATGATAGTATAAGTATTTGTTATCTTTTATGTATTATGGAAATATGTATTTGATACCCTATATAAAGAGAGTCTTTGATTAATAAGAGAACTCTAGTTTCTATCGTTTCCTTCGTCTCTTTTTTATGTCTTCTCCTTATACTTCTCATTTTACACGTTATCAGCACGAGTAAAGGGGAAGAGACATGTTGATCCCTACCTATGTGAAAAGAATGAACTATGTAAGAGTGTGTGATATTTATTAGTCGTGGTAGAAGTCATGGAGGTTCTCCCAATAACCTTACTTAGTCAATGGATATTCTCTGTGTTGATTGATGAAATTTGTTTATTTCTTACTTTACAAAGAACTTGTGAAAGTATAATCAATCATTCATATTAGACTATTGTATTTGGTTTTAAGTTTTATTTTGAGTTAGATTTATGTGATGTGGCCTGATTTAATTATTTTTGGCTTATTGATAAATTTTGCATTTCATTCTAAAGCATTGAATGTAATTGAGTTTATTTACCACACGTTCACATACAAGGTTCATGAGAAAATTATTAGATATAATGTAACATATCTAGGAAATAATGTAAAATATTAGAATGAAAAGTACTTTGTTCAAATATCTCTGATGAATGTGAGAATTTGTCGAGGAATAGACAATTATGCACTGAATTGTAATTTATATGTGAAAAAGTCTTGATACCTAATGGCACATTGATTAAAGTCATAAAAGCTCAGTATGGACCAAGAGCAAAACGAACCTTGTTAAGTTTGATGATATTCGTGTTGATGATTATTATTAAGAAATACATTATGAGAATGGAACTATAACTTTAATTTATGTGGAAGAAAGCATGTTTTAGAGTCAATCTATTAATTTTACTTTACTACTTGTTGATTATTGAATCATAAGATATGACAACAAGGAACTTTTGGACAATGACTCACTCAAGTTTTGATACGACTAGCATGGATTCTTTGGTCGTCGTGATATGATGGTCCATATTATAAGAAATTAACATGGACATCTTTTATTTTGAGTGAAACACAAAATGAGATAGAGATTTGATGCACAATATAGTGTCTAACTAATGTTGTTCAATTACAGCTAGTGCATTCTAAAGTACTAGGAGCACTACATACATTCATATCTCAAAGATACATCACTCATTTTTTTAAAACTTGTTCATTAGCAAAATTTTATGATTGAGACATGCATATGCTAAAGATACAAAGTATAATATTCCATTCTTATAATTGATAATTGGTGTTTCATGTGGACACAACCATTTAAAATGCAGATCTTTCAAGTGTTTTATAGTTTTGATAGATGCTTCGGCAAGTATTGTCCATAAAAGTGTTGTATTTGAAAAACTTTTAGCATATTTAGTATGATTGAGGACTCACCACCCTTATAGAGCACCCAAACTCATAATTCTAGAGAGTTTACATCAAAAGTATTTGATGTCTATTGCATTTTAATCAAGATCGATGTAATGCATCATGTACCCTAATGTGCATATACAATAAGGTCTCAAAGAAGACACCGTCGAAAAGAATATTGATGATGACTAAGATAATATTTATGCGCACTCATATATTTGTCTCTACACGGGGTTATGCAATATTACACGCAACTCTTACTTATTCGTTATGAACCTCTGCTAACCAAGTACTTTGCGTACCAGTTGATAAAAGGATATAAGCCTGATAATTCATATCTACGCATATTTGGTTACGTAGTATATGTGCCTATAGCGCCCCCACAGTGCATTCATATGGGTTTCTAAAGACGATTAAGTATTTATGTTGGATATGAATATCCAACAGTCATCCGTTGTTTGAAACCTTTGACGACGATCTCATTACCGCTAAAAATTTAGATTTGTCATTCTAATAAGACAGTCTTTCCTTCGTTAGGGGGAGATAAGAAAAAGTATTTTCTAATGGAACGACAGGAATAGTTTCACACTATGTCTCATTATGATCCCTGCATTTCACAATGTAACGTGAAAGTAAAGTAAAGTGAACAATTGATCTTCAAAGTATAGAAGACTTAATTTCTAAAGTGACGAGATCATATATATATACCGGCTGCAAATGTGTCTGCAAGGTTAAAAGTCCCCATAAAGGGCACAATTCCACCGATTAAGACATTACAACCATACTTAGTTGAGGTGTGGTTGAGGTCGTGACTCCTAAAAGGAATAGGGGGAGGTCACTTGGTTCAATCAATACTCGCCCAAGGAATAAGAGTGCATGTATGGTACAACTTCAATTAATCATCAATGAACATAATTTCTCCCATGAGATTATCTCTGGTTATACTTATGTCCATGAATTATTACTGGAGGATGCTCCGATGTTTAATATGGTTCCAAAGAATAAAGAAATCTCAATGTACAATGAGAGTTTATATGAGTTGATAGAAAGATCTTCCACACACATTGATGATATATCCATTGTTGCTCAAGAAATCATAAATCACGATAGTATCGAACCACGCTCTATTGAAATGTCAATATAGAGCAAATTAACCTAATTCTAAATAATCCATTCAGGTAGAACTAAATTCACTGACAACAAGACAGTTGTTTGGTCTGGTAGTGTTAACCTCACCAAGTGTAAATCCTGTAAGACATAAACAAAGTTTTGTCAAAAAGAGCAATGAGAAAAATAAAGCCATGAGATGCAAATCTATACTTGAAGCACAAAATTTCTCAACACGCTCTGGAATTGACTATGAGAATATGTATTATCCCATAATAGATGATATAATTCTAAAGAATGAGAATGTAGGTTATACTTGTGGTTACATCATATCTCTATGGGAATCATGATTTAGAGATATATATGAAAGTGATTGCTTGCCTTTCTTTGCCAAGACAAGTGACTCTAAGCCACGGAGTGCATTTGCAATTAAATTAAAACACACACTTTATGGATTGAAACAATCCAGACAGATGTGGTATAACCGTCTAAGTGACTACTTGATTGGAAAAAGATAATTTATACCCTTGCGTATCTATAAATAAAATAATTTTCAAATTTGATATTATAATTGTATATGTCGATGAAAAGAACATAATATTCACTCTTAATGAAATAAGAAATATCGCTAGTTATTTGAAATTTTAATTTGATATGGGAAAACTCGATCATGTTAAGGCTTTAAACCAAACCCGAGTTTGTGGAATACTAAATTCTACAGTTTGCATATATCCAAAAGATGATCAGGCGATTAAATGTGGATAAGTGCAATATGCTAGCACTCCTATGATTGGTCAAAGTGAAATATAAGGAAAGATCAATTTTTTCAGCGGAATTACGAAGAAATGGTGGGAGCTGAAATTCCCTTCCTATGTACAATATGTGCATTATTGTACTATTACTAATACACTTGACCAAATATTACTTAATCAAAATTGTTATCTTGATTTAACTCAAGAAAGCGCAATGTCACTAGAATGGAATCAAAACGTATTTTGATACCTAAAAGAAACCACTGACGTAAGTTTATTTTTTCCATTCATAATATAATTGAGTTGCAGATGGTCTTATAACCCGTAAAGAAAATATTGAGTTTACTTCCTACTGTGAAACACCAAATAGTATCGTTGATGTTGGTTACTCATTCGATCCATATAAAGATATCATTATCATACATGTAGTAGTTCGTGATTATCAGTGGTAAATGTTATGAATATTCATATATCTGATAATAGTGGCTTGAACTCTATCACTGAAGAAAATGTGATAATACGAGTAATATCACCACAACTCTTCTACAACTAACAACTATGCATTTTCTCAAGAATCAAGTAAATTGAGAAAGTAGAGACTTTCAAAGTTCTCTTGATAGATGTACATATCAAAGAGATGTGTAGACTTTAGGGCGAGTCTCGACATAGGTGTGTTGTACTCTTTTCCTTAGACCAAGTTTTATTTTTCCCATTGGGATTTGTTACTTGTCACAATGGGGAGTGTTGAAGGAAAAACACAATTAGTGTGCTTTCGTCAATAAGTAACTGATGAAGGATAATTTATGTATTTGTTATCTTTATGTATTATGAAAACATGTATTTGATACCCTATATAAAGGGAGTCTTTGATGAATAAGAGAACCCTAATTTCTACCGTTTCTTTCGTCTCTCTTTTATGTCTTCTCCTTATGCTTTTCATTTTACAGAATTCATAATTTCATATTTTTAACTCGCTTCAAGTATATTCATCTACCGTCTTTTATATATTTATCATAATTTATGATATATTATATGAGTGAGTGCATGATATATCAACACGTGGATTTCTACAGCACTCTATGCACTCCCTCCTAGGCTAAAAAGATGATCATCCCAAGCACCAAATTTACAATGAGAATCCTAAATTTCAATATTATAGCGATGTAGATACATAGACCGGAATCTTGAATTTAATTAATAAATAAAATACAAAATAAGCTTTTGGTTTTCTATGATATTCTCTGTAAGTATAAAAACTCGTGCTAATTCATGCTCAATACAATGAGACCGATCAACTATACATATAACTCATAAGTTGATCTTCTAAAGAGAGTGTGTGTCCTCATGGGCCATGACTTGGCGAGAATTTCAGCAAACCGCCTTCCTTGTAAGTAGAATTTTAGTAGGATTCAGTTTCCTTTGACTTCAACTCGATTTAATATAGAAATCTTTGTAATTCAATTTATGGAATCTGCATGTAGGAACATGAAACTTTCCATGTTCGAGTTTTTCTTTCTTGGTCGAATTCCGTCATGCATATCTCTACAATTCTAATAAATAGGATTTTGTTTCCTTCTTCTCTTCTTTCCTTATGTAGAATTCGATTTCTTATAGGATTCTTTGACTCTTTGACTTTTGTGTAGCAACATCAACTTTCCATATTCTAAGCCTTTTCGAATACATCTCAGATTTTGTAAATCTTTCAAAATCTACACGATGGAATCTTGACTTTCCATATCTAATGGTTTTCTCTCTCCTTCATGTGCATGTAACTACACCTGCCTGTAAGGGCATCTCCAATGCAACAATGTTGAAAGTGAAAAAATTGACACATGGAATAAAAATAATTATGTGGCACATCAAAATAATTATGTGGCAAATTAAATGCTTGACATTGTCAAGAGCAATGTTAAATTCTAGACATTACTCTTGACAATGTCTATAATTAATTTTAAAGATATCATCCAATCATGTTATTTCTCTCTCTTTATTTTTTCTAAAAATAAATAAAATAAATTATCACATATATAACATTAAAGATATCGTCCAATCATGTTATTTCTCTCTCTTTATTTTTTCTAAAAATAAATAAAATAAATTATCACATATATAACATTAACATTGATGCATTGAAGAACTTTTTTTATAAAATGTCAATGTCATTTGCCACATATGATCAATTAATACTAATGCATTGGAGATGCTCTAAGAGAGGTAAATATAAATCTATTTTCTAATTAATATTTAATATATAAGGAAACTATATGAAGATAGAATCTTCCCTTAAATACTTACTTTGACCCATAAGTAATAAATTACTTAGTATTCATGAAGCTTCCAAGAAACAATTCAATTAAACAATTAAATATATTCAAATGATGCCGATTCTCTCATTTTCTTACAATCTCCCCCTTTGGCATTCAGTTCGAGTACTTGTTTCTTGAAGTCCTATGAAAAGTCAAAAACAAAAAGCAAGTATAACCAAATCATTTGCAATGTATTAGATCAAACAAACATGTATTAGAGCAGATAAGACAAATAATACCTGTACGAGTATCAGAGCAAAAGCAAGATAAAACTCAAGTATCAAACAAAACAATAAAGTATCCTACAACCTCTTTAGAAACCATCCTTATTCAGCTGAGATGTCATAGGGACATGCTCATAAATAAAACAGAATGTTGCTACACAGATCCTTAGATAGCAATTCTAGGTTCTCCCACTGACTTGTTGTTGCAATAAGATCAAGCAACACTATTAGCACTGAACTCACCCTAAATGGAGCTCTGCTTTGTCATGTAGTTGAAGTCGTTGAAGACTATGTAGCAACTTTTCTCTTGTTTGTAGTTTTTGTGTTCCCCATCTTGTGTTTCAGTAGAGAATCAAACAGATGTAGCAACACAAAAATGAAAGTTCAAAATTTGTAGAAAAATAGGTTTGCTCTACAATTTAGAGAAGATTGAAGAGATAATCAAGAGATACTATATAGTTGGACACGTTTTATGTTATGAAATGAAGGAGGTTGTGGGAAATCAAGGAGGTGGAGTAGTGTAGCGATAATTCATGCTCACATCCACCAACTCAACCCTTCATCTTCCCACGAACACATGATCTCAAAATAACAAAATTAAGACATAAAATAATAAATCGAGAAGAATATTCTAAAAATTATTTTTGTAGCCCATAAATCTCTTTGAGAAGGAAACCATGCAATAAAATACCTAATTATAAATGCAAAATCACACACAAAATTAAAACGTAGGCACATAAAGTTTTAATATTTATACAACCCATTACTTAGCAAACCTTTATAGCTTTTATTAATCCTCAAAAAATTTCCTTTTAGGACTGTGGCAATGCGTAATATATATGAGTAAAATAATTCTTTTAGTGCAACATCATATATCTCCAAGTATTTGATCGGGTGTCACCATATGACTTGCGTTCCACTGAACATATAATAATAATAAATTTATCGCATGATTGAATAATCAAGGATCTTAAAGAAAGAAAAAACATGTTGCACATTTTTGAAAATAAATGAAGACCAACCTGTATACCAAATGAAATAACACCACCTCAAGAGCGAATCATTATTTAAAGTGATGTCATGTTGATACTACGCCCTACACTCATTTTCTGTGCATGAAGCTCTTTTCCATAGTCAAATCTTTGAGACATAACACTATGGTAGCTACTCACAGCATCATTTCATGTAGGCATCTCTTTCCTCATATACGAGTTGTGCCATAATTTTTGGGAAACGCTAATGGAGCTTTTGTAGGCTTTTGGATTGGGTTTATGAAGACATGTATAACCAAGTAAGAACAATTTGTGCGAATATGCAAAGTATGCAAATCTTCCTAATGCAAGATATATCCTATATGCATTTTTTATTAATATTATTTTATTTAATATAATATAATATAGTTTACATATAATATAATATAATGAAGACAATCACAGAATGCACATCCCTAAGGGTTTCCTTAGAGAAAGATCTATGAGCATCCGGTGATTTTATAATATATTTTCAAGCTAGTTCTGTATGGGAATATGATCCAAGATAATTATTCCATTCTCAACTGGATTTTTAATAAAGTGAGAAAGAGTATATCAATGTGCTCTGTGCGAATGTGTTGAGCTGAGTTGTTGGAAATATTAATAGTGTGAGTATGATCATGAAAAGATTGGTTAGAATTCACCTTGATTCCACGCTCATGAATTACCTACTTCATTCACATAAGATGAGAAGCACAATTACCAACAGATCGATGTTACACTCCATTAGTAGAGAGAGAAATCTAGTTTCGCGCCATATGGATGTAGTTACATCTTCCAGAAGTAATATTTTCATCCTCAATTTTCTCTGCTCATATCTAATCCCAGAATATTTACACCCAATCTGAAACTGGTAGCAATTATCGGTTGATCTTATTCCCATAAGTACACACTTGTTACTTTTATCAAAAACTACACATTTATCACGGTTAAGCTAACAAGTAAACCTTGGTCACATAATGGACTAAAGCTAAACAAATTGGTTTTCATGTTCTCAACTAATAAAACATTATTCAGTATCGGTAAACCATCAATGTTCAAACATCCAATTCCAATCACTTTATTACTCACACCATTACCGAAAGTAACATAATCATTAGACACAGTACAATGTCAGAAAGATATAACTTCATGCCTGTCATGTGTCTAAAATAATCACTATCA
The DNA here is from genome assembly GCA_014905375.1 of Phtheirospermum japonicum. Classification (NCBI taxonomy): domain Eukaryota; kingdom Viridiplantae; phylum Streptophyta; class Magnoliopsida; order Lamiales; family Orobanchaceae; genus Phtheirospermum; species Phtheirospermum japonicum. The sequence continues at coordinate 683,458 of BMAC01000200.1, forward strand.
AAATACCATTTATCATTCAAACTAGTTCTCAATGATACAATAGATGCAAGACATGTATGCTTATTTTTTACAACCCAAATCTTTTGTCGTTTATGATTTTTCAAATCAACTTTAGGTTTTGATGTTTTCAAAGGAACACCACTAAAACTCCATTCCTTAACCCTTCTTGCATATAAATCACGATGCATCCTATAACATCTAGGACGAATATGACTAGATACACCAAAATAATGACAAATAGAAATGAGATTTTTAACCAAATCTATTGGATGTTGCTTCATGCCATAAGCTTCAGTTTGAATGTTGTTACATATAAAACTCGAAACAAACTCAGACCCAACTACAATATCAGACTTAGGGTTAGAAGTTTGACCTTTATATACAATATCTTGTTTATCAAACCGTTTGCTCATGTTAATCAAATTACTCAAAGTTGTCTTACCATAATTCATCTTTTGCAAGATCTGGTTGGCTTTGTTCAGCTCATCTTATTTTAGCTTCAATTATTGATCCTTTTGAGAACAAATGTTCTTCAAGTCAACATGTTCCTTTATCATTGTGGAGACTTCATGTTTCAGAGACAAAATCTCCACGTCTTTTTCATCTACAGTTTGTTTTAACCCAAACATTTCAGTTCAAAGAGAATTAATGACTTGATCTTTTTCGGCATATACCTGTTTGGACAGCTTATGTTCATACTCCAGAATAGACAGTTTTGAAGTAGTTTCATCAAACCGAATTCTTGTTCCTTGGAGAGAATAAAGGTAGAAGTTAACTCTTCATTCAATTTACCATTCTCTTCATGTAGGTTTTGGACTTCACCTTTCAAGTAAAGAATCTTTTTACATGCACTTTAGATTGATGTTGCAACATCTTCAACTCATTAACCTTATTTTGTACTTGAATACACCTTTATTGAAAATGTATGTATCGAAATATCTTCAGCACTTGGATATTTGACATCATCGATAAAAATATCAGAATCACAAACACTCTTAAATTGAAACTAATTCATACCTTTTCCACAATCAGATATGATATCAGTTGTTGTAAGGTATAATAGGTTATTGTGAGAACAAATCACTTGATTGGACATTTTTAGTGTAGCTTCATCATGTTATTCTTCTCCATTGGAATCACTCCATTCTGCCCTTAAAGATTTATTATTCTTGAGAAAGTAAGAACATTCAGTTTGGAAGTGTCCAAATCCTTCACATTTCCATCAGTAAATCTTGATTTCAAATGTTTGATTTAGATGTGTTGCTACGTCTATCATTGTTTGCTCGATCTGAAGTTTTGTTGGATGCAACAGGCCCATTGGTCTAACAATTCCTCTTCTTCAGTAGTTTCTCAATGACCTGCTTAATGCGACTCATAGCTTCATCAAATTCAGCATCCTCTGGTTTATCCTCTCCATGCTCTTCCACGTAAGATGTAGGAACTCCAACCTTATATGCAAGATCTACACCCATGCTCTTCACGATATCATATCCATTCTTGATCTCAAATGTTCTAAGATCTCTGAATCGAACTTTTTACACCTACTTTTTATTTAAAAATAAAAAGCTCGTCCGCAAGAGAACGGAGTTGGTGTAGGCGGTAAGTTGGACTCGAGTCGAATCACGAGGAAGACTAGTCGGGAACTATTCCGGTGTTTGATTTTACGTTACATAGAAATGAAAATAAAAACTAAACTAAACACTCGATCCAATTTGGTTTGAGGTTTTCTAATATCTACGAGCAATAAAATTAAAAGCTTTAAAAAGATTAAGAAAAGCAAGGTTCTAGTGCGCCGGAATCATCTCCACGATCGGGGTTGTCAATCCCGATGGTTCCAAATGACCCTAGGCACTAGACAATGAAATTAGCCTACAAGCATCATCATAATCAAAGCATAGTTCTAACGCAAATCATGAACATAATCAAACGGTAAAAATGATAACTAATCTAATGAGAACTAACAACTAAACTACTAAAGCAAATAAACATAAATTAACAACGAGAAAAAGGGTAAAGGATTATACTAAACTAACAAAACCAAAGTACATAACAACATCAAAGTAAAGGTAACTAAGCCAAATCCAGAAAGCAAATAACAGAGTTCAGGAACACTTATGATCTAAAGAAATCAACAGCACTCCAACGATCTTCAGCATCGAGAAATGGTCTTGAACATCGAACGAACGGAAATGACAAAAACAACAAACTATAAAACTTGAACTATGCTTGTAATTAAATGGGTCAAGAACCGAGGGTTCTCTGCAAGTTATGAACCTTTCCCCCTCGTTACAGCCTGCTAAGAATGCAGAAACCATCGAGTTTATATAGAGTTTCCCAAAATAACTGCCAAAACTGCCTTAGCATCGACCGACGCGGGCGGAGCGTCGGCGTCAATGCGTGCCAGGCGCTTGCGTCGACCAGGCAGTGCGTCGATCAACGTGGGCCAGGATCGATGCAACTTCAAGTATGTATCGACCAAGCATCGACGGTGCGTCGACTGACGCGGATGCAGGTTGCGAGCGTCGGCAGGACTCGGACACTGGGTAACGCAGTGTCGGACTGGTACCTAGTGTCAGCTCAGCACATTGCTCGTCCAATCTTCGTCGTCTTGATGCTAAAAGATAAAATTAAACATGATTAGGCTATTACTTATAAAATAAAGGAGAAAAACATAAAATGATATAAGAAACGAAAAATACTAAAAAGAAGAGAAACAAGAAGAATGTAAACCTAAAACCCGACAAACACACAAAATACAAAGCAAAAACACCCGAAAAACACACACAAATATGTACAAATCAATCTCCAAGTAAGTCATCAAGATCTATAGTTTGAACCCTTTGGAGACTTTCTAAATAAGTGATCTTTTAACAAAATCTCTTAGGGAAAGTCTTTAAGATCTTTTGTACTTGTCTAGTTTTCAAGATCTCTTCACCAAGCATGGTGCTTTAGTTAACAAGATCACAAAACCTAGCGTAGTACATCTCGATGTTCTCATATTCCTTCATTCTTACCTCATCAAAGATCGTAGTAACTTTTTGAAGTTTGGAAGACTTAACGGAATTTGTACCTTTGAATTGTCATTCAAGAATCTTCCACGCATCTTGAGTAATTGTGCACCTAACCACCATCTTATGTCAAGTTTGATCTACAACCATCAAAATAGAATATAAAGTGTTCCATTTTGGGAACAACTTCCTTCGTAGTAGCATCTTTGATATTAGGACATGACCATCCAAAATCAATGATCTCCCAAACACCTTATCCTCGAGAGAGTAGAAAGATAGTCACCATGGATTTCCAATAAGAATAGTTGAAACCATCAAGATGCGGAGGCCACGAAATTGAATCATTACTCATGGTTGCCACCCTAATCGGCCCTGTTGGGTCTTTATTCTGAAATAAAACAACAAAAACCTGCTCTGGTGCCAAATGAAATATTAGGGTGGCTTAAGGATATATTGCGCAAAAATAATATTTGATGTAGTCACATAAACTAAAATAGAAGCAATAAATAATGATTTGCACATTTTTGTACGTATTTTATGATATTTTTGCGGCTCATTTGTGCGTGATTTGCTTGTATTTATGTGATTTTGGAGTCCACTTGACATATTTTTCATCTTTTTAGGTTTGTAGTGTTTTCTTTGTTTTTAGTAGTTTTTCTTATATTTTCTTAGTTTTTTTGAAGGTCAACTTTGGTCAAAGTGGGCACGTGATGAGGCCTGAAGATGATTCAAACCCGAGGAATTCACTGACAAGCCTTGACATATCGTTGGTGCGAGGATTGACCGAAAATAACAAGAATTGTGGCCATATTCATTGTCACCTCACGCATTCGCTCGGTGGATATATCAGTTGTCGTAATACAAGCATAACTCCAAAACCACTTGTGCCATTTGCCTCCACCTTATATAATTGGAAATTTGAGAGAAATGTCTAAAACTCTTGTTTTTACAACAATCCCAAATTCTGAGTCTAAGAATGGTAAAAAGCAGCTTTAAGTGGAGACAGTTTGTCGTGGCCTCGCTTGTGGCAGGTTTTGGTGTGGAGCCCATAACTCTCAGAAGAGAATTCTAAATGACACAAATCAAACGCCAAATGAAAGACAAGAGGAAGGGCTAGATTTCATATGCAGACATCGTTCCGTATATTTGTCAGTCAATCGACTGCTCGGCAGAAAGTTTGGCCCATCGAGGATGAAGCAGTCGATAGACTGCCTTTCAGTAGACCAACTGCGTCGTAAAAATTTTCGGGATTTTTGGCCTATTTTGGCATTTTTGCCCCTGTAGCCTCTATATAAACCCCCTAACTCTCCCCCAACAACCTTATCCTTCCTTGGTGGTTTTGGACTTGTTCCATCTCCTCCAAGCCTCTACCATTCCTTGCAATAATAAACTCTAGTTGATAATCCTTAGTTTAGTGTAGTTTAGCTAGCTTAGTAGTTAGTTTAGTTAGGTTAGTTTTAGTTAGAAAGTGTTGGAGAGGGTGACAACTCCTTCATTTGTGGCTTTAATTATGTTGAAGATTTGGATTTGCTTTTGAAGGTTGTAATCTACATTTGAAGTTCTTGTTTGGTGCTTAATGCAATTGGTAGTTCTCTTTCCCTTCATTGTTATGCTTTGTTCTTGAATGATTGTTCTTGTTGTTGTGTTGGTTATTAAGCTTTGGTTTGTGTTGTTTTCTTTTCATTGTTCTTCAATTTCTCATTTCTAGATTTTAGTTTGTTCTTGTTCTTGCAAAACTCCATGAATGCTTTCATTTTCAAGCTTTTTACCTCCTTTAGTTAAACAAACACTTTGTTGTCAAAAGTCAAATGGGACTTTCCTCTTTGGTAATTTATCTTGTTCTATTTGAAAGCCTTTGACTTTTCTCAAATTTAAATGCTTGATTTTCCCTCCATGTCTTCTCTTTTATTACAAGCTTTTCTTGATCAACTAGTATTAATTTATTTAAGGATTTTAATTAGTGTTTAATTAATGTCATTAGAATTAAAATTTTAAGCAAGCTTTTAATTCTCTCTAATTTATATCTTAGTTAGTAATTTCAAGTCTTCTTTTCAGTTTAAGCATTAGTATTAGAAATTCAAACCAAACCAATGACTTAATGCTTTCTTAAATTAGGTTAGTTCAAGTAAGATTAACAAGAGATTAAGTAAAAATACCGACCGTCGATAATATCTATTCTCGAGAGACACGACTCGGGAAAACTTATCGCTCTACAATCGATTATGTACTATTGCGGAGATGATTTCTTAGAGTGTTAAGAAATCCTCGATCAAATAATAACACGTATTTCTTTACGGAGAAGCATCTCACTTCTCCTCAGAACTCTTTCATTAGAATTGTTACTGCTCCCGCAAGCACAGCTTGGTATATACATAAATAAGACTCTTTCTAGTCGAACAAAGACTATAAAAACTATTCTAAATAATTTTCTAGACAACACGTGGACTTCTATAGAACTCTATGGACTCCCTCATAGGCTAAAAAAATGTTCACCCCAAGAACCGATTTTACAATGAAAATCTTAAGTCTCAATATTCCAGCGATGTAGATACATAGATTTGAATCCTGAATCTAATTAATAAATAAAATACAAAATATGCTTTTGAGTTTTCTAAGATATGTTCTTTAAGTATAAAAACTCGTGCTCAATACAATGATACCTATAAACTATATATAAAATCCATAAGTCGGTCTCCTAAACAAAGCGTGTGTCCTCATGGGCTATGACTTGGGCTGGATTTCAGCAAACTGTTTTCGTTGTAAGTAGAATCCTCGTAGGTATTCAGTTTCCTTCGATTTCAACTCGATTTGATATGAAAATCTTCATAATTCAATTTTTGGAATATACATGTAAGAACATGAAGCTTTCCATATTCGAGTTTTTCTTTCCTGACCTAATTCTAGCATACATATCTACTACAATCCTAATAAATATGATTTTGTTTCCTTCTTCTCTTATTTCCTTATGTAGAATTCGAATTCTTATAGGATTCTCTGACTTCTTTGACTTTTGTGCAGCAACAACAACTTTTCATATTTGAAGCCTTTTCAAATCCATCTTAGATTTTGCAGCTCTTCTAAAATCTATACGCTGGAATCTTGACTTTCCATATCTAATGATTTTCTCTCTCCTTCCTGCGCGTGTAACTGCACATGTTAGTAAGAGAGATAAACATAAATCTGTTTCCTAATTAATATATAAGGTAACAATAAGGAGATAGAATCTTCCCTTAAATACTTATTTTGACCCGTGAGTAATAAATTACTTAGTTTTTATGAAACTTCCAAGAAACAATTTAATGAAACAATTAAATATATTCGAATGATGCCAATTCTCATTCTCTTACAATTAATCTTCATCATCTAATTCTCACGTTTCGTGAATAGTCGGGACATTGATCAATATCCAGAAAGTATTTTAAAAATTGATTTGATTCTATCTTTATTCCTTCCATTTGAAGAAAGGAAGAATTTCAAAGAATCGTTTATTCCCAACCGAGATTAAATGAAGAGAATCCATTCAGAGATTGATTGCAAGAGCAGACAATTCCAACCAAGGAAGGTTTACCATTATATTAACCAACATCGGTCCGGAAAAGCCAAAACACACAAAATACAACTTTCTGGAAGTAAAATAAAATTACATAATAAATAATAAATAAAATTACATAATAAATAAAAGTACACAAATAAAAGTAAATACGTTTGAACCAATCTCCGCACTTCAAGATAGACCGTGTTTTAGGATATAATTTAGTAATTCACTATTACCTATTAACTAAATATTTAATTGAGAAAATAAAATACTTTACAATACATCATTTCCTTGTTGAGCTGATCGTAAATTAAGAGAACATGTCTTTACATGGGTATATACCTAATAACGTAAGCTGACATCTTAGTTTGAATTATGTTCAAAGGTATTCACTCCATCCCGTTCTATATATCATATTTACATTTTAAATATAGAATTATTGCTACTTTTTACCTCCCCAATAAAGATTAAATGTTACTTTACTAATTTTACCCTTACCTATATTATTTTACACTTTTAATTATTTTAAACAAAAGGATATTATGATCATTTGATACATATAATTATAATACCAATCATCTTTCTTAATCTCCGTACAATGGTCAATTGCGACAGATAGAATGAGACAAAGAGAGTAGTATAGTTGTGACTCAAAATATAATAATGGACACGTATATTGGCACCCCATTTATTTATGAGTTCATCCCATAATTTTTTTTTAAATAAAAATACCAAAAATTATCCACGAATCCTAAACACCCCAAATATATCATCATTTTCGACCCTTCACCACCACCCCATTTGCTGTCATCACCGCCGCCCATCATGACGCCCCCGCCATAGTGCCACCACTGATGAACAAACTAAAAAAAAAGTAATACCACGCTACCATGGCCGCACATCTCTGCTAATGTCATTGCCACCACCGAAGAAGAAAAAGAAAAAAGGTGATGGGTGGTGGAAGGTAAGTGGCAGATGTGGACGACAAAAAAGAAGAAAAAGAAGCAAAAATAGGGGTGTTTAACTCAAGTTTCCAAACCTTAGAAGCATCAGGTCAACTCATGTGTTCGAATTTTTTGATCGAACAATACAACTTTGTTAAAAAAAATATATCCAAACAACCTTAATTTAGCTGAAAAAAGGGGTATCGGGTTGATTTTCCAGATCAATTTTTGAAACATAGATTTTGTTCAAAAAATGTGGTTCGAACGACACTTTTTTTCCAAGCATTTTTCTTTCCTTTTTTCTCTTCAATGGCACGACGGCGATGGCAGCGTATTTCTGTGTGCATTTTTTTATACTCTTCAATGGCCGGTGATAATGTCAGCGATTGGAGTGGTGGTATAAAGAAAATTGAAGAAGATGTGTGTTTTGAGGTGCAGAATAATTTTTACTTGGGAAACAAATAAAATTGATTACGTATATCAACGCGCATTAATAATCTCTATTTTGAGGAAGAAATTGGGTAGTCAAGTCACAATTAATTACTTTAATTATTGCATTGGTTGTCTCTCGTTAGTCGTGATGCGACCAAAAAGACTGGCTCACCAAGAAAAGAAAGTAATAACCTGAAAATTGTGTTAAGCAACCTGATAGACCTCTAGAAAGCTCCTGGAGACCTGATCAACCTGCAAAACATAACTCAAGTCGGATAGCCTAGGCGTAGGCTCTTCGATACTTAAGTCAGATATTTGTCGAGAGAGATATGCGCTCAAAACGTAGGATATAAAATCAACTTAGAGAAAAAAGTGAGGCTTGCGTCCTTTTTATATAGATAAAAGACGTCTTCCCAATCTAGGGTTCTCCTATTAGAACTATACTACCATAAATAACGACCAACTTAGAATTAGGATTTCTCTTGTATACTAAGTTACCATAGATATTAGAACTCTCGCTTAATTACCATAATGACCATGGTCCAATAACCATATCCGTGCTTTTAGTCCGTCGGGACCCCATACCATAATCCATATTACCCCACCAGGGCCTAAGATAATATTAAACATAAAGCCCAGCTCTCAATACCGAGCTGTTATAATACTATTTACTTGATAAGATCTCGACACCCTCATATAAGATCTCGCCACTCCTATACGAGAGACCTTCACTCCTACCTAAGAGCTCGCCACTCTCAAAATAGCTCGCCCCCTATAAACATATTGCCCCTTCTAAAAGGGGAGGTCGCCTCATAAATCCACATAAACTTGCATATTTACCGACCTAAATATTTGATGGCGTATCAGCTAGTCCCTCATATTCTGCTTGATTAGGGTAGGAATCAAGTGGAATGTAATCGTAAGTAACCCCAAAAGTCAACCCCACATACCTCTTGGTAAAAGCGCAAAAACTATCAAACATCACCTCAGATTTATGAACATCAAATGTTTACTACCATTGTGTCAAACACGTGTCAAATGCTTATTTTCTCGTAATATATTTATTCCTATGGGCCAGAAAATGAAAGGCCCATAATAAACCCTACCAACCTTCGCGTCGCCCAAAAAAACTCTCTATCTTCTCAAATTTATGCTGCTCCCAACACAAGCAACCTTTCACCTTCATCTCTTGGTGTTTTAAAAAAATCAAACGTAACTATCCTCTGTTTTGTTCTGCAAAAAAACCCCAAGATTTCTCCGGCAAAAAACACAGTCATCCCCAAACCCAGAAATTTCAAGACAGCAAGCCCATTTCTCCTCAACATCATGCGTAAGTTCCCCTAACTTATCATCTCAGCATTGATTATTTTATTTTGTTGTGAATTTCTGCTTTCTGAACAATATCTTTTCTTCCCCTTCCCCATTTTCTATTTTGTTATTATTGACGTACGACAACCTCAGCTTCTTCTGATTCTGATTCTCAAAACCCTAATTTCCCCATTCGTGATATGTCATCTGAGATGGAATTTGTAGAAATTCCTTTGACCCGACCCAGGAGAAGAAAGAACATTACTGCACCCAAATCCAGTCTAGTCGATGAACCGGCGGGAAGCCCCTCCTGGTCTGAGCTCGAGGCTCAGACTAGAACCTTGACCGAGGGCATCCCCGAAGCCATTCCCCTGACACAACCAGAAGCACCCTCAACTGTTGCACATCCTGATTCTTTCTTTCCTAACCCAGTAACCGTAGTGCCCCCATATGCTCATGCCGAGCTACCTCCTTTCGCGCGAGCTGCCCGGGTAACTGCTGATAATCCCTGGGTACTCCCAGATCGGAGCTCGCAACCTTCATCGAAAGCCCCAATCTCCTAGAAACCATTAAACTCACTAAACCTAAAGCCAAAAAAAAAAAAAACGATCCACCATATCATCCTACAACCCATATTACCCTTTTTGATGAGCACCTAAAAGTAGGAATTAGATTTCCTTTACACCATTTCCTGGTCTCCGTTTCCCAGAAGTACAAAGTCCCCTTATTCCAAATGACCCCCAACTCTATTAGGTTTATAACCGGGTATATAATCTTATGTACATATTATAACGTAGAACTCGATGTAAATTTTTTCCACTTCTGCTTCCAAATAAAAATGTAGAAATGTTCTTTTTATCTTTCTTCGCATCAAAAGATGCGTTTCCTGGTTAGCCCCTCGTCAAAGGTTCATGAGAGGTGATCCAAATTTTTCTTCCTCTATTCTGGAAAACCTTGGCCATTTCCTACAGATGGAAGGAGGAGACCCCTCCTCAAGAGGTAGTGCCCACCGAGAAAAACTATCCTACTCTCCACCAACATTATTCGGGCTTGCTCAAATAGTGGAGCGAGCTTCCCTGCGACGTAATGAAAGTTACGGAATCAGAGAAGGTGTACTCTTATGTGGGCATCAGTCAGCGACCTATTCCAATAACCTGACCCAAATTCGGTAGGTTTAATACATTGTAAATCCACTCTGTTGTCTAACCTGCATACAAACAAATTCTTCTTCTTATTCTTCTTCTTCTTCTTCCTCTTCTTCTTCTTCTTCTTCTTCTTCTTCTTCTTCTTCTTCTTCTTCTTCTTCTTCTTCTTCTTCTTCTTCTTCTTCTTCTTCTTCTTCTTCATCTTCTTCTTCTTCTTCTTCTTCTTCTTCTTCAGAGCGCCTTATATTGGATTGTGTGTCCTCGAGATTAGAGGGCGGAGTGGTAGTCCAACCAGACTCAAATCTAGTCGTGACCTCAGCAGCTCCTATTATAAATACTGAAGATGAAGTGGAGCTCGCCCTGGCCGCCAAAGATAAGACAGTGGAGGTCACTGACTCGGACGACAAAATGCCCCTGCACACATCAATTTGCAAGGGTAAAATGAAAAGAACAGTTCGCGGTAGAGCTTAAGCACAACCAGCATCTCCTCCTCCCAAACATCATCGTGCTCATGGAGCATCGAGCTCGAGCTCCCCAAACCTGAACAAGGGCCTATTGCATTGCGATGACGTCAACCAGGTTCAACCCTTTCTCCAAAACCAAGTGCTGACTGCTGATAAAGAGCACTTGGCGACCCTCGACATAACTGACCAGGTGGCGAAACGTTATTGCGCTTTGCCCAGGTAACATATCTTTGTAATACTCCATAACATAATAACTGTATATCCCAATGTATGTCTAATTCCTAACTCATTCGTACTATTTGCCGTGACACAGTTGCAACCTCTGATGCCCTCCCTAACCAACTACATGACAACCGCCAACGCTGAGGTAGAAAATAGATGGAAAGCAGCGTGTGACAAGCTGACAGCCCATTCCAATAGACAGACTAAACAACTGTCTTTAACAAAAAGAGAGCTGGATGAAGCTCGTTTCCAGATGGAGGCCCAGGGAGAAGAACTAAATGTCACAAAATGCCAGCTAGAGACAATGACAATTGAGGTCGCCAGGCTCGAAAAGCGTCAAATAGAGTTAGAAGGGCTTTTGTTAGAAAAGGAGAAAGAGGTGGTCACGACACGCGAGCAAAGATTTGTTAAAGGTCGTCAAACCTTTTTGAGAAGTGACGTGGGTCAAAAGTTTACAGAGGCTTATAGGAACAAACTGATTGCGACTACCGGCATACGACGACCTTCCTGCAGAAGGTAGGAAAGGGGACTAAACTGTGGTTCAACACTACCATTGAGCGAGTCAAGGACCGGCTCCAGGCGGCGAAGATAATTTCGAGATAGATAAGAAATAGTTGGAAGATGATCTACCTCGCTTTTACTTTTGGCGCGGCGACGACAAGTAGGACCCGAAGGCCGCCTGGTGGACGGAATGCACAACCAAGTTAATAATAAATGTTGGGCTTAGTGCCGAGCTCGATGCCCCCCTTGAAGAGCTAGTTACTCCTTGTAATGTTGCATAAATTTTTGACTTCTCCATTGTAATGAAACTTTACTTTTCTGCACCAAACAAAATTTTAACTCACCATGAATGAAGCGCATGTTACACCATTTATGCCTTAGCGTAAATATCATCAAGCTCATCCATAAACCTGTAATCTTAAAAAGACTGCACCCATGTGAATCAAAAAATAAGAACGACGTGAATGTCTCAATCATAAGAACATCTTCTTTGTCACCACCGAATATCATGAAATAAGCATAAATTGTTCTATAAAGTTGGAACACCAAAAAAAACTGCCGACCTCATAAATCATGTACCTTTCCATAAGGTCAGAATACTATAATGTATAACACATGGACTTAAGCATCGCCTTATAACCATAAAATCCCATGTCACCATGTATATGCCCATCTTAGCACAAGATGGCCCAGAGAAATCATAACGAGTAAAATCACATTAGAATGTAGGTGACCGAGACACTACTCAGCCCCATAATAAATCATAGGAGACCAAGAAACTACTTAGTTTCCCATGATCAAATAATGCGAACAAGGCAACACAATCGGGTCGCATTAACTCAATAAAATTACACTATAGGCGACCAAGAAAACTACTTAGTCCCCCATACTTAAATACTATAAGCAAAGAGAACTACCAAGCGACAGTTACCACATAATCTCATAACCACAGAATACACTATATAGACACCCAGTAAAAATAACCTAAGGGACATGTTAATCAAACATATTCAAAACAGAGAACATGTTAATCAAACATATTCTCCTAGACACATAACCAATCAAAGAATATATTAATCAGACATGCTCAAAAAACATATAGCCGAGGGTCACAGAGAACATGTTAGTCAAACATGTTCTTCACAAACTTAGCCATAAATTACCCATCCAAAAAACCATCGCTGACCTAATAAAAGCGTCAGCCCATAACCATGAAAACCATCGTCGACCTAATAGAAGTTTCATCCTATAACCATGAAAACCATCGCCGACCTAATAGAAGCGTCAGCCCATAACCATAAAAACCATTGCTGACCTAATAGGAGCGTCAGACCATAACCATGTAAACCATCGCCGACCTAATAGAAGCGTCGGCCCAGAACCATAAAAACCATCGCCGGCCTAATAGAAGCATCAGCCATAACCATAAAAACCATAGTGTACCTTAAGAATAATCCTTTATTCATCGTTGATCCAAATAAGCATCAGCCCATAGTTTGTAAAAATTTGCATAATAAGAAAACCTAAATCCATCGATGGCCTAACTAAGCATCAGCCCCTAGTAGTTGTATATAGTTTGATTTCCATCCATCGCCTAAGGGGTTAGGCATAGTATTTCTTTAAGTGGCATATATTCCAGCTCCTTGGTAATGCTTTTCCCTCTTCATCCTCGAGCACATATGCACCTCCCCTTAATACCTTGATAACCTTGAACGGTCCTATTTAGTTAAGATCTAGTTTTTTCGTAGTATAGATTGCATTGGCCCACTTCCAGACTAGGTCGCCGACCTGGAAATACCTTCATTTTATCCATTTTTATAGGCTACCTAAATCCTTTGCTTGTATCTCTCAACGCATGCTGCAACTTTATCACGTATTTCATCGATTGTTTCCAAAGCTCCCGTAGCCAATCTATAATTTTCCTCTTTATTGAAAGTCTCTAGTCGATGAGGTCCCCCAACTACATCTGTCGTAATGACAGCTTCCATACCATAAACCAAGTTGAAGGGTGACTCGCCCGTGGTAGTTCACGGAGTAGTTCGATAAGCCCATAAAACCAAAGAGATCTCCTCAAGTCAAAGTCCCCCTTCTTTTTCCAATTGTAATTTGATTCCACGCACAATAATTCGATTAGTGACATCAACTTGTCCATTATCTTGGGGATGTGCTACGGAAGCAAATCGTTATTTTATCTCCATCGTATTGCACCAACCCTGCATCATGTGCCCATTAAATTGTGCACCATTGCCCGAGACTAACACTCGTGGAATGTCATACCTGTAAGAAATACTGTTAAAAATAAAATTGATTATGTTCTGCTCGCCAATATTCGTCACAGCTGAGTCTGAGCTTTTGTGTTACTCTTTCCAAAATTAAAAATCCAAGTTAAACTAATGCGCGTCTACGTTTGAAAAGGTTAGCTCGCCCGCAAGAGAACGGGGTCACTTGTAGACCGGTAAGTTAAACTCGAGTCGATCTCTCGAGGAGTGGAAATACGGAGTCAACGATGTTTATTAAAACACAAATTCTAATACTAAACACGCGATCAACGGGGTTTTTGTTTCGAAAATCACCAAAGTACTTAATTTAAAAAAAACTCGATAACATATCTTGCTCCGAGGGCGTCAACCTCTTCGCAAGAGTAACTTAATCGATGAACAGACTCAACAATGATTTTTATAACTTATTCTAAAGACCGTTCTACCAAATCTCATTCAGACATTCAATCGAACAGTTGATAAGCATTCACGAAACTCAATCAAAACGTATCAACCAAACCAATTACTCAAAATGGAATAATATTAATCACCAATGATCATAAAATAAACCGTCAACAATCGTCCATAGATAATCAATCATAAACGATCCATATGAAACATCCAACACAATGTTACGAAATCGTTATTTAATATATACTATGAAACTAGACTACGAGATAAAGTTTAGAGATTACTAAATCGTGAGATTTCTCAATCACGATACTACGGTGAATCTTGCCAAATCCTTGCTAATCCGGGAAATGAATTGAACCTCGCTGAATCTAGGAAGCTTGTCACGAACCTCCGTATTCAAAGATTATCCGAACCGATCGAACTTCTAAGTATTATTGTCGTAAGGGTTATAGGTCAAAAGTCGAGAAAGTTGTCAATTTTCTCTCCAAATGAATATGATCCAGTCTTGTGGGTGAAAGGATGATCATTCTTTGCAGATTTCCGAGTTAAATAGGCTCAAGAACCATTTCTTAACTGAATAATCCCAAAAATCTGCATTTGTAACGTTCGAATCCGATCGGATTGCTCATTGGTCCGATCGGATGAAAATCTCTGTCCTCTTGACCGGTCGAACGTAGGTCTTCTCCGATTGGTGCGTGTCTTGAAGGTCAATCCGATCGGTTATTGGTCTTATCCAGTCGGATAGTTGTTCTTTTGGTTACTTCGAGCGCTGATTCTTGGTCTTCATCTCCCGATTTTTGTCAATTGATTCGGCTGAAATGGAAAAACAAGAAAAATGGCTCTAAATGGCCAATTATTGAATGAAAAGTCAAAAAGCTAAGCGAAAGGCTAAATACTGCAAAAAATAGCTTATTCTTGACCTAAGAAGACGATAAAGAGACTAGAACATGACTTAAAATATGTAAAAAAGTGTAAAAAAATATGTACGAATCAACAGCCTTGGCCTCCAACCATTTTTTAAAGGCAATGGTCCCACACTATCAATACCCCACTGCGCAAACGGTCAGGGCGAGTTCATCACCATCATATCTTCTGCGGGCATGTGCATAATAGGTGCGTGCATCTGACACTTCTTGTAAGTCATAACGAGCTCGCCTGTCATACCTTTCATTCCTGGCCAAAAAAAGCTAGCTCGCAAAGCCATCCCTACCAACGCCCTGCTATTTTCATGATCTACACAATATCCCTCATGTATTTATTGCCACACCTCCAGTCCTTCCTCTCTTGATAGGCACTTAAAGTATGGGCCAAAGTGCGATCTCTTGTACAAACACCCACTCATTAAATAGAATTGTGTTGCTGTCCTGGACTCCTTATTGGTAACTGCATATTTCCAGCGACCACCTTATCGAGAGTCTCCCGAATCGGTGTCCGCCAATCCTCTCTTTCATCTATCTCCATGACTTCCTTCCCTTTTTCCAAACTGTTGTGAGCTAACTCCATCAATGTAACTCTTCTTGTGTCATAAGTGCCCAGTGGTCCTGCCATTTTGGCGAGCTGTCCGCACTAGTATTATCAGCTCGCGGTAGATGTTCTAATCTAAATTCCTCAAATTGGACCACTCCCTCTTTAAGCTTCCTCAAGTACTCCATCATGCGCTCTTCTCTTGATTCAAAAGACCCATCATACTGGAGAGCTACCAGTTTTGAGTCAGTGTGTGCCTTTATTTGTCTCGCTCACAGGTCGCTTACCATTTTAATGCCTTGCAGCAATGCTTCGTACTCAGCTTCATTATTGGAAGCCTTAAACCCTAGCTTGATCGCAAAATCGAGATTCTCTCCTTCCGGACTAGTTTGAACAACTCCTAGCCCTGGTCCCGTCGTCATAGTCGACCCATCCACGTATAATAACCATGCCTTTTATTTGACTTCGCTCTCTGCTGAGCGCACCATCTCTTGTAAAAAATCCGCCAATACCTGAGTCTTAATGGCCATTCTCGGCTCATACACCACATCATACTCGCTGAGCTCAATGGCCCACTTCACCAATCGTCCTAACACATTTGGATTACTCAAAACATATTTGAGAGCTAAATTAGAGCGTACCTTAACCTTGTGACCCAAAAAGTAAGGTCAGAGCTTCCTCGCCGTGTATATCAATGCGAATCCACCTTTCTCAGACTTTGAGTAGTTCAACTCAGCTCTTCTTAACATCCTGCTGATATAATAGATTTTTTTTTAACACCAACATCTTCCCTAATTAGCACAGAAGTCACCGTGGCCTCTCCAACCGATATATAAAGAATCAAGTCTTCGCTTGACATAAGTTTAGTTTGCAATGGAATTTCCGCCAGGTACACCTTAAATTAATCAAAAGTTTCTACTGCCTCCTTGGTCCATTCAAACTTGGACCCTTTCCTCAAAGTTCTGAAAAAGGGAAAGCTCTTCTTTGCCGACCTGTATATAAAACGAGTAAGCCCTGCAATACGACCAGTTAATACCTGTACATCTCTCACTGTTTGAGAGTGGGGCATCTCCATGAAAGATTTCACCTTCTCCGGGTTTACCTCGATACCTCGTTCTGTCACCATATACCCAAAGAACTTGCCCAATCAAACCTCGAAAGCACACTTTTTTGGATCCTCCACGTGTGATTCTGCCTTCATGCTCTTCACAAGCATGTCATCCACATAGACCTCCATGGTTGACCCTAACAGGCCCTTGAACATCTTGTCCACCAACCTTTGATAGATTGCCCCTGCATTCTTTAATTCAAACGGCATGGAAACAAAACAATACATACCGATCGAGGTGACACAGATCACCTTAGGTTAATCCTCCTTCGCCAAGGGGATTTGATGATACCCTTGTGATGCATCCATCATGCTCAGCAGCTTGCACCCCGAGGTTGAGTCGACCAGTTGGTTAATGCATGGTAATGGATAATGATCTTTCAGGCAGGTCTTGTTTAACTCACGGAAATCTATGCACATCCTCCACTTTTGTCCGAGTTTAGGTACCATCACAATATCAGATAAATACTTCGGGAATTAGATTACCCAGATATGGCCAGCCTTCAGCAATTTTTGTACCTCCTCTTCTATCACCTTGTCTAACTCTGTCCCAAAATACCTCCTTTTCTGTCGCACAGGTCGCGCCTCAAGGTCAGCGTTCAAGTGATGTTGCGCGACCTCAGGAGATGCTCCTGGCAGCTCCCCATCTCCAGAAATGAAGATGTCATGAAATTCTTTTAGTAAAGTAATCATCTCTACCTTTACGGTTTCTATCATTCGATTTCCTATCCTGGTAGTATATTCCGGCCTGCTTTCTTCTAATGAGATTTCCATAAGTTCCTTATGAGGTCGGACAAAATTCTCCTCCTCCCTCATCTTTTTGGAACTAAGTATCCTTTCTTGTACATCGCCGCTCCTTTCCCATTTTCCTTCGCTCATTCCTTTTCTTACCGTCATCTGGTAGCATGACCTAGAAACTTGTTGCTCTGATATTACTTCGCCCAACTTATCTCCCTCTGGACATTTTATACTCACGTGGTAGGTGGAAGTAACCGTCTGAAATTCGTTGAGGTCAAGTTGCCCTAATATAAGATTGTACGTTGAAGCGACTTTGATAATCAAAAATCTTAACTCCTTTACTCGTAGTTCACCTTTTCCCCATTATACCGGGAGCACTATTTCTCCTTCGGTGATAACCTGCGCACCATTAAAAGCGTAAATAGGTGTTTTTACAGGTCGAACATTTACCTTCAAGTTAATCTTATCCAAGCACTCCCGACAGATGATATTAACTGAGCTTCCATTATCTACGAACACTCTTCCGACTTCATACCCTGCAACCTCAGCCTCAATTACGAGAGCGTTATTATGTTTCCCCTGCAAACCGTGTCGTTCTTTTGGACCAAAAGAAATCACTGGCCCTGTTGTAGGAGGTCGCCTGTTAATTGTAGCAACCTCACACAGTCCGGGACACACTGCCTTCATGTGTCACTTCCGTGCGTTGTTTGTGTCTCCATCTGTTGGCCTGCTGAATATCATATTTATCCTTCTCCTGTTATTCCCAGCATCTCCTCCTCGTTCAGCCTGTTTTTGCCCCTCTTGTCATGGTTGTCTCTCTGCCTGCGCTTCTGGAGGTCCTCTTGGAGGTGGTGGGGGCAATGGTTGCCCTCGTTCTCGGGGTTCCTTATCTTTGTACAGTACTTCTTTCAAGTGTCCCGCTTTAATTAACATTTCAATCTCCTCCCTTAAATGCCTACATCGCTCAGTTGAATGGCCATAATTATTGTGAAACCTGTAAAAGAACTGAGACTTTGGGTTAGTAGAAATCGGTGTATAACCCTCCGGCCACCTGATAACATCAGGTACTTGGTTTTCCATAATTGTGAACACCCTCGCTAGTGGGAACTCCAAGGGTGTGAAGTCGTCTTCTCTCCATAATCTTCCTCCACTTCTTGTTGCCCCTCTGCCATCCGTTCCCGTAGTTCCTAGGCGCTACTCTTTCTAGTTCTTCGACCTCTTGTTCAAAGCATCATCTATGCTCTTCTTCCGCCTCCTCTACATGTATGTATTTTACACACCTATCTAAAACCTCCTCGAAAGTATGTGCATACTTTTTTGTTTGATTATTTCTGAAGTTTTTTTCTTGTTTTCTCCCCCTAGTCTCTTCACATTTTCATTCTCTGGCGATGGTAGTGGTGTGTCGTGGTCGTTTGGTTCGTTGTTTCCCCTTGGGGTGGTATTTGTTCCTCCGCAACCTGTTTTCCCTTGTCTGCCTCTTTCTCCTTGCTTATCTCAAATTCAAAATCTAAAGTTTGAGGCGTGATAGTTCTTCCCTTCATGTATTGTTCGTTAATATTCTCACGTCTTTCATTCAAGAACTCGATGTCCCTCTTTCCCACAAACGTCGCCACTTGACTCGACCAAAAAGATTGGTTCACTAAGAAAAGAAAGTAATAACCTAAAATATGTGTTAGGAGACCTGATAGATCTCCAAAAAACTTCAGACGACCTGAACAACTTGTACAACAGAAAACAAGCCAGACAGTCCCGGCGTAGGCCCTCCGATGCTTAAATCAGATAATTGTCGAGAGAGATATGCGAGAGTCTAAAACGTAGGATATAAAATCAATTTAGAGAAAAAAGTGAAGCATGTGTCCTCTTTATATAGATAAGAGACGTGTTCCCAATACAGGGTTCCCGTCTCCTATTAAAACTATACTACCATAAATAGCGACCGACTTACAATTAGAATTTCTCCTGTATGCTACCATACATATTAGAACTCTCGCTAAATTAGCATAATCACCATTGTCCAATAACTATATCCTTGCTTTTAGTCCGTCGGGACCCATATCATAATTCATATCAGCCCATCAGGGCCCAAAACCATGTTAACCATAAAACTCAGCTCTCAATACCAAATTGATATAATACCATTTACTGGATAAGAACTCGTCACCCTCATATAAGAGTTCGCCACTCCTACATGAGAGCTCGCCACTCTCAAAACAGCTCGTCCCCCTATAAAAAGATTGCCCATTCCAAAAGGGGAGGTCGCCTCATAAATCCACATAAACCTGAATGTTTACCCTAAATATTTGATGTTGTATCAAGTCGTCACCTTTCTTATTAATGAAAAGAATAATATTAATGATTCTTATTAGTCCTTGGGAAGAAGTCCTTCAGAGGAAATTCAAAAACTAATCGGTTCAAAGATGAAAAAATCAAAGAAAATGAAGGGTCAGTGTTTCACCCAAAAAACCTGTCACCAAAGAAACTGTACCTTCGCCTGAAAACTTCCTAACCTGCTATGAACAAGAACACGTTAGAAAGGACCACCGGGGGTTTTCCGGTGGAAACCTCTTCAATACTTAAGTCAGTAAGCGTTTTGATCGGAATAAAATAAAAGCAGGAGAAGAGTGCTTCAGATTGCATACCTCTCAACCCTGAGGTTCTTTGGTATTTATAGTTTCTCTTTGTGGGACCCTTCCGAGATTTCGAAAACAGAATTTCGCGAATCTCGGGCCGTTGTTCACAATAGTCCAGACTGTCCACCTTCCGCCAGGTAAGGCCAGACCAGGAAAGTCCTGATCCTTCCCTCCACTCTAGGAGGAGTCAAACCAGGCCAATATTCAAGGTGCATCAAATTGGGTCGATCCGAATCCCACAGCCTTTAGTAGCACTAGCTCAAGTGAGGGCAGTATTTCAATCAAGTCTATCCAACCAGGTCTGGAACCCGTATCGTAATTTATTTCAAGTACATCAGACAGAAAACCAAAAAACTTCTCAATACGTGAATGATTAAATTTTTCGTGCTGCTATAAGCAACTGAATTTGGGTTAATTACAAAACAACACCTGAAGTAGCCTTGTAAGAAGAAAAAAAATCAACTACTCCTTACATTTGATTATCTTACAAAAGTCAACCCTCAAATGTGTAATTTCAAAAGATAAGTGTCTCTTCTTTCATTGTTTTTCTTATATATAAATAGAGTAAGCTTTAGGGGAAGCTTTTGTAATTATCACTAAATCAAATGAAGATCACGCGTGCTCCGCTAGGATGACAGAGCTCTATCTTTGGTGTGCCAAATGACTTTGAACAGCCCTAAATTTCTACATAAATTTGCAGAATTAATTTCCACAGTAGAACAATAATTACCATATATTACAAAGAAGATGTAGTAAAAAGAACTTTTAACAAAGTATATAATTCAGCTAAACTAAAACCCAAAGTCATTTTAGCTCTTTACTCACTGAGCTGTTAATGTCAATGAATAAAGAGAACAAACAATAACCATTATCAGTTCTCTTTGACGAACGATAACAACAAACCAAAAATCTATATATAGCTCCACAAGTATAAAGTCCTCAGGAAAATTCCCAAAAGAAACCAAGATCTGAAGTTTCGTCTCGTTGCCTTTCTTATACCTTCTCTTCCACCCGATGGCCGTTGGTCTCCTCCTGCTTCAAGCTTATATCTTCTCCCTCGTTTAACTGTTTTCCGTCATTTGTCTCCTCGCCATTGGTGAGCTTACCCTGTTGCATCGAATTTCATTTAGTGACTCGTCAGCACAGTGCAGATATCAAAGAGAGAAATAAATTTGGAGTGACTATATCATGTTACAGTTTCAGAAATAACAGTTTCGAACACTCAACATAAACACAACTGATAGGGATAGTTACAAAAACTACCCTGAGGTTTGGAGTATGCAATTACACACACAACAAAAAAAGTTTGAAGTTTACAAAAACCACCCTTGAGGTTTAGCTCCGACACTTTGACCCAACCATTAATTGACCAAACAGAATTTGTTAAAATCATCAAATATTTACACCCAACTTTTCAAAATATTATAAATAGCCCAAACTTTTAATCTGGTCATTTGTAATGTACAGAAAGATTGAGGAATGTAAGTGAAAAATATAAATTAAAAGTTGGGGTTATTTCTAATATTCAGAAAAGTCGAGGGATGTTAATGCAAAAAAATTTGATAACATCAGCAATTTCCGTTAGCTACATTAACAACATGTGCAAAATGTAAGGTGATTGTAAGTAGATTGGTAAGTTTCAAAGTTCGCAGTTTTTTTTTTGGCCTAATTATAAAAAGCAGTTATCTTATAGCATTACAAATAACCCCTTCACATATATTTTATGTTTTACAAATTGCATACAAACCTCAAGGTGGCATATGTAATTTTAAAATATAACCAGATCTTTGGGTAAGTATACTAAACCTTAGAGGTAGTTTTAGTAATTATCCTAAACATAATAGTTTGTTATAGACAAGAATGCAATGAAGAGATATTTGCAAAGAAACATGGCTGCAGAAAGTGTTGCCACATGGTTCATATGAGAATAGCAGAAAAAACATATCAAAAATAACTAATGAAAAAGAATTAGCATTTCCTCAAAATAAAATAAAATAATAATAATTATAACAATTAAATAAATAATTAAATAAACAGAACTAGCATCGCCAACGCATGGAAACTTCATTTGCCAACGTCAATTAAGATATGTATGACACAAGTTATATAGATTAGGTACAAAAAAGGGAGTAACAAACCGTTTCGTATTTGGTATTAAAATTTAATAATGCATAGCAGACATACACAAAATAAAAAGTGAATCATGAGAAAAATTAATTTGAGCTAACACTATTCAGTGATTTGCACCCTTATAACCCCAATTCCAGATAGTCCCCGGAATCATGACAGATGCATAGGATGATAAACGGCTAATCATTTTCAAATAGATGTAGCTCAAATAATCGTTTTTTTTAGTTAAATAATTAAAAAAATAGTCTATGGTATCTTTTAAACTTTGATTCGGGGTTTTAGGAGAAAATGTAATGTAAGCAAACTTATAACCAACTAGGCGAGATAATATGGAATATGACAAGGATGAGTCCACAAGCTCCTGATAACCATAGGAAAGATACTAAGACAGTGAATCATAAATTAGTCTTTGCAATAAGTAACCTTGTTCCTGTCACGCCATCCTAATCCAAATGGTCTAGAAAGCAAACTAATCTTTCTTGCTGGTATATCTTGTGAAGGATCTTGATTACTTTGCTGTATAGATCTGCAACGAAAACAAATATAACCATAAATGCTCAGGATGCTCTGTTTTCAATAGGATACAAAATTTATAATAGGGAACAATTACAAAAAGGTCACAAGAATATGGCTTTCGGAAATTTGCAAACCCAGTATAATTAATTTGAGGGATAATTACAAAAAGTACCCTCCAAGTTTGACCTAATTACAAGGAAACCAATAATCTTCAACATTACCCTATTGAGATTGCATTTTCTTAACAAACATCCCACTATTGAGGATGCAATTTGCAAAATAGAAACAAATATCAAAGTGATATTTGTAATTTTGAAAGATAGCTGCGGATTTTTGTAATTAGGCTAGACCTCGAGGGAATCTTCGTAATTTTTCCTTAATTTAATTTTTATATATATTGAAGAAGTGGATTACCGAGGAGAAGGCTGGGCTTTGTTTTGTCCAGACTCGTACTGCAAGGTAGCCTCCAGCATGGATTCAGCCATGACTGCTCTCTTTTCCATCTCAGACAGGGCAGCACTAGCTTCTTCATACTTTTCCTGCATGTAATGTAATATAATGTACTGGTTAGACATTATAGCAGAGAGTGGATGAAATCTAGAGTAGGAACAATTTGTGAAGGAAAATCAATTGAAAGATTAAGGCATCAAAGTGCTTCCTCAGCATAATTCTGAAACTCCAATGACCCACATAAGTTACACTATATGATCATCTTGAGAGCAATGCTACAGATACTTATTACAAAGAGAGAGAGACCTGAAGCACTTGAGCAGCATATCTCTGGGCAGCAGCATCTTGCTCAGCAAATATGCGAGCATCCTCAGTCACTTTCTGTTCTTGTTCTACCCTCATTAAAATCTACACAAGAAACCAAGAATGCAATTGCCGTGTCAAGAACACACACTCAAAAATAAGGGATAATTACAAAAACCATCCATAAGGTTTGAGGTATCTACAAATATATCCAGATGAGTTTTGAAGTTACACACACAAAAAAATAAAAATAAAAATACTAAGATTTGATTCTGCCTTAATTTAAGGGGATAAGTGTAATATTCTTATGAACGTAAAGGGGGTTTTTGACAAAATAAAATAAAATAAATTAATATATATATACACATTCATGAAGAGGGAAAATAAAAATGGAATTGAACCTCAAGGAGCTTTTTTGTAATTTTGAGACTTTTCTTGGGGGGGGGGGGGGGGGTTTGTAAATACCTCAAAGCTCAGGGGTGGTTTTGTAATTATCCCTAATAATAACAACAACAAAAATGAAAGTGAGGATTATTACAAATACTATGTTTGTGGTTTTAGTCTAATGACCCAAAAAAAACGTAGTTATCTTTCAAAATAACAAACACCCCCTTAAAGTGTGTTTCTGTATTACAAATCGCCTGATGGAAGAGGGTATTTATAAAATAAACACAAACCTCAAGAGGGTATTAGTAATTTTAAAATATAACTAGAACTTTTTGATTGTTAAGCTAAACCCCAGGGGCTAGTTTTTGTAATCATCCCTAATAATAACAAAAGAAAAGCAACAAACAGCAACCGTCTTACCTGAAGCATAGCACTCTCTTGTTCCTGCTTATCAGCAAGGGCTTGCTTAAGCTCACTCACCTGTTGCTCTAACTGCTCAACCTGAAGCACAAACAGATGCTCAGCCATCAGGTTTGTGAATATTAAAATAAGTTAAAATATTATACCAAGGGAGAGAGAGGCATTTGGCTACGAAACGTTCTCATTTAATAGAGTCCTAACTCAACCATAATTGAGCAGTTTAAGGCTTCGAGTAGAATATACCAGAAAAATAAGGTCACTAAGCTGAGGAGGGATCAGGATTTATATTTCAAAAGAAAATCTCATAAATTAATAAGCAAGAAATATTGTCTGGAATGCAATGTTGCAAGTGTTTAATGTATTCATAGGACAAGCACAGCAATAAAGAAATTAAAATCAAACAGCTGAGAAACTCGAGCTTATAAGATACCCTTGCACTCAGTTGTCGCCGATTATCCTGTTTAACCATCTCCATCAATGCTGTTTCAAGCTCTTCTGCTCTGTGAAAAGAAATATAAAATAGCAACTACATCAGTTATGTGCGTAAGATATAGACCTCACAACTATAGCAATAAAATTTTGACGTTCAGTAACAAGTGAAGTGAAAATCGTTTGAAAGAAACAGTAAACTGTGCAAAAACGTTGACTCTCCCGGAAGAGAGTTTATTTCAGAAAAACTGGAAAATCTTTCAAAACCAATTGGACATTAAATCTTCAAGGGAGCAGTAAAAGTGATCCGTTGCGAATGGTAGTTTCAACTAGGGATTTAAACTCTGTAAAACCATGAATAAGTTCACCTAAGCTCAGAAGATCTTTTGTCCTCAAGGAGCCTGCACAACTCAACCTTAAGCCACACCACCTGAATACAATAAATAGCTTACAAAGTTAAATGTTGCATAAGATATAGCATTACTTTCATATAACATACATTCAATTGAAGATATATACATATCAAGCAAACTAGGTACTAAACATTTTCAATTTAAGAACCTTTTATAGCTAGCTATTTGTACTTGTAAACAAGAAACTGAGCATAATCATCAGATCATTTTTATTTTTATTTATTTAAAAAAGAAGAGAGGGAACGCAGAAATCATGTACACACACAGTCACACACAAATATATAAAAGTAATATACACACACACCTGTTAAGAGCTTAGAAGACAAGAGTACTTGTTAAAAGAGACCAAAAAATGTGTCAAATTTCAAGATTAGAAAATGGCATACCAGGAAAGGCCATTGTAATAGTCCCCTTCAAGTAAATAAAAGTAATATTTGCACTATTGGAGTGAGTGCTTAAGATATTGCTATTTATTCTTTTCTTTTCTTTTTTTTATCAAATACAAATCATGAAATATATAGTTAATATTGCACATAAAGAGCTGTTTGTAGAAATTGTATTAGCATAGTTATAGATGCCTCACTATATATGCTTCGGATAAACATCAAATTCTATGTCACTTTTCAGTAATAATACAATACAGACAGACAGCACTTGAGCTATCCATGTTAATAAAACCATTAGAAAATGATCAGAGTGGTAGTAAAACCAGGTCGTTCAAGTCATTAAAATCCAGCACACAACTCAAATGCAATGCTCCCAAATGAGAAACAAAAGGACAGCCAACGTAAAAGAATTCAAATATCCAGGCACAAAAGGTGTAAAGAATCAGTATATAGCTAAAGTTTGATATGTACGAAAAACAATTATAGCATTACCTGCTCTTCAAGATCTTTAGCAGAACCTATCTCCACATTACCATTCAAGCCCAAATACAACTCGTCCACATTAACAGATGATGGGTCCAAATGCGGCACATCGCCATTCATCTGCATATCCGTTTGTTCTGATTTATCAGTTCCTATCATTACTGAACCCGGGTCCTTTTTGAAACTATACAATTTAGAAGCCAGTCCCTGTGAATCTTTCCAAGCTCTAGCTCCGTTTGATCTTTCATCCAATATGGCCCTGACAGCTGGACGGTGTTTATTTCTTAGCTCTTGTAATCGTGCTTCTTGAATATTCTGGAAACCCATGCAAGCTGTCAAGACAAGTTGACTGCTATCGAAAGTGGAGCCCGCTAAGGATTGAAGCAGTGTGACTGCATCTCCAGCATCCTTGGTTGTAACCAACGCGGGGCCTGCACAAAACTGAACGAAAATAAGTGTCATCCAGTAAAAGGGCTAATAAACATTAGTTTCAAAATATCTGATTATAAACTTTAATAAATAGATTATGAAAGCAGTACCATATAATTCCATTAAAGCAAGTGCAGTCCGGAATAGCATTACACGAGTTCCTTCGAAGAGAAGAACGTCCCAGACTCTTAGAACTGAAGGCATAATAAATTCATCAGGTTTAGGAGTTATTAATTATAAGGGTAAAAATGCAAAAATATCTAAGATTTAGCCTAATTACAATAAAATAAAATTTAAAATTAAGAAAAAAATCCAGTTATCTTTCAAAATTACAAACACCTCCTTGACGTTGTATTTGGTCTTACTTAAACAAATACACTAATCTTGGGGGTGCATTTTGAAAAGGGAAAACAAATATCATGGGATTTTTTTTAATTATGAAAATTATTTTATTCTATTTTTTGCTATTAGACTGAAACTCAAGCAATAATTGTAATTAGCCCTAATTAAAAAGGATGATAACCCATAACTTATAAGGAGAATCAGTGAGATGGCAAGTAAACATAAGCTACACTCTCAAAAATACCGTGTCTAAATCGAGATAATATTTCAATTAAGTGTAACAAGATGGACGTAAAGAAACTGACCGCTTTCCCATGGAAGCATATTCATAAATATTGTGAGGAACCATGGACCGCTCACCCATGCCACCTGCACTCCTAGGTAATCCAGATGGTTTACTGTGGCACAAAATATAAATTATGTGAGCAGAAAAAACAAATGATTGAAAGCCTCCTCAGGAAGGATGTGTAACAAAATAAATTTAAAGAAACGAACCCAATTTGGGGAATTTCTCACGCACCAACTCCTCGAGAACAAGCTGGTCAACCTGCCAAGAGAGAGTTGAACACAATGAATTTAAATTATACTATGCCAGTTAATCATGCTTCCTCTATTTCAGAAAGGCATAATGGTGGAAATCAGTTCTTATTCATGTATAATAACAGCTCAGAGACAAAAGCCCACGAGTACCTGAGATTCTATCATTTCTTCTGAATAATAGCCATCAAAATAATCGTCTAGAATACCCAATAAAGCCCTGAAAGTCAAGGAATTCTTTAGATTCTGAGTAGTCAAATAAGAATGCATCCGACAAGTTAACAATCCATGCATTTTGTAGGAACTGGAAACCACTTTTTTTTTTTTAAATACAACATTTTAATACTCAAGAATTTGACATTATGGATTCTACAGTACCATGAAAAAAAATAGACAAAGATATCAACCCACCAAAATGCATTTTCCTCTGGCATTAGAAGCAATAACAAGCCCGCGAAGAAGTTCATGGCCTGCATGGATTAGAATAAAAAGTTGACGGTGCCATAAGGCTAAGAAGAATTTTCACTACCGAAACAACTCATACTGAAAAATCATAAAATTGATGGACAAATGACCCATGACACAAAGCAATAAAGCACTTTCCGGAATTTCATAAACTTATGCTCTTTATCATGTAAAATAACCCTTTTTGAAACATAAATACCTGGCAATATCCGACAGAGGGATTATGCCGAGCATAAGCAGTAAGCAGACGTCTTAAAGCATTTCTACCATCCTCGTCCAGAGCAGGATGACCGGGAAATGTCCGAGGTAAATCCTGTGATACAAAAGTGACAAAGTTGGATACCTAATAGAAGTAATATAGAGCAACACATTAGTACTGTAAGCATTAAGTGATTCATAGTGTAAAACGAATAAATAACCTTCTCAATCTGGTTTTTCCATTTCTCAGGTACACTGACAGACTCTGCATTTGAATCGTGATTTTTATCCTCCGATTCCATGTTTCGTGTTTCTACATTAGTATCCGAAGCAAGCAAATTCTGATAGTAATTTTCCTCCCGGCGTGCTCTAACACCAACAAAGGCTTGCCAGAGCTGTAAATCGAAGTAAGAGTTAGTAAGTACAACATTTATACGTAAAAACAGGCAAGAGATAGTTTAATGATGTTTAGGACTACAAATGAACCAAACCGCTCGAGAGCTAGCCCGTATAATTTAATTTGTTGTTTTGAGTTTAATTTAAGTTTTTATACATTGACTTATGTTAAAGAAACATCTAAATACTAATTTATTTGAATAAAATTTTAGATTTAATAGATACATTATGAGTTTTAAAAATATATCATTTTAATTTTGCAATAAATTGAAGAATAATGTCATTTATAATTAATATTTACAAAATCTCATTTAGACTCAATTAAGCTCGAGAAATCTCATGAAACATTGATGATGTGTGATTTACCTCTCCCCTCAATGCCATAGGTACCCCGCCTTGAACAAGACATTCCAATTCTTGCTTCCAAGGAGGCCGATTTTCTGAATGTGCGTCTAAATTAGTTATACCATCTGTCGGAAGGTTCTCTAGAATGGGATCCGATTCCGATCTCTCCAAATCATAAAACTCCTCCTCAGAGTCCTCAGGCTCTTCAATAGTAGAAAGTTGCTTTTTCAAACCGGGCTCGGGCTCGTTATTTAACAGATTAACTTTTTTTTTCACACGAGAACTCATCATATCCTCTACGCCTCGTAGAGACGGTCTGATCTCTGACCATATTTGGATTTGATGAACTTTTGTTTCTGTTACCTCTTTATAATCTTCACTTAAACTAACATCATCGGACGTTGTTGCTGAATTGGTTGGTTCGACATTTGACTTTATCGCATTATTGTCGTCAGATAATCCATTCACATACAAACGAGCAGACTCACATTGCCTTTCTAGAAAGTCGTCCCACCTATCTGACCTTTCCTCTTCTTCTTCCTAAAGGCACGTCAGATGAAAGTGTATTATATGGAACAGCATAGAATAGAAATAACAAACAGTGGCTAATTCAATAGAATGTACATTGTTTTCCTATGAAAATTACAAATTCCTTGAGATAAACCTTGTATATATTTGCATATTCCCGGTATCTTTGTAAGTGTTGAGGTCTTACTGCGAACCCATAAGCATCCCTGTTTATGCAAGTTCAAAAAATCAGTTACAGCAGTCAGAATAATTATTATTCCGCTCGGGAAATAATTGAGAAAAATCCAGGAATATACAGGAAACAAACAAAAAAAAAAGTATTTATTCATTTTAGCTGTGTTTGATTTCTTTCAATCCAATCTACATTTTGACTTCTTATTCTGATTGAAGGCTCTAGTTATTATAGCATGCATATATTACTTAATTATTTAAATGGACCACCATAATTAAAATTTGTGATCATTTAAATTATTCTGATAATCTGGAATAGTCCTATAAAGATCTCTGACTCGTATTAAACTGTAATATTATAGCACACTGTTTGTTTAATTACAAGGAAGACAATTATGGCATTTGTATGTTTTGGATCTAATTTACAACTAGCCAAACAAGCACTACTACTTCAACCAGTAAAATGACTGTAATAAATACGGTCAAATTATTAAGACACCATTCGTCAAGAAAATAGGCAAACTCAAAGAATCCAAAAGGACTAATCCCTCCACAAAATTCTCTCATAACTCACAAATTCCCCAGTTTCTATCTGGAAAAATGCAGTTTCAACAGAATTGATTCATACACGATTCTTTTCAACTGTCGGCAGAACAAAACTAAGAACGCAATTTTTTGGGTTTTTTTTTTTTTTTTTTTGGATAATATAATTATAAAAACATAACTCTCTTTTTCATAGGTTAACACTAGAGCGACAGATCAAAAATAAGGCAATGCCCAAAAAAAAAAAATATCATAATAAATATATACATTAAAAAAAAACTTGGTTCATTCAGTCAAAGATAATCAAAACGGGGGAGCACATGGAGAAATAAACAAAGTAGCACCAAATAAAAACTGCCATTACCTCTTGTGATCAAAAGAAATTACAGACGCCGGGTTCAGAACAACCGCCGCCGGCCGCTTTGGCCTTCATTATCGGAAACAATATCTAAAAATAAAAACTCCAAAGGTCCCTATATTCCTCACTTCTATTTCTAGATATCTTAGGAAGTCCGATTGATCCGCACACTCCCCTACCCTAAGATTTTTCTGCAACAGAAGAAGAAAAAAACGTACGCAGAGTCAATAAATTGCGGAATGGGTCCTCTTATTTTCTTGTTCCCCTCACTCATTACTCACTAGCGGCATTTTACACAGTATGTGTGGGGTGGGGGTGGGGTATTATCACATGGAAAGCGCGAGTTTACCGTCAAAGAGAAATCTATAACATGTGAGAGAGAGTGTGGTATCTTAGCACGGAATTCCAGTGAGAATACTGGGAATTGTTGAGTGAAATTGCATTTTTGCAGGAAAAAAAGGTAATCAAAGAGATCTCGGTGCCAATTTTTTAAAAATCTGCGTGTTTCAGATTTCGATGGTGCCAGATATTTTGCTATTTTGAGGGCTCATTAGTTAATACTGTATACATTACTTAGATTTTTATTTTGATTTTGAAATATGAATATACATAAAAGGAAAATTCTCATATACTTAAAAAAACATAAAAATTAAAATTCTACATAGTACAATAACTCTTTTTATTATTAGTTCGGAAATCCGCAGTTATGCGGATATATCTAGCAAACTCATACTAACAAAAGCGAGAAATTTAAAATTAAATTATAGTTAATAATACAACTTATTAAAAGTTTTTACTTCAATTTTTTAAAAACTTTCTTGTAAACAATATTTGCAGTCTTATTAAAAATACTAATTTTTTTTAATTTAAACTCGTGCGATTCACGGGATATAAAGTTATAAAATAGAAATACAATCTTTTGATAAATAAATTGAATCAGCGTTATAAATGAGCGTTAAAACTATATATTAGTAATGCATATTTGTACACAACATTATTGATCATGTGCTGTTTTATTTCTATTATTTTGTAGATTTATAATTCTTCCGTGTCGTCGTCACCGCACACTAATATCTTCAAATCCTTTTAATTGTTGATGCGGGAAACAATAACATATAGTTGGTCATGACTGAACATGGAATTCTTCGAGTAAATGCGACGTTCGGCCTGATTCTTCGCTCTTTGTTAATATAAAAATCAAGATACACATATATGACGTATTGATATGTGTGGTATGTATGTATATACACACATGCACATACACATACACATATGTATAACCAATCAATTATACATAAAATAAAATGTGGAGGCTAAAAAAAATGTGTCTAGAAACTTTACACATACAATATAGTATATCGATTATTAAAAAACATGATCATTCTTTAGGTGTCACCTACTAAGAAAATTATTAGAAAATATAGTAGAGTTTTGGGCAATACTTAAAATAAATGAAAATGTGTCCCTTGAAAAAGACAACAGAATAAAGGACAATTTAAGTGCAATGCAATTTAAATAATATATAAATAATAATAATGATAATGGTAATAATAAATATCAATTTAATAATGATAATGGTACTAATTAATGATCAAGTTTTACTTTTTTATAAAACTATATATAACAAATGTATCCACACAATTTTGAAAGAAAAATAATAATTAAACCATTTATCATTTAGTAACCAAAATTTAGATATATTCCAAGTGGGATAGTTTTGACATTTATACTCACGCTATGCCCTTTTCAAATTTGTATTCACAAAATGTTAATATATTTTTATGTAACCACAGAGAAAATTTTAAAAACCTTTTATACTTTTTTTTTAAACAACAGAAGACACATTCAACCTTCCTGAAACAAATGAAATGTAGAATTTTCAATTTCATCCATATATTGAATAACCAGAAATAAGTCTGGTATATCAGTCTTGTGTAAAGTACCAAAATACAAATTTGCATCAATAAAAAATAAATAGCATTTATAATTGCAAGCCTTACAATCTCAGATACCAAAATCTACGTACAATAAAAATTATATACAATCTCATATTTGCATAAAGTTTCACGTCATGTCTAGCGAAAAATTGTGTAGTCATTAGTTATTTGGTACAACTCAAATAACACTAATTTAAAGGTCCCAGTGACAAATAATGTTGTTCAAGAAAACTTAAATAACACTAATACAAACAATGAAATAAAAATAAATGAAATAAATAGTTTAATAAAGAATAAAGGTGGTAAACTGAAATTAGATTAAATTATTTATGATGGAATTATAGATGCTTTAAAACTAATGAGATAATATTAATTACTCTCTCTGATTCTATTTATATGATGTTTTACTTTAAACATTTTATTAAGAAATCTATGTTTTTCTATCTCCTCTCACTTTTCGTCTTTTCAAATACATATCAAACCCTTCATCTTCGTCTTTAAGGCACAAATTATTATTCTATATAAAAAGAAATAAAAGTTTTTAAGTACCAACATATTCATGGTTTATAGTCACAAATCAAATATGCTGAAAGGTCAACAATATTAGGCTGATATTTAAATTTAAAAAATAGTTGAAACAATTGTGGTTTTGTGCTTCTAGTAGTGCAAATCAAAATAATAACTCAATTTTCTTGTATTCCAATAAATATGAGAGTTCACACGTGAGAGATGAAATTCATGATTTTATTCTACACACTTATAAATAAAAAATAAATAAATATATTTTAGATTTAAACACACTTTAAGAATATTCTAAAAATATATAAAAAAATGAACCATATTTTAGATTTAAACACACTTATTAAGAATATTTTACAATACAATGAGCCATATTTTTCTAACTCTATAATCATGAACCATATAAATATGTGCAGAACATAGTTCAACATGCATGGAAGTATGAAGTATTTAAGCTAAAACTAAAAATTCCAACATAATTTGAGTTGTAAGTTACATAAGAAACTACTTATTCGAGTTTGGAAATATATAAAAAGTTGAAGTGGCTTGAGGATGGTCCTAATGATCAAGTGTTGAAAACAGTACGAACAATTAAAAAAAACTCAATTAATACCAACCATCTACCATATAAATATGTGCAGTTCATATGTCTTTGTTGAATACATTTCAAATTAAAAAAGTACTCAATTAATACCAACCATCTATCAAATTTGGTGCCCTCTATTAATCCACAGAATCACACGCATGCAGTTTTAACTCGTGTTGAAAAGTCAACAATTGTGGTTGTGGTATTTAATTTTTTTTAAAGAAGCAGTTGAAAAGTCAATAATTAATCCACATAAATCACACGCATGCAATTTTAACCGTGTTGAAAAGTTAACAATTGTAATTGTGGTATTTAATTTTTTTTTAAACGCAGTTGAAAAGTCAACAATTAATTCACAGAAAACACACATATGCAATTTTAACCGTGTTGAAAAATCAATAATTTTGATTGTGGTATTTATTTATTTAAAAAAAAGTTGAAAAGTCAACAAAAGTGGTTTTGCGCCAAAAAAGTTTCTTTTTGGGAAAGAATGTAGTTTTTGGAGGGAACCAAACAATTGTCTCATATATCCAGTACTATATATATATATATATATATATATATATATTACCATCGCCATCACAACTTAAGATTTTTAATCATTTACGACTCTTGACTCGAGAGACTGCGACGTAGAGTTGACCGTGGCTAAAAACTGATCTTGGCAAATACAAAACAACATTAGAAAGAGGTTGACCCTGACTCTTGTTTATAGTCATTGCAAAACAAATAATAAGTGGAAACTGTATCCTTTGAAATTTGAACGGAACCCTACTATCCGAAGGGCTCAATGCCATTCGTGGGATGTAAACTTTCGTCCCAATATTAGTTCCTGATAATATCTTTGCTTCAATAACGCGATCTCCAAGTTGCGTAACAACTAATCTAGTACCATTGCATAGCCCTAAAGCTTGATCCATGTTTCTAATCAACAATCAGAACTCCAGTTTTTAACTTTAAAATATGATTGGGGATTGCAGAGCACTTTATCGTGTTTAGAAAATATGTCGAGTACACTTGATGATGAGTTTCTCCATTTACACATGTTTTGCAAATTATGTCAGAGTTAAGATATACTCTCTCACCACCTGGAAGAATTGACATCACGTATTCATTCACTGTTTCAACAATACTATTGGTTGGAGCAAGAATAGCTTTTTCTTTGAAGAATGAATGATTGCCAAGGTTTTGTAAAAGAGATGGATACGTGCTCTCAACAATTGCAGCAACATGATCACTTGAAGTTTGAAAAAGTATATCGTCAGGTATATCAATTAAAGTTTGACCATCCACTTCTGTACCAATTTTGCCATCATCAATTTTGAGTATCCAATTGGAGAAATTTATAATTTCACATTCAACAGATTGAAGTTGATTGTCCAATTAACCTCATATTCTTCGTCAATCAAAGAATCTTACAATGTTCCCATAATCTAGATGAACAGATATTGGCATATACAATATCTTCCTGAATACCATTTGGCACAACAGGAAGAATTTGATGAAAGTCTCCACCTAGAACTATAACCTTCCCGACAAATGGTAAGTCCTTTCTTTCTTCAGGTGCAATAAATTTCAAACTTTTATGCAAAGCTTCAAAATAAAATATACTCATCAACGGTGCTTCATCCCAAATGATTAGTTTTGCCCGATTAAGAAGAGCAGCTAATTTTGTTCCAGGTGTTATTGTACACATTGAATCTTCGGTTATGGTCAAAGGTATTCCAAATCGAGAGTGTGCAGTTCTACCAGCTGGAAGTAAAAGTGCAGCAACACCACTCGAAGCAACATTGAGAACAATTTTACCTTTGGAGCGTAAAGCAGCAGATAATGTTCGTTAAATGAAGGTTTTACCTGTACCACCATAACCGTATACAGAATCAATACCACCCTTGTCATTTGTCGCAGCACTTAATATTTTTGAATAAATTGTCATTTGTTCATCTGTTAATGATGAGTATAATTTCTGATGTTCCACTTCCAAAAGACATCTATCAAAATTAAGTTCTTGCTGGATAAGTTTGTTATTTCCGTAAGTCATTAAAGAATCGTCGGGCAAAGGCATATCGGAGAAGTTTTAGAGCGATTTTCCATTACATTGGAGAAGTTTTTTCAAGTAAATCAAGGAATAGTTTTTCAACATATCATTACTTAGTTGAAGACCTGGACAAAGTAATAAAAAAAATCTAGAGATTTGAGTATATAAGTGAATTATATTAGTAGATAATTACAAAAAATAAGTATATCTTTATTATGTAAATAACACGTTCAATAAATTCAATATTATACCAACAATTCTACTTTGTCTTTGAAAGATGTCATCTGAAAGAAGATGCCATGTCTTTTCCCACACATATTCTGGTCTTGAAATACTTGCAGACACTAACAATGATGCGAAGAACTTTCTTAGGAATGACGGTAAACTCACCATCAAAGTATTCTCTATCATCATCCAATAGTCCCAAAGAATAACATGCAGCCTTAAAAGTGGGGTAGACAATGTTATTAATGGTACGTATATCTTCGTGAAAAATTGCTCCTTGAGAATGATGTAGCATTATTGGCAAATAATTTGCTTCTCCAACACCGGGGGAAACATAATCCAACCTACCAATTCTAAATCCACGTTATCTTTTTCTCCAAACACAATTTGTGCCATTCCAGACAAATCTTGTCGGGAATTCTGTATATGACAACAATTGGCATGAGGATACTTCTTATTACACGCCATCCAAGTAAGAAACATTGATGCCCTTTCATCTTCTTCAACAATAACTCGATCAATCGTGTTATCATCATTATAGAAGATTGGTGATTCGAACTTTTGTGTACCTACTTTATAAATATTTGTCAATTATTCAAAAGCTCGCTCGCAAGAGTACGAGTTCGCATGTAGGTTGGTAAGCTAAACCGAGTCGATCTCTCGAGGAAGACTAGATTCGGAAGTTCATTTTGTTTTTGATTTAACGAATAAGGAAATAAAAATAAAACTAATCTAAACACGCGAACAGGGGGATTTTGTTTGAGAGTTATAAGAACTAGAGATTAAATAAACTAAGAGCAATAAATTAAATCTAAAGATTACTTAAGCTACGACCTAATTAATTAAATCTAAATATTATTTAAACTAAGAATTAATTATCTAAGATCTAATATTAATTTAACTATGAATTAATTAATTAATTAAAAGACTCTAAAAATAATTTTAAGAAAACTAGGGTTCTAGAGCTTTGATTCGTCTCCACGACCTCTTGGGAAAACTCAATTGATGGTTCACAACGAATTTAGGCTCTAGACCCATTAGATCTAGGCTACCATCATAAGCACAATCAACATCTCAATCTCAAAGCAATCAAACGCACAATTCGTCATGGAAGCAATAATTATTAATTAAACTAATGAAAAGCATGCAACTAAATTAAAAGAGGTAGAAAATAAATACTTACTAACTAAATGAAGATGAATTGACAGCATTTGAGCGCGAAATCCACGAACTAATATTAATCTAAACCATATAAGAACTAATCTAAGCTACTTTAAAATCTAAGAATTTAAAACTAAGAAATTTAAAGAGTAACTAAAGAAATAGAAGGGAACTTGTTGGGTTTGTCAGCTCCCAAAAGGCCTTGGAACCCTAGGAATATGATAATGTATGTAAAAATCTGAAATACATAGGGTATTTGTAGTTGGGAAGTCTTGGGCAGCAAGAAACCCTAAAAACGCGTTTCTGGGCCTGCTAACGGTAAGGTAACGGTAATAACCGTTATAGTAGCTACCGCTAAAGCTATCGTTAATGCCTCTGTCCAGTCTTAGTGGTATCGTTAACGATAAGGTAGCGGTCAGAGTAACCGTTATAGATAGCTCTCGCTAGTTCATCAATTTTTCACTGCTGCTCTTCGACAATGGTTCTGGGTAGCGGTGAGAGTAACCGTAATAGATAGCGGTAGCTACTAGCGGTTAGTGGTCATCGCTTAGTGCACCGTTAGCTTCAACGATACTATAACGGTTCCAGTAGCATAACCGTTATAAAAAATCGGTAGCTTCAAATTCTTGCTACTTCTTCGCCGGAAAGCTCGATCTTTGCCTCTCAATCATCATACTTCATCTCTAACGTGCTGAACTCTTCTGGTTACTTAGCTATAAAGAGAAAAAACACAAATAATCACTTATTTGCATCAATCTAGATCAAAAAGCGGTAAAATAAGCTGGAAGTACAAATATACAAAATTAAGCTTAATCTATCTTACTTATACCAAAAATAATAAGAAAAATAAACTAAAATACTACTAAAAATCAAGACATATACGTGTTAATCAACTGGCTGCTCATAGAGTAGGTGGAAGCTCAGTCTTTGTACAGATGGGTTTCTATAATGGATATCCAATCCAAAAAGACGCCAAACAGCTTCGCATGGAGGGATATATCTATAGTTTTAGTAGTTTCTTATCTCATCAACGACTTCTTTCTTTGAAATCCCACCATTTGAATCCTCGGTTATAGACATAGTCATTCGGTCGTGGCCTTTATTTATGTACTTAAACAGGTACTTA
Organism: Phtheirospermum japonicum; assembly: GCA_014905375.1. NCBI lineage: Eukaryota > Viridiplantae > Streptophyta > Magnoliopsida > Lamiales > Orobanchaceae > Phtheirospermum > Phtheirospermum japonicum. Next base: position 721,450 of record BMAC01000200.1, read on the forward strand.
ATTGATCTGAACTGATTGCACCATTCTATGTTAATGTGAGCTTGACACCTCGCTAAGAGCTGAGGAATGTACGGAACGACAAACTTGTTGTCTAAATTGAAACTATTCTTAACTGCTGAAATTCCCATATCTCTTCTCTTATATATTGGGTATCCATCATCATCAACATCGGTTATATTAGTGTAAGGTTTAGGAAAGCCTTTCATACATTTTCCTTTCTTTAAGCAGGCTTTCTCGGTTTTCGAGTTGCACAGACCGTGCATCATGTGTTGAGTCACCAATTCGTACAAAAAGGGATTTGTTTTGATATTTGGTATCTCTTCTAATATGATTTCATCAAAATATTGTGGCGTAGGAATTTTACGATCACGGTCAAGGAAAACTAAAATATGTGCATGAGGTAAACCACGCTTTTGAAATTCCATCGTGTAGATAACTGCTTTAGTAACTAAATTAGTAATACATTCAAACTGAATATACAAAATAAACATTGAGTGTGAAAAATGCTTTAGAAATATAAATACATGCAAGAAAAATAAATAGAAATAAGATGTATACTTAAAATGTTAATGAAATTACCTGTCGGGATTTTCACAAATTATAATTTTATATTTAAAATTTTAATATGTAACATGATAATTGTATTTGAATAAAATAGAGCATATTATTTATATAGGTTCGCACCTGCTCGGGCCCCCGAATAGTTCCAATTCTGTCATATCCTTCACAATTTGATCCAGCTTGATTTTGAAGATTCGGCACACGATATCTGGCCTATCTTCCGATCTCAATCCTCTACTATTTAGATATCGTGTTATTTCTGGCCACTTTGGGTTGCAAGTGATTGTGATGAACAAATCTGGATAGCCAAACCACTTTCAAATAGCCATTGCATCTCGATAATTTTGAACCATATATCTAGCTCCACCAGTGAAGGACGTTGGCATGACTATTCTCTGACCATTCGAAGTTGCGTCTGTTTGATCTTTCGACACAACATCCTTGAGATTTGTAAATTTATCAGACCTTAGCAACACTTGGTTAAATCTAATAAACTTTATCCTTTCACACTCGACCATCGTGTATCCATCAACCATGAACTGTTGAAAAAGCCTTCGATAACACAATAGTGTTTTAGACTCACATTGTCGTTCTTGAATCCTAAAAGTAAAAAATTCTCAAATTGTCAGTTTGTCCCTTTTAGTCGGTGTAGTTGTGGATGAAACATCACTATATTTCATGCCTAGCCGAAAGCCATCTTCACCATATGGAAATAATAAATGATATTACAAACAAGATAAGAATGATGTAACTCGCTTATTCTCTATAACGAACTGGACCAAGTCTCTATAATTATATCCCTATTATTAAAGCAGAGTCAAAATCTCCGGGGGTAAGGCAGCAACTTCAAGAGTAGTGGGAAGATTGAATGTTCTACCATCCGATTGTCTACCACCGATTAGTTTCAATATGAGACCAGATTGATCGTCTATGATACCACATTCTCTAACACTTCTAAATGATTGCACCAGTGGATTATGAACATCAAGCATAGTTTTGATATGTACAATGATTTTGGGATCAAATGAGCTTGTTCTGCCTTTAGAACTGCTGCTGAATAACATAAGTTAAAGTGTTATTATTAACAGTATTAGAAATTGAAAATATATAAAGTAGATATTAAAAAGGCATATGAAAGAGGACAACATACCCAATTGCATTAATTCTATTATGAACTTCATGCTCAGTGTCATATATGTAAAGTTAAGAAAGCTTGGGTGAATCTCTAGAAATCGGTAACAAACTCCCAATACGATGATAGTTTGCACCCTTCAACTTGAAAACATAGGGTCCCTGTCCCTAATTGATAGATGTATCTATATTTCCTCCCAATGAAGTGAAACTAAATATGCTATTGTATCTACGAATATTGTCTATATATTTGTTGCTCTCAAGATCGTGACCAAATAGCAAATTTCGAAGAATCATAGGAGGCTCGGTTAGGAACGGTAACTCAACCTTCCCATTACTGCAACATCGAGCGAACATTGGAGATGTTGGTTTTGTTGACTTTTCTGTGCGTTCATCGTACCACATAATTACGTGGCAGAATTCACAACCATATGGTGCGTCACCATTATCGACATATCCTAGTAAAAATCTTCATACAAAATTCGTAGTTTGAAATGATAAAAACAACTAATTTATGGGATTCACTTCGGACTAAGATTTAAAAACTTAACCTGTTGAGTCAGTAATTTTATTGTAAACATATCTTCTTCGTCGACGTCCGGTAGATGAGTTTCGTGTAGAACGAACATCTAAGAAAACTTCAGTAGAAACAATAAGTATAAGATTTTTAAATTTGGACATCACTTACATGTATTTGTTGATTTTTTGAAAGATAGTTGATATAAGACATACCTTTTCGAATTCTTGTCGAAGTTGATGTTGTGGTTGAGTGCATAGTTTGTGGGTTATTAGTAGAATTTCCATGAAGAGACACTGTAATATTGTTAAAGAGTTGATTGGTTTGTTTAGCGTAGTGGTAAATGAATATTTACAAAATATTGTTTTACTTATTAAAATATTTGAAAATAGGGTTGATTATAATAATTGAAAATGTATTTGAAGGTTTCAACCAAATAGTACTAAATATGTTAACAAATAAGTCAATGTTTGAATTAAAAAAATAATAATAAAGAAAATATTTCTAAAAGGATAGGAGTTTTTCATTCCTAGTTTTTACTTTCATTTAATTTAAACAAACATAGTTGTACAGAATTTTTTTTTTAATCCGACTAACATAAATTCACGGGTGTACGAAAAATATAAACTAATATATTTACAAACTAAATCCAGTTGTTATAAATTTAATAAAAATACTACATATTAATTCACAAAAACAAATCCAATTATTCTATTTTTATAGATGAAGTTATGAATAATAGAAGTAGAATTATACAATGTCAGATGTTATCATATAAAACTACCTGAACGTTTGTTATTCATATGATATCTTCTATAACTCCTTTCTTGTTTGGCATCCCTATTGGTAATATGTGAAGTACCTGGATGATATGTAGCTGGGATGAACATATTTAGTAAAAGGTTTTTATGATTGTTTATGGCATGACTCATAAGTAAGACTATATATACAAATTTTCTAAATATTGAATTATATTTGAATTTGTAATAATCTAACCTTGTATGTTGGAATAACTGGTATGACCCGTTTGCTGAAGAACGGTTGAGGTTTCAAAACTGCTATTTAATCTTCGAATAACATCAGAAATAGTTGTGGATGTTTGTATTCTATGTTTCCCCGGATTAATTATAGAATGGACTAAAAAAAAAAGCAGATGTGAAACCAATAAAAATTAATTTATTTACAATAAGTTATAATACACGGATAAGTTCTGTCATTGCACAGTTTCTTATCTTTGATCTTACCATTTGTTACATCAGATAATGGAATTTGTGGTTCCTTGTGCTTTGCTGATGCAATAATAAAAAGACAACAATGAACTAAACATGAGAGGAACATACAAAATAACATGTATGCCGAATTATATCTTTCAATATAAATTTCCTAAATATTTCTTAAAAAATTTATCGAACTTACTATTAGTTAGATCTGATAGTGCTTGTGGAGAAGTGAATCGTTGAGAACTCAAACTAGTAGAATAAAATTGTAAAAAGAAAATTATCTTAACTAAATATTTATTCAATACCGACAATCTTTGTGTATACATATTGAATAATGCATCAATTATATTATGATAATTAATGGATAATGTGATTGAAATAATAATGTTATTATTTAATAAATATAAAATTGAAACAACACATTGAATAATTACACTTGAAATAACACATTTAATAAATATAAATATTGAATAACACATTCTAAATGGCTAATAATTTAAAATTTAAAGTCTTGCGATTAGTGTGGTCAGATATTGATTATGGAGGAATGAATTATTGAGTACTCATACCTATTAGCCAAGAATATTAAAAATATACTTATAATTATATTATTAAATATATTATAGAGTTTTATATTCTCAGGATGAAGTTATCCAACATACATTAGAGTAGTTATTGAATAATGGATTAAGAATTCAGATACATAATATGATTGAATAACCTGTGGAATAGAGCTGTCCGGTATATGATAGCGGTGATGGAATTAAAAATCTAGTATTTGACTTGTAATTATTTTCTTTATTAATGATAAGGTCTGTTAACAAAAACCAAAATGTAACAAATCAATTATTTAAACTGATTGAATACTCCATACAATATGGGCTTAATATTTAAAAAAATCAGGAATATTATTAATGAAACTAGCTGAAAAAAATTTCTAATATTTTTAATGTATACCTTGTGTTTGGGAATTCCGTTTGTTCGATATGATTGTCTTCTGGATCTTTCTTGCGTTGCTTGTTAGAGTAAACGAATCATTAGGATTTGTAGTGGCAACACCTGTACCAAATATATTTTGCAGTAAGATGTCTTTACAATTCCTAAATTTAATTTACAGTCAGTAGTGTAACAAATTTATGAGAAAATATTTATATATGTTTGTACAATTATTTCATAAAATTATACCGATACACAATAACTAATTTATTTCCAAATAAAGTAATATGGTTTTGCATAAAAGGATAATTTTGTTGGAGACACCAAAATCAGATTATATAATATTGCTTTTAAAAAATAACAAAATATTACCATGTTTGATAAGGTTATTATACAAAAACACCAAAAAAATTGTGATTTTTACAACAACAACAACAAATTAATCTATCGCGTATTGTGAGTATAATGTTACCGAATGAAACGGAATTGATGTTTACTAATTCCGAATGAGCTGCAGTAGGGCAATCTATTGAGAAAAATTCATAATAGATTATAATGTGTAAATGTTATATACATATTGGATTCAAGAGAATTTTAGTATATAATTACAGAACGATATTTAAAACATATACATTTCTGACGTTTTTTGTTCAAAATGAACATCCTAAGCACTCGGTTGTATTTTGGATCTTGTTCTGTCATATTATTCCTCAATAATACCTTTTACAGTTGAAGGATGATGCATGGAGCGACTTTCTTTCACAAACAAATAAATACTAGGAGTACTATATAACAGTCTAATGGATTCACATATAGTAAAATATAACAAAGCATAATTAATGCATAATTCGTTTGTTGTGTACAATAGTTAAATGCTTACTGATTAAATTTCACCAAAAAAGAATGGATTGAAATTATTATGAAAGCTAACCTTGCAAATGGAGCAATAATAAACCAACACTGTATATGTTATACAAATGAAAGCTTCATGTATTGTGTATTATATATTAACAGATGTATGTTAACAAATAAACAACAATATTTGCCAAATATTTTAGTGATGTTTGTCTTTATATAAAATCGTGGAGAGGAAATAGCACATTATATATAACATATGTGTGTTAACAAATAAACAACAATATTTGCCAAATATTTTAGTGATGTTTGTCTTTATTTAAAGTCGTGGAGAGGAAATAAACATGATTTTTACGATCTACATATATAGTGATAGTCATATAATTTCTGGATATGAATAGATATATTAGCCATATAAATATATATTAAGTAAGCCGAGTACTTTGAATAAGTAATTAGTAATATTGTGTATATAATTTGTTGAGATATGTTATTGATATAGATGATAAACTAAGGGATTCTCTCGATTTGCATTATCAATGAGTATATATGAGATGTTTGATATTCACATAGTTTTACAGAAACATAATTTTATCGGCTCACATCAAATAAATTCTTTGGATCGGAATCACCTAATTTAAATAATGATGGAAACAAATCTTAAGTCGTAAAGAGAGAAGGATACCATCATAATAACAATACACAGTTTTATTTGATAGGAACATTCATCTAAATTTATTGTTGAACTAAACAAAGCTCCATAACCAAGCCAGGTACTTGAAGAAGTTTGAACTTAATCATGTCATCAACTTGTAATGAAAAGTGTCCAAGGAAATCCTTGTATCCAGAATGCATGTAATGTCGATCGGTAGGTTCTTTAATCTTTACAATCCAACTTAGCACGCCATGCCTAATAGTAGCATGTGTCTCGTCATGGCGGTTTGACGTTACTATGAATGACCTCCAGAATTGTGAATTAATAATCTGATCAAATAAAACAATGCAGATAGAACAAAACATCAACATTAAGGAATTTCTAAATACTTCTTTAATTAATAAATAATTAATACTCACAATATGGTCATGTTCAAAACTACTTCTCGTTAGACTGATGCAAAACTTGAGAGGATTATATTCATCAATAACCGTTGAAATTCCAGCAAGTTGCATCATCTCAACACTTCGTTCATCAAATATTGTAACATCAAATATTATGTGTTCAACATTTGTATAAAGCAATAGAGCACGCGGTTGTATGTTATTATCATTTGTAAATGCGTGCCAACCATCGCCAAAATATATCTGTTTGAGTCAAAAAATACATAAGATTGAAGGTTTTCAACTTTCTGAACTACTTACATTAAAATATGTGTCTCATCAAAAAATACAATATCTGATAAACTGAAGAAAAATAAAAAAAACTCACTGTTCTATCACGTCGTTCTAGTTGTATAGGCCAACAACTTCCTCGTATATTCCTCAGAATCCAAACCAGTAGTTCATCGTACTCATCAAAAAAAAGTGAAGCAAGATTCAATATTTTATTCTGAAATTTATTTTGGATTAGTTACAGAATGAATATACCACAAATCAAATAACTCGGTTAGTGGGAATTACTAATCTTTGACATTTTACAGCGCGGAGTAACATTTATAACTATGAAACATAAATCAACCTCTATCAAGCAATTTGTTTAGAAAATAGAGTATGAACTGGGAACAAATATCTATATGCTAAAACAAATTAATTTATGGATGAAACAAATCAAACAATAAATTTATTCGATGCTTCGCTATCTTCGTGTATGAATATCCGCATAAACGCAGGCATCCTCCTAGAACTCATGATGTGATGTTATATTTTCTAAAAAATGTTGAGGTTTGAGTGGAGAAGAGGAGCAGTAGAGATTTTTCTCTAAGTTTTTTCACAACGGAGGCCGTCTAATTTGTCAAACCCTAATCGTATGGGTTCCAGGGTTTTATTGCAAATAAAGAAATGGCGTGTAAACCTATTTATAATAGCACTAATGAATTAATGTGTTTTGGTTAAAGTCTGTATTAATTGATTGTATTCTTTATTAATCAGCCCACTCAATTAATGACGTAATAAATCATGAAATAAAATTATTAAATATTTTTAAAATGCAGAGGTTATATTTATTTATTTATTAATTATAACTAAATGGTTATTTATCTCGAATAAATATTATTATTTTAGCTCATGAACGTATATATTAAATTAGATAACATTATTTAATGTCGTTATTGTATAAATTAGTTTGAATTTATCAGACTTGAGTTTATTGAAAAAAAAGATTGAATGATAAGCTTTGCTTGTTCACTTGCTATTATGTTTTCATGTTGAAGTCATCATGATGAAACTAAATAAATAGAAACAGAACAAATGCAGTACACATTAATATAAAGAAAAAGGTTTGAACATCAATGACATAATGTTCCTAAATTTATTTCAAATACTGATCTAATTGACAATAAATGAACATTCGATCTTTATTTTTGAAGTCCAGGGTTTCATACTTAGTCCAAGGTTTATTACAAACAGACTCTCAGAAAAAACCGAATCACTACTCAAGTTTGTCCATCTTGACAGCTAGTGGAGTGCATAATCCCCTTTAGAGATAGCGAATATTCTTTGATGTAGTTGATTGTTGAGAATCAAAATCAATAACATCAACATCAATGTAACCCTCAGCCGACCGCTTGTTTCTCGGTGTTATGAATCCTCCTGGACTAGAACTTTCACCAATAGAAGACACAGTAGTCTGGCACATGCAAAATATAAATTTGATTCTTCAGATATGGAAATTTTAAAATAATACACTGGTTATTTCACATAATAGAAAAAATGCTAACTAAATCTGATTCTTTAGTTATGTTCGATGCTTCACCAAACATGGTGCTCTTTCCATCAATTACAGGAAACTAATCGAAGATCAAATATATAGTTTAGAGTGTAAAAAATATATAACTGAAATGATAATAATCCGTTCAACTACTAATATATGGATATAATGATTTCACATAAATGACCATCGCTATTAATATTTAAGTTGAAATATGACACTGCTCGATATTTCTTTGCCAACAAATTTATTGATGACATTAGGATCTTCAGAAATCTTAGCAACATTGTATATTCTTGATCGTTAAGTGAGAGTAAATTTCTGGATCTCAACCTTGAATAAAAAATTTCGACCAACTAATTGGTCGAGTTCTTCAGGGAAAGAATCGAAATCATCCTCTTTTTATACATCAACATAAACGAAGTCGTGAATTTTTTTTTGGATAAATTGTCAAGTTATAATTAATTGTAACACTAATAGATCGTATTTTTAAAGTTCGTTATATCATCTAAGACATATGTATATATTTATCTAAAGTATATATATCGAAATATATATAACCAATTCAAGATATGTCTTCAGTTCTGATGCAGATTTGAATAGAAAATGTTCGACTTGTGGATCAAACAAAACAAACGAACCAAATCTAGATTCATCTTCAATGGCACGGTTAATTTATACCTGTACAACAATTTCGCAAATATGGTTGATTAAAATTCCGGTAAAAGAATATTAAAATTTAATGAAATTTTATCCTTGAATTAAGTTTAGCAAAAGTTTAATTACTTTGGAACTGTAGATTTAGGAACTGTGAAACACTCGACACTTTGAACCCTGAGCATCATCAACTTTAGTAGAATGTATAGAGCAAGCCATATAAAACCAGTTGTAAGGTGTCTGAATGTTCAATATAGTGCCGAAAACAACAAAAAATCCCTCCTACAATACATTAAATCAACTTGATGTTAATAATATTTTAATATAAATAATATAATCATTTTGAGATATATATTACGTCGATAACCTGCTAAATGAATTAATACCTCAGATGTTGAATCCAATTCATCAACTTTTTTGAATTCAAGTGATGAACTGAGATTATCAACACTTCCAGATGCATTAATTGACTGCACGATTGAAAAACTCGTAGCCGATATTTCACGGCCTGACCCATTGATCCTAAAAACACAAACAAATCTTGTCAGAAGAACTGTTGTATCAAATATTTGTGGAAGATGGCATCCTACAAATTACATATAATTATTTAAGAATTAACATTAATAGTTCTTATATACAATACAACTTACTTAGACTTGAAGTCAACAAATTCTGGAAGATCTTCATTAATAAACAATTTGTTTGGATACATTGCATTTTGGATATTTTTAACATCTGATGGTTGACAAATAAAAGTATTTATATCAATATAAGAATATAAATATATATGCTTAAACATATGTTTTTTATTTAATGTGTGTGTGTTTATTCATGTTTAGCAATGTTTGTGGGATCTCAGTCCATTTTCTGAAATATATATGTGTGTGTGCTCTTGCCTCTCTAAACTAACTGTAAGTATGAATGAAGAATACTATTATATCAAAGAATTAATTTTTTATTTAATAACTATTATAATATAAAACAAACCTTTATAGATTTTATTCATGGCAAACTATAGAAAAATAACGACGGGACCTTCGAAACTGCTAATACTTAGACATTTGGGCCTCAAGATTACTCCAAAATGTACAATCAATTGTCTCTCCACTACGCACAATTTTTTTTTTATTAAGAATTAATACAGTTAGTTTGTTGTATAAGGTTGCCTATATTAATAATATTAATATAACAATCTTTATCACTCTATAATCATATTTTTAAGTAGACGTTTTCTATGGCAACAATCACGGATTAAGCTTATATAACACAGGCATATTTAATCGGTATGATACAAACTTTAAACAATAAAATCATCATTTTATAAAAATAACCATTTCAATATACATAAACGATTATAAAGTAAACTTACAGAGGATCTTGTAGTTTTGCAGTGCACCTTTTGTTTCCAGATTTTGCATAGGGAACAATTTTCTCATAGGCTATGACCTCGGCGATAACATCTACATGTGGTGATATCATATACTTATTATAGTTCATACTTTTTATTTACACAATGAGCTAACAATTTTGAGACAAATTGGTTAGGAGTAAATGGTGGGTAAAATAAATTATCTTACCAACTAAAAGTCTCTCACCGATTTCACCGGATAGGATACCATTGATCTCAACAAACCTAAAGCCATACATAGGTAAGGATAGAGGTCTGCTCAAAAAACGTAGGGCGGTATGATTATGAAATCTTATACGATATGTATGTGTGGTAGCCTGATATTCATCCTCGTTTTGTATGATCTCAAAGTTACTGATCAAATAGTATGAACCCTCTAATCTTTGCTAGTATTTTGGAAACAAATAATTCCTAACGGAAGCCTGGATTTTTCCATGTTGTCATTAAAAAGAAGTTTTATTAATAAATCAGTATGAGAACACAATTAACGATTATTGTAACAAAAAAAATATTGTTTTGGTAATATAACCTTTTCATCTTCCAACATAAGTTCCATACTGAAGACTTTATCCGGGTTGTTCGTGTAGTATGTCATCCACAAACGAACAATTCGAACTTGAAGTTTCCAGGTTTCTTTGGATGGGTTAATGTTAGCAATGAGATTTGGGGTAGAAGACATTTTGTTAAATTGGGAGGATTATGTTAAATACAATGTGAGAGATTTTTTTGAATGCACTGAAATCCATATATTAATGTCCAATTTATATAAAAAAATATGTTGGCATATGCACGTGTTGTTGAGGGAAAATAATTGGAGAATATAATCCCCATAAGGAATAGTTGACAAAATAAACATTTAGGATCTATATAATGGCAGTGTTGGGGAGGGATGACAATAGGAAAGCATAAAACATAAAAGAAATAGTTGACTCCCTATTTTGTGATTAATGTAAAAGGAAAAGCATAATAGAAGGAGACACAAAGGAGAGACGATGGAGACGGTAGAAATTAGGGTTCTCTTATTCATCAAAGACTCCCTTTATATAGGGTATCAAATTTCCATAATACAACAAATACCTAAACTATCCTTCATCAGTTACTTATTGACGAAGGCACACTAATTGTGTTTTTCCTTCAACACTCCCCCTTGTACCAAGTTAAAGGGTGAAATGGTGTTTCATTGTTGCCTCGTTAAAACCTTTCCAAGTAATAAAACCCAATGGGAAAAATAAAACTTGGTCTGAGGAAAAAGAGTACAACACACCTATGGTGAGACTCCCCCTAAAGTGTACACCTCTCTCAGATATGTACATCTATCAAGAGAACTTTGAAAGTCTCCACTTCCTCAATTTACTTGATTCTTGAGAAAGTGCATAGTTGTTGGTTGTAGAAGAGTTGTGGTGATATTACTCGTATTATCACATTTTCTTCAGTGATAGAGTTCAAGCCACTATCATTAGATATATGAATGATCATAACATTTATCTTAGATACTCACGAACTACTACATGTGTGATAATGATCTCTTTACATGGTTCGAATGAGTAACCAACATCAACGATACTATTTGGTGTTTCACAATAGGAAGTAAACTCAATATTTTCTATAGGGATTACAAGACCATCTGCAGTCCCAATTATATTTATGAATGGGAAAGATAAACTCGCGTCAATGGTTTCTTTTAGGTATCAAATTACATTTTGATTCCATTCCAGTGACATTGAGCTTTCTTGAGTTAAATCAAGATAACAGTTTTGAGAAAGTAATATTTGGTCAAGTGTATTAGTAATGGTATAATAATGCGCATATTGTACGTAGGTAGAGAATTTCAGCTCCCAACAGTTCTTCATCATTCCATTGACGAAATTGATATTTCCTTATATTTTCACTTTGACCAATCATAGGAGTGCTAACATATTGCACTTATCCATATTTAATTGCCTGATCATCTTTTGGACATATGCAAACTGTAGAATTTAGTATTCCACAAACTCGGTTTTAGTTTAAGGCCTTAACATGACCGAGTTTTCCCATGATGCATTATCTCAAATTAAGAACTTCAAATAACTAGCGATATCTCTTATTTCATTAAGAGTGGATGTTATGTTCCTTTCATCGACATATACAATTATAATCGCAAATTCAAAACTTATTTTCTTTATAAATACGCAAGGGCATACATTGTTTTTTCCCAATCAAGTAGTCACTTAAACGGTTATATCACATCCGTCTGAATTGTTTCAATCCATAAAGTGAGTGTTTTGATTTTATTGAAAATGCACTCTGTGGCTTAGAGTCACTTGCCTTGGCAATGAAAGGCCAGCAAACACTTTCGTATATATCTCTAAATCACGATCTCCATAGAGATATGATGTAACCACAGGTATAAGTTGCATTCTCAGTTCTTTGGAATTATAACATTTATTATGGGGGAGTACATATCCCCGTAGTTAATTCCAGGGCGTTTTGAGAAACTTTGTCCTTCAAGTATAGATTTGCATCTCATGGCTTTATTTTTCTCATTACGCTTTTTGACAAAACTTTGTTTATGTTCTACAGGCTTTACACTTGGTGAGGTTAGCACTACCAAACCAAATACCTACATTGTTGTCAGTGAATTTAGTTCTACCTAGATTGATTATTTATATTTAGGTCAATTTGCTCTACATTGATATTTCAATAGAGCGTGGTTCGATACTATTGTGCACTATGATTCTTTGAGCAACAATGTATATATCATCAATGTGTATGAAAAGTCTTTCCATCAACTTATATAAATTCTCATTGTACATTGAGATTTCTTTATTCTCTGGAATCATATTAAACTTCGGAGCGTCCTCCAATAATGATTCATGGACATAAGTATAATAAGAGATAATCTCATGAGAGTTATTATCTACATTGATGATCAATTGAAGTTGTGTCATACATGCCCTCTTATTCCTTTGGCGAGTATTGATCGAACCAAGTGACCTCCCCCTATTCCTTTTGGGAGTCACGACCTCAACCACATATCCACTAAGTATGGTTGAAATGTCTTAATTTGCGACATTGTGCCTTTTACAGGGACTTTTAACCTTGCAGGCACATTTGCAGCTTATATATATATATGATCTCGTCACTTTGGAAATTGAGTCTTCTATAATTTGAAGATCAATTGTTCACTTTACTTTTCTTTCACATTGTGAAATGCGGGGATCATAATGAGACATAGTATGAAACTATTCCTGTTGTTCCATTAGAAAATACCTTTTATTATCTCCCCCTAACAACGGGAAGACTATCTCATTAGAGCGACAAATTCGCTAATTTAGCGATAAAGAGATCGTCTGTCAAAGGTTTCAAATAGCGGATGATTGTTGGAGATACATAATCAACATAAATACTTAATTGTCTTTAAAAACCCATAGAATGCACTGTGGGGGCGCAATAGGCACATATACTACTTAATCAAATATGCGTAGATATGAATTATCAGGCTTATATCCAGTTACCAACTGGTACGCAAAATATTTGGTTAGCAGGGGTTCATAAACGAATAAGTAAGAGTTGCGTGCAATATTGCATAACCCTGTGTAAAGACAAATGAGTACGTACAAATATTGTCTTAGTCACCATCTATATTCCTTTTGATGGTGTCTTCTTTGAGACCTTATTATATATGCACATTAGCGTACAAGATCCAGTACATCGATCTTTATTAAAATGCAATAGACATCAAGTACTTTTGATGTAAACCCTCTAGCATTATGAGTTTGGGTGCTTTATAAGGGTGGTGAGTCCTCAATCATATTAAATGTGCTAGAAGTTTTGCAAATGCAATATTTTTATGGACAATACGTGTCAAAGCATCGACCAAAAAAAATACTTGAATGATCCGCATTGTGAATGGTCATGTCCACATGTATCACCAATTATCAATTATAAGAATGAAATATTATACTTTGTATCTTTACCAAATGCATGTCTCAATCATACAATTTTGCTAATGAACAAGTTTTGAAAAAATAAGTGATGTATCTTTGAGATATGAATGTATGTAGTGCTCCTAGTACTTTAGAATGCACTAGCTGTAGTTGAACAACATTAGCTCGATATTATACTTTGCATCAAATTTCTATCTCATTTTTTGTTTCACTCATAATGAAAGATGTTCACGTTAACTTCTTATTATATGGACCATCATATCACGATGACCAAAGAATCCATGCCAGTCGTGTCAAAACTTGAATGAGTCAGTGTCCAAAAGTTCTTTGTTGGTCATATCTTATGATTCAATAATCAAAAAATAGTAAAGTGAAATTACTAGATTGACTCTAAAACGTGTTTTCTTCCACATAAATTAAAAGTATAGTTCCATTCTCATAATGTACTTCTTAATGATAATCATCAACATGAATATCATCAAACTTAACAAGGTCCGTTCGCTCTTGGTCCATGATGATCTTTTATGACTTTAATCAATGTGCCACCAGGCATCAAGACTTTGTCACATATAAATATCAATTAACTGAATAATTGTCTATTTCTTGACAAATTTTCACATTCTACATAGATATTTGAACGAAATCCTTTTCATTATAATATTATTTACTAGATATGTTACATTATATCTAATAGTTTGCTCATGAACCTTGTATGTGAATGTGTGGTAAATAAACTCACGCACATTCAATGATTTAGAATGAAATCCAGATTTTGCCAATAAGCTCAATAAAATAATAATTAATTTAAATCAGGCCACACCATATAAATCTAACTCAAAATAAACTTTAAGACCAAATACAATAGTCTAATATGAATGATTGATTATACTTTCATCAATCAAAATAGAAGATATCCATTGACTAAGCAAGGTTATTGGGAGAACTCTTACATATCTTACCTTGTGGTTCATTCTTTCCACATAAGTAGGGATATCCAATAAACATCACGAACTCTTTACTTGTCTTACCCTGTGATTCATTCTTCCCACATACGTAAGGATCAACATGTCTCTTCCCCTTTACTTTGAGGTTATTTCCACTATTCATATCGATCCTAGTCAGCCTCAAGAAATTTCTTTATCTGGAGGTCTAACATTGGTATTGTGAAGAATAATGTCATGTCTCTCAATGACTTATTATTATAATTAATATTATACAAGTGCATCGGTATGTTTGCTCAAGTGGGAAAGAATAGAGTGAGATCGTATCTCTCAATTATTATTGTCATTTAAAGTGACTTTCTTTTTCACATATGGTAAGACATGTTTTTAGTCGCAACATATCAAAGTCATTTACCCTTTTTAGCAAACAAACCAATTTCTTTTCACTAAATTCTTAGGCTTGGAAGTAGTGTTTCATAAAATTCTTAAAATATTCATTTAGAGTACATCCAGAATTTATAGAGATTTTGAAACTGCATATACTTCCAATATAAGATTTGGGGTCAATATGAATTCTCAAATTCATAAGAGAATTGACTTTGACTAAGTTTGACGATTCTTTGTCAATTAGGGGTTGATGGGTGATATTATTGTGGAATTGTAGTTATTCTGGTTTCCACATCAAACGAATAATGGAAGTACTCAATTTCTTTTGAGTATATTAAATTGTATTTAGATTGAGTTAGTTTAATCAATTTTTTTAGATAATGAATTTGAAGTATGTCATAATCTTTCTTTGATATCATGTGAATATACTTTATCACAGACTTATTTACATAATTATTTATCGTTCATGAACTTTCATTATCATTAAAATATGCAAATGTACAATCAATGATACATATTGAAAGTTGCTTATAAGTTAGCTTGAATAGAATTACAACATACATTAATCTATCAATTCATCGAAATGATCAACAAACACGAATCTATCAATTCATCGAAATTCATGATCAACATATATGAAATCAATCAATACATCGAAATTCATTATGAACTAAAAATATTGGCAAAATCATGATCAATCTCTCATCTAGTCATGTAAGTAACTTTATTTATGATTTCTAAATTAGAAATCATATAAGAGCATGAATACTAATATATTATGTACTCTATGAATATTATTAAAGTATTGCAAAATTTCATATTTGTCAATATATCACATACATATAATCATATGTGGCACATATACATATACATTATTTGCACAACAATACATACCATGAAATATATTCATATTGCCAAATATTTATTAGATGCATTTAATAAATAATAAATAATAGGGTAATTCGAATTACCTTGAAGGAAAATCACGATTCTTTCCTAAATTTGTATTTCAATAGGCTTGTCTGATTTCTGATGACACGGACCTTCAAACCCGATCTCCACCATTCTAATTCAGACTATACGTGTTTTGAATAACATATCCAAAATCCAGCTTCATCCAACGGTTAGATTGTGCGTAATTGAATTTCTAAAATAAGTTGTGCAGACAGTTTCGAGAAACAGGACCAGCTCTGTTCAAGATTTATTATATGATTCTTAAGACTTTATATTCGAATCTCCACCGTCCATATTAAACCTGTATATGTTTGGAATAACCTATCCTATATTTGGCTTGATCTAACGGTTCTATTGTGCGCATTCGTATTTTGAAAATCGCTGCACAGAAATTTACGAAAATAAAATCTGCTCTATTTGAAATTTTATATATATTTCCCCATAACTCCGAACACAATCTACACCGTTCAAAATGTAATTATAGAGGTTTTCAAGTTTGTGTAAAATTTTGAGAGCGATCCAACGGCTGAAACTCGAGAAACCGATTTTTCAAACATATAAACTTGACCCACGAAAACTGTTTATAAGATATGGAGTGTGTATAGGGTATGGAGGCTTATTCTCGATCATTCCCATTAAGTTAGAGTTTCGTGCTGATAATGTGTAAAAGGAAAAGCATAATAGAAGGAGATACAAAGGAGAGACGATGGAGACGGTAGAAATTAGGGTTCTCTTATTCATCAAAGACTCCCTTTATATAGGGTATCAAAGTTAATGTTTCCATAATACATAAAGATAACAAATACCTAAACTATCCTTCATCAGTTACTTATTGACGAAGGCACACTAATTGTATTTTTTCTTCAACAATTAATGAATTATTGGGGAATTATGGAATAATTTAAGTAATTGATTTCCATATATATTGAATAGTTAATCTGATTTAGTGGATACATTTTCGTAATAATTTTAGATAATGAGAATCATTCTGAGTTTTAGTTTCGAATCAATCTCAAATACTTTTAAAAACTTTAAAAAACACGTGAATTTTTGGATTATAATCGAATTTGATAGAAAAATATTTGTTGAGCTTGATGATTTATGTACCTTTATATTCAAGTCTCATCACTATATATCTAACTATAATATAGTTTTGATAGAAAAAGATTTGTTGAGCTTGATTATTTTTATAGGTTATATTCGAGTCTACAATCTATATATCTAATGGATATTGCAACGAAGTGTGTTGATACATATTTATTTATATTATTGCAAGTAGATAATATACCATATATATGGGATATTAGATATATATACAATCCAATATTATAACAAGTGGTATATGTTGTGAAGATGGTTCGAATTTAGAAAAATTATAAAAGGATTGATTTATAGAAATTATTCAATCTAATGGTGTTTAATGGAATGATATTCAGAATAATTGAAATGAATGATAATTGTAAAAAATAAATATAAATTGGGTTGACTAAAGGTAATTGAATGATATTCAGAGTGATTGAGAGGAGTGAACAATATTAAAACATGATTTTTGGCAGTTTAACAAAATTTAAATGAATGTCTAATCAAATCATATATAAATATCTTAACCATAATATATATATATATATATATAATATATATATATATTATATATATATATATATATATATATATATATATATATATATATATATATATAGGGTTGGGTTCAAATGGAACCATGTCAATATATGCGAACCTAGGGACTAATCTTGATCATTAGATTGGATAATCTTAATGGTTGAGATTATGACATGTCAACATGGTAGTAATTTAAAAAAATCCATTAAATAATTAAAAAGGGTATTTTGAACATATAACGACGTTTATGAAGAGCACTAAATTGCTTTTTAAAAAGCACAACGGATATATAACTGCAAATTCAAAAATTTATAATAAAACTCAAATCTTCAACGAACCATAACTTTTTTAATTTTTATTCATTTTTAATGAAATATATATCAAATTAATCACATTCTCAAGATCTACGATTTAAGATACATATTGCATATTTAAAAATGTAAAAATAAATAAATATAATTAAATTTAAAAATCTGAATATTAAAAGTATTGTATATCACTACACAAGTATTCAACAGTGCTTTTTTTTTTTTTTTTTTATGTTGGAAGTGCTAGTTTTTTGGAGTGCTTTCTTAATATTGTTGCGGCGCTTTTATTACTACACTACCACTACTTTTTATTTTCAACATCACCGCCGTCCAAATCCAAGTCGCCGTCCGACGAACCAAACTCCAAAATCGACCAACAACCACAGTCGCATCACCGTCGCCACCAGTGCCCCTGCCAATTTCTCCCAAAAGCACCGGGGTATTCCTTCAAAAAGCACCAGGGCCCCAATTCAAAAAGCACTTGGTCGCCACCGTGCCCCTGCCAATTTCTCCCCAAAGCACCGGAACAACAACAAAAAAAATGTTCTACCGATATCATTCTTTCCAAAATTAATGTCAATTCATACTCAGTGCAAAATCACAAGTCATTATTCCAATCTCTTTTATCTCCAATATAAGAACATCAGTAAGTTCATATATATAAATTTGAAATTACACTAGGTTTAGCTTTAATTAAAAATCAAAATTAAGATGGTGGGCGTGATGCTTAGCCAACACAACAAACACCATAGCCATACTATTTTTCATAACTCCCCGAAGATAACAAATCACTACAATGAAAGGATACAGATATAAGAAAAAATAATGTATTAACAAGCTTAGGTAAAATAAGGTAAAATCACCGACAGGAAATCCATTAGGCTAAGGAGGGTGTAAAATCATCAAAGCAAGGTATTCTCATTCTGGGGGTTGTTGAATGTGGCTGCCAAAGGTCATGGATGGGTTAAAGACTAAAAAGTCATTAGGTCTTTGCTGATGGGAAATCCCATCTATTTGAACTCAGTTCTTGGACTGAAGATAGACAATCTGGTGAAAGAGAGAGGCTGATTTGGCACTTTAGTCCCAATTAGTCAAGCTCAACCTCCTCCAACAGAATCAATATGTGGAAAAGAACTTGGAATTGCCGGCACCGTTTTGGCGTTCGACCGACTGCCGCCGCCGATGGGGATATCCCGTAGGGTTCCTCCGTGAGTCCAGTAACGGCGGCACGACTTGCAGAAGTGGCGCGGTTGAGAGACTTGGTGTTGGCGGAGTCGCAAGCGCCGCCGTTCCGCCTCACCCGCCGGAAGCCCGCCAAGCCACCGCCTTTTTGGAGCCGAAGGGAGGGCGCTGCGCCGTCGCCGATTTCCGAGATGCCAAGCCAAGCGCTGCCGTTCCTCATCACCAGTCGCCAGCCAAGCGCCGCCGTTCCTCATCACCAGTCCCCAGCCGTCCGCTGATCACCGCCACACCGCCTTCGCCAATCGCCCGAATTGCGAGTCGGTCGATTTCTGTTTTGGTCGAAGAAGGATAGATGAGTTTCAATTTGGGTGAGGGATAGGGTTGGGGTATATACGGGGAGGGTGATTTAATTTGGATAATAGGATTGTGTAAGTTTACATAAATACCCTTCTCCTTCCATGTATATAATTTAATAAATTTAAAAAATAGAAAAAATCTGATCCACACAAATTATTAGATCTAAGGCCTGGATTGGTCCCTAGGTTCGCATATATTGACGTGGGTTTCATTTGAACCTAATCCTATATATATATATATATATATATATATATATATATATATATATATATATATATATATATATATATAAAGAGTGATTTTGACAGGTCAGAGAAATAATTCCTAAGAAAAGGTGAGAAAATCTTAGAAAAATAGTGAGTTATCCCGCCCATTTTTTGTTATTAATTTTCTTTTCTTTTTTACCATATAAAGTCTGCATAACTCTCTCACCTCCCTCTTTCATTCCCTTTTTTTCATTCACTCTCCTCCTCTCTTTTTTTACACCAGTTAAAAGTGTTAATTCATTCATCCTTTTTTCCACTACGTCTTGCGCAAAATACATTTAAATATCTATAGATCTCTAAGAGCTATCGTCCACAATTGAGATTCAAAGATTTATAGATCTCCAAGAACTACCTTCTTAAGATATATTGTACGGTATTTTCACCACACAATATTTTATTTTCCCATTGAATTTGTATTTTTTTTTTGTGTGTGTGATTTTTTTTTAATTTTTTGTATTTCACACGTCTAATATAGTTGAGATTCAGAATCAAATAGATCTTTAAGGATTTTCAATTTTGTATGTACATAATTTATTTTTAACCGTAATCTAATCTAACCGTATTTTCACACGTCTAATATAGTTGAAGTTCAATATCTTATCGAAAATTATTCCATATTGGTTAATTATTCACATAACCATGCATATAATTATGAAATATTACATCATTACCCTTTTGAATATATATCATGCGTATATATTACAATACATATATGTTAATACCTTTTTGATTAAACTGAAATTAATTACAAAAAGGTAACAAATTATAACTTTACAAAATAATTGAAGTTCAATATCTTATAATATAAATTATTCCATATTGGTTATTTATTAACATGATCATGCATATAATTTAGAAGTATTACATCATTGCCTTTTTGAATATATATCATGCGAATATCTTACTTAAACGAAAAAATTTCTTCATATGTGTATGCCTAGGAAGCTTCGGGGTGATGTTTAAGTATCTGGTGGTTCAGATGCTTGTGTGACTAATTTTGGAGGTTTGGAGACTTACTAAAATATAAGATTATAATATCTATCTAATTTTAATGTCTTTTCAATTAAACTCAAATTAATCAAAAATAAGATATTTGATGACTTTCCTCCATAAAATGTTGTTAAAATATATACTATATTATGTGCATCAATTTATCAATCAATTTTCTTTCAATTACGTGATTACTGACAAGTACGTACTTTTTACCAGTCAAGCTGTAACGCCCCAAATAAAATACTACCTTAATAATAAATAAAATAAAAAAATAAAACAAACTCTCACCTTAAATTCGCTTCCATATACATAAAACACAATTAGGGCTGTCAATTTTACCCGACGGGTAGGGTACCCGTCGGGTACCCGACGAATCGGGTAGGGTATTACCCTCAAAAATCGGGTAACGGGTCGGGTGAGGGCACTACCCGCTAACTACAGTACCGGGTACGGGTAGGGTACGGGTATAAGTCTTATACCCGCTACCCTACCCGATTACCCGATTATACTTTAATGGGCACCCTACCCGAGTACCCGTATCCTACCCAAAATATGTTATGAATTTAAATATATAAGAAATATATAAGAATTATAATAAAGTCTTATCTAAATTAAATTCTAATAAGCAAATACAGAAAAGAAAAAAGAAGCAGATACGCATACGGGTTTGGGATTGCATCGCATTAGGGTTCATTACATTATCACTCACCACCGCCGCCCGCAGGCTTTCTCCACAGAGCTCTCGCACAACAACCCCGCTTCCGCTGCCCGCAGGCTTTCTCTGCAAATTTCAAGCACAACGGGCCCACTTTCGCCGCCCGCGGCTCTGTCCGCAGGTCTCTCGCACAACCGCCCCACCCCCGCCTGCAGGCTTTGTCCGCAGATCTCTCGCACAACCGCCCCGCCCCCGCCGCCTCAGGCTTTCTCCGCAGATCTCTCGCACACCATTCCTCTCCTCTTCAGTCTCCAGTTTTTCAATTTCATCACTAAGGCCCCACTCCCATCAATTGGTACAAATTTAGCGTGCGTTTGTCTGTCGATGATTTCTTGTATGTTGCATGTTCTTGATGCTCTAGATTAATTAGTTTATCAGCATTTAAATATAATCATTTGCACAGGTTCGTGTATGTTGCATGTTGTTGATGTTCTTGATGTTTATTTAAAGCTTCATATTTGGTCATGAATTCACATTAAGAACTAACATGAATAAGGGGTGGGCTGAAATTAAAGAATGTATAGCTAATAGCTTAGAATTATAGCTTATAGCAGTGTCTGGTGTGGAAGGGGAAAAATGGGGTAGGGTTTAAATGACAGGAACAAGAGAGAGGGAGAAAAATTACTGCTACTGCAAAAATGGAGGGGCTTTTGAATAATTTTCAGCTTGTTTAATGGTTGAAACCGAAGGGGAAAAAAGAAAAAAAGGAAACTATATTTTGTTTATATATATATTTTCCCCTCTTTGAAGAGTGACGAGAGTTATTAGTCCCGCCTAAGAAGGCGAGGCGAGCAAGAATTTTGAGGCTCCAAAAAGATTCTCTTGTAATGAAAATGGGCTTTTTTTTTTTTCTCTGTTTGTTTGAGATTTTTTACTTGTTTCGTTTTTCATTTGTCCGAGTTGCCATACTTTCTTCACGTTTTTGTTTGTAGCGGCCGTTAATTATGTGAGTACTTGTGATGGGGGACTCATTTATTGTTGACGAGGAATTTCCATTTACTACAGTAAAAATTCTTTCAAAATTTTTACCATTTTATTTCAAAATCTCCTTTATTATCTCTTTATCTTTATTTCAAAACTTTAATGTTCTTGATGTTCCATGTGTTCTTGATTTCGCCAGTTTTGACTCTATTATGTTATACATAATCATATTATTATTTTTCTTAATTGATTGATATGTAGACATGTGGAAAAGAAATAAAAAAGAATGAAGAAAATATGAAGGATATATATTTTATAAATCATATAAAGGTATCAAACAAGATATCAGACACGTAATACTACGATTGATTAATTATCAAAGAATGGATTCTTGAATATTCTCAAACAAAATCATAATTCAGCTTAGGGCCTCAAGTTTTGTGGGCTCATTTTATCATATATGCATGTGTGTGTAAATTTTTGATTAGTTTGTCAAGTTCTTTGCCTTTCTGAACTAATTCTTACTGGGTGTTTAATCCGGTTAACATATTATTTAGTTTTATTAAGTTCTAAAGGTTGGTGTTTTCTGATATGGTATACTACAATTATTTATAAGATATTTATTGATATAAAACATAAAATAATAACTAATATGACATACTTTGGTGGTTTCTGTTTGTTGAAATATTTCTCTAAATAATCCAAAACATGGGTTGTTACAATTTTTGTCTTTTTCCATGGTGCAATTTTTATTTTAATACTGCAGGTCCATCATGTATTTACAAATTACAACTTGCAAGTATCTATCATTTTATACATTTATTAATTTGTTGTTTTGGTTAGTTTTTTTTCGGGTATCCATTTACCCGTTGGGTACCTGATACCCGTCGGGTAAATACCCGTACCCTACCCGATTGCAAAAATCAGGTAATAGGGTAGGGTACGGGTAGGGTAAAAATATTGCGGGTAGGGTACGGGTACAGCCATACCCGCACTCTACCCTACCCGTTTACACCCCTAAACACAATAAAAGGAAGTCGGAAAAAGAAAGCTCTAGACGAGTCAGCCTTCACCTTGAAAATCGAAGTCAACTTCATTCGCATTATCGTCGATATTTGGAGAGTTTGGTTTTAAAACAAATGAGAGCGTGAGCTAAAAGAGCTCAGTGAGGTCAAGCACATGAAATTGCAAATTTTCTTTTGAAATATAAAACTAACAAGAGTTTCAGAAAATAATTTTCATAATATAATCAAAGCACTTGGTATGCAAAACTATTCTCATATGTTTTATAAAATTCTAGCCAGCAGCTTCAAAATTAAAATACTTTAAATTTAAATAAACAATAAATTTTCTCAAAACTAGTCAATTATCACATTTAGAACAAACAAATAATGTTAATTTGTTTTTAAGAAATAAATTGAAACAGTTAACAGTTGAACAAATAGGAAAATCTGTCTCGTTCTGAAACAGTCAGTCCAATTAGTGAGTGTCCGGGTATGGAACTCTAGAAGTGGCTCTCGCGTGTAGCACTTAGCTCCCAAAGGACTCTAGAGGTGGCTCCCACGCGTAGCACTTAGCTTCCGAGCCAGATTAACTCACATAAACGTAGAATCAATGTCGATCAAACATGACCCATACGTTTCCGCTCACCATGAAAGGTGACACTCCAGGCCGAAGCCTTAATCTCCTTATCCCTCCCAGTAGGCTCGACGTCCCTTTAGCTATGGGATTCAAACCCAGGGTACGTCATATTCTGAAATATACCCAATCTACGACCTAAATCTTACCGTCGTCTCCGACCCGACCAGGAACAATGGGAATAGGTACCACGAGTAGTCAAGCAAGAACCACAGACAACCTGCTCGATTGATTGCCTAAACTACTCGTTCCTGATAGACAGTAACAATGACAGACACACAGTAACAGTGACAGACAGACAGTAACAGTAACAGGCAGTAACAATCAATAACTGACCGTCAACAACAATAGTCGAGTTCAAATGATACCTTTGATATAAAATCATATAATTGAATTTATGATTAAGCACAAGAACAATGCACACTTGCATATTTTCCCTCAAAATACTATTTTCTAAAAGACTATACAAACCGAAAAATATGTTTAAGCAACAAGTGCTTCTTGATTCGGAAAATCTCAAACTTTCCAATTAAAAATATTTACTTGCAGATAAGCACAAACAACACATTATAATTTGAGAATTTTCAAACTCCCCAGTTTAAGAAAGTTTTACTCACCTTCTTTGAAGTTCTTTCCAGAATTAAGCATAAAGCTACGACGGCTTTACGAGATTTCCGATCAGTACATGAAATACCTCATCACTTCCAGATAAATGTCCATGTACAATCCTAAAATATAATATAACTATATTAAAGTAATATATATAAGGTTCTAAGACACTTGGAAAAGAAACTAATATAATAGAATGCGTAATAGTACAATAAAGACGTTTGGCTTCAATTCTTGAACTTAGAAGTTCAAAGGGTAAAGTTATAATTCTGGATAGGTCTTACATAGAAGTATGTTACAACGAAACTATGGTTTGAATTTGAAATCATTTGGAAGTCATTTGACCCATTTCGGCTCAAAAATAAGAAAGTTGTACGGTTTTGAAAATTTAATAAAGTAATTGGGGTCAAAATATAATTTTAAGAACTTTTAAAAGTTGTGGGGTCAATCTGCAATTTTAAAGGACCTGATTTGGAGTCAATTCTATAATAAATCAAAACTTGATTTCAGGGGACTAAATTGAAAATTAGAGGGTTCAAATTGAAGTTTTAAAAATCTTCAATTGGGTCTAAAACTATATCTAATTCTCAAAAGCATAACCCTCAACTTCTAACCCATTTCGTTTGAACCCCTAAACTTTTTAAAACCTCCTGCTATGTCCGTTTATTCCCTTTTTCGGCTCAGCCCCTCTCCGGCGACCACCTGACATCAGCCATCACCAACAATACACACCCAAATACGTCGCACACACATATAAGCACAACCTTTCAAGCTTAAATATGAAGAAAAGACGAACAAATTGATATATTATATGTTAAACTTGGACCTGCCGTTCGCCGGAAATCGGTCGCCAAAGTTCGACGGCGCCGACCGAAACGTGACAGAGCAAAGTAATTTCATCGGCGTTTTGCCGATGATCTAGAGCTCTGATTGTCGATCAGGAGATGGAGTTGCAAACCTTATGAAAAGAGCTATCTATGGTATAAATTTTGTAAAGATCCGTTGGTTGGGTTTTTGTCACGGTGCCGACGAAATCTGCGATCCTGCAGTGTTGGAGGATGTTAGCGAAACCCTCACTGTTTGCCTTCTTTTTGTTCTAACCCGATGGAAGTAGCAGAAATAGTAACTAAGGCTGTCTGGGATTTGGGCTGGCCTTTGGGCTTAAAATGAGGGCCAGTTGGATTTAAATGGCTCGAATCTTTGGTTGAGTTCAGTGGTTTGGGCCTATTTAATTGAATAAGTTTAAAGGATTTTGAGCCCGATAAATACATTGAGTCAAAATAAAAATATACTATATATTTTTATTTTCGTTAAAAATAAAAATTCTATAATATCCAATATACATTTTAACGAAAAATTATTGTAATAAAATATTTCGATTAAAAATAAAATAAAAATGATGATATAAAGAATAATCGAATTTATTTAAATAAATTATAACGGTAAATAGACGGGGCTTCACACAAGCTTCTTACAATATTATTTTTTCAAGTCAAGTCATATTAATTAACTTAAATGATGTCTTTTAATATGGAAAAATATATGATATAGTAATCAACATAATGTATCTAATAATGTATGGATTGTCATATGATATATTGTACCTCGCATACAATACGTCTCATGTTTTCATATATCATTTTAAATCAATCATATATAATATATATATATATAATAATAATAATCTTAATCATGATTTACCCCAAGTACAAAATTTCTTGATTAAAATATGTCTCATGTTTCCATAACATAATATAAATAAACCATTTATAATAATCTCATCTATAGTTTAGTCATATAATAACTTTGGCGAATACATCTATATATATATATATATATTAAAAAAGAGGTCTGGAGAGAGAAAATAATAGGAGTAGAATGCCAATAATTACTTTACTTAATAATTTTCTTAATATAAGTTATGTAGGAATTTTATTAACATAATTATGATAGATATATCAATTAATATTAATGATGATTTGGTTTCCTTTTTTAATTAAAAAACCACCTATGATTAGTTTCCTCTTTTAATTATGTAGGCATCTTCTTAACATAATTAGGATAGATACTCTAATTAACATTAAAAAATAATAAAAAAGTAATATTATATACACACACACACACACACATATATATATATATATATATATATATATATATATATTATATTTATATAATCACTTATATGTTATTTTGATTTTTATTATGAGTTTTCGTTTTACGTTTTTTCGTTATTTTTCTCATTCTGAGTCTAACAATATCAAATTTGTCATTTTTTCTCAAAATAATTTGATCAATTTATTTAATTGAATTATACAAAAATGCACAATACAATATAATATGATATTATTTTTTATTGGTCATCAACATGTTGTTTATAAAATATTATTTCAACACCTTTTCATTTAAATTGATCTTATAAATTAATGAATTTTGTTATTATCTCTGAAACCGCATAAAACAATGTAAGTGCAAACCCAAGACTAATTGGAGTGAACACTATGATGTCAATTACAAAGATTTCGAAAAATATCAACTAATTCCAAAATAAAAAGAAAAAAAGGGAAAGACTGCCTTTGAAATTTTTTTTTGCTAAACGCGGTAATTTTGAAAGTATTTATGTCACATTTAATTTTGATTGGAGTTCAAACTTGAGTTTATTCTATTATGTATGCGTTTATATTTTACATACTAATCGTTTCAACTCCATTGTAATATTTATGTTTAATTTAATACTTATACTATCATTTGCTCATTGTGCGGAGGAAAAAAATTATTTTCACATGATAGCTGACCTACAATCTATGTTGGATAGTGCAAATAATTAAAAAAAAACATGTAAGAAAAAAAACAGTCACGTAAGATTATTTTTCTTTTTTTAATTATATATGAATTTACGTAATAGAATTAGGATAAATACTCTAATTAATATTAAGAATAACAAGATCATTTAAATATATCTATCTATCTAATAATTAGAAGAAAAAAAAAAATTCTATCTATCTATCTATCTATCTAATCACTTTTATGTTATTTTGGTTTTTATTGTGAGGTTTTTATCTTTTTATTTTACGCTTTTGTTTTAATTGTGAGTCCAATAATATTAAATTTGTCACTTTTTCTCAAAAGTAATTTGACCACTTTTTTAATTAGATTATATAAAAATTACAACATAATTTAGTATTTATTTTATTATCTATCAACGTTTTATCTATCAAATATTATTATGATTCAATGCCTTTTTATTTGAATTCATCTAATAAATAATATTTAATATTAATGATGATTTAGTTATTTTTTTAATTATTAGAAAGGATACCCTAATTAATATTTAATAAAAATAACAAGATCATTTGAATATATATATATATATATATATATATATATAGGGTTTGGTTCAAATGAGAACCCGTCATTATATGTGAACGTAGGGACTCATCTTGACCATTAGATTGAATAATCTTGATGGTTGAGATCATGACATGTCACCATGGTAATAATGTAAAAAAATGCATTAATTAATTAAAAATGGTATTTTGGACATATATCAACGTTTACAAAGAGCACTACATTGTTCTTTAGAAAGCACAATAGAT